>NW_024121432.1:20720865-20775865 GCF_016745375.1 Pimephales promelas | reverse complement strand
CTGTCAAGTTCCATAGGTGTTTCCCTCTGCTGTATATTAATAATTACTGTGCTGAATCACGCAAAGCCATGCATGTTCTCATCATGGGGTTTAAAGCCGATTTCTAATTATAAATATAAGCTAAACCATGTGACAGGCATCAGAATAAGACCAAAGACTTGTGATTTTTAAAATGTGTTGTCTTTCAGATGCTTCAGCGTGTGTTTAACCATCTCCGTCGTTTGCTCGTGCTTACTCCAGACGCGGGAGCACCTGGTAGTCCAATCAACCATGCGGATCAATTCAAAGCTGCGCCGGTGTCTCCGCCTCCCTCTTCTCCCCCGCCTCTCTCTCCCCCTCTAATTCTTAAATGAGTTGAATGGATTATTGTCATTTCATATCCATCTAGGCTACTTCACATGTTACCAATATTTCATTTGATAATTGTTTCTTTCTTTCTTCCGACATTGCAATGGACTCATAGCCTATATGATATCCCAGAGGTGGACAGTAGTACATTTACTTGAGTAGGCCTACTGTAAGTAGCTACACTTTTTGAGTATCTGTACTTTACTTGAGTAGGAAACTTTTTACTTCACTACATTTTGGTTGGAATGACAGTCTTGTTGACGTCAGAACCTTTTTTTATTTTTATTTTTATATGTATACGCAATATAATTTTTTTAATTTCAGAATACTCAGGGCTGTTTCTTCTGCTGCTGCTCTCCTTCAGCAAATGTCTTACTTCCTTTGAGTCTTTCTAGCCTAGTGTAATTTTCAGAAACTTCTGTTAGATAAAATATTTATTAGCCTAATCATTTTATCTTATCTTGAAATGTAACAAGCTGCCTACCATTTTAAAATGTAGCCTACTTGATTTATTTGTTTGTCTCTGAAACTGTACATTTTAATAAATGTTGTTATTATGCCTACTTATTCAAATTTGATATCTAACAAGCATTGCTAGGTCTCGTCTGCTGGATCTCACTGCATCAAAAAAAAATTATATATAGGCCTATTAGGGCCTGCCTATATATATATATATATATATATATATATATATATATAAACACACACACACATATATTCAAATTTGGTTTAACACGTAAGCTCTAATGCGTTTAGTTAAAGAGTAAAACAAACACACCAGCAATCCCAAATAAAAATAAGATGTATAGCCTACCGTTTAAATTTGTCCAAAGACTACTACAACTAATTGCAATTAAAAGTTGAGTCCGAAGGAAAAACATTTAAGCAGTCCTGTTTGTATCAAAACAAGAAAGTGTATAAGGTTTTATTTTGAATTAGGTTTATTACTTTCAAACAAATACGAAAGGATAAATGTAAAGCCATACAATCAGAGATTTCACACATATATCACAGAGAGAGAGAGAGAGAGAGAGAGAGAGAGAGAGAGAGAGAGAGAGAGAGAGAGAGAGAGAGAGAGACCAACAACGCATGCCATCACAGTGAATTCAACAAACCTGATTCTAACAAAGTAACAAAGCCGTCTCAACGATGAAATTTTCCTTCGTCTGATCAAGTGGTCCTGAACATTTCACAATTTTCAAAAACTGTTGAACTGTTGAGAACCACTCGGCCAAAGGGGAAGCCACAGGTCACTCAGGGAAATCAGTGTAGAGTGAACGCCATAGATCCGTCATCTTCGAAACCTGCCTGGGAAAACAAACATTTGAAACCGAGATTCTCCGTTTTAAGAGATCTTCTTCGCACAGACGAACTGCACACCTCTTTCCGAAAACACGAAACTTTTATAGGTAGCAAAAGGATGGTTCTCACTCAGGGCGGCGTGGAATGATGATCCTGCCGGTTGGACTCGTCAGAGAGGTTCTTACCATGCGTGGGTTAGTTCTCCCTAAACCTGCCTGCTTGACCGGTTCTGACTATGAGCACGCCTTTCCTTATGAGACAATCTCACTTTTTGCACAGTTTTCGAGTTTACTCAGATCCAGTAAATTGGTGAATTTAATTGTTTGAGTGTCTCCACTGTGCTTATTTACTCATAAATAAATTATTTACTCAATTTACTTAATGAGTGAGGAATTAAAAAATCATACATCATAGAGTTTACACTGTTTGCAACCTGGGTTTTCCACCGCGGCAGAAGAGATGTAAACTGTAATTTACTATAACATGAAGAAAATATTAATGTATGCATATTATTTTACTATACACATTTTAATGTAATTTTATAGTAGCATTTGTTCTGCCTTTAACTCAAAATTAATTGATATAAGTGCAAATCAAAGAAAAAGTAATTTACTAAATTAAATTACAATTGGGCATCAACTGTCCTGAAAATACTAGTTAAATATATAAATATATACATATACTGTAATACAGTCGTGGTCAGAAATATTGGCACCCTTGGTAAATATGAGCATATAAGCAATACAGAATACGTAAAATAAGCCTTCATACAGAATTTCTCAATCCTTCAAATTTCCAAGTCCATGTTTATACACTCTCCATTTAGGGTTCAGATCAGGGGACTGGAATGGTCATGGCAGAACCTTCATTTTGTGTTTAGTGACCCATTTTTGTGTTGATATTTGATATTCGCCCATTTTAAAATTTCTATAGTAGACTGTCAAGTTTAGATTTTTTTTTAATCTAATGCTATCTGTTTATCAGTTGGTATTTGTTATACCATTTATCTGAACAAGATGTCCAGGACCTCCATTAGAAAAATAGGCTCTAACATTAAAGACCCAGCAGTATATTTAATCGTGCACGTATACTTTTTGTATCCCTGTGTGCACTGAACACATCACATTTGGGTTTGCTGCCAATTAAGAAGCTCTTTTTAGTTTCTTTTCTGACCATATCCCCGTCCCGTTCAAAGTTCCAGTTTTGTCTGACTACTGAATATACTGGAGTTTATTTTTGGATGAAAGCAGAGAATTTTTCTTGAAACCCTCCTAAACATCTTGGTGATGTATGTGTAGGTATAAAAAATATATATAAAAATTTTTTCTGACCCCAAGACTAAACTATTTTTTGCAATTCTCCAGCTGTGGCCTCTCGAACTATCCTCCTTGTTAAGACACGCATTAAGACACGTAGGCAGATTCATAACATTTCCTGTTGATTGGAACTTCTTAATTATTGCCCTGATGTTGGACATGAGCATTTTCAAAGCTTTAGCCATTTTTCTTACAGTCATGTTCTGCTTTAGCTCAGCAATCTTTTGCTTCACATCAGAATATATACAGCTTTACTCATTATGATGAATAATTAAGGGTATTTGGCCTTTGTGTTACCTCATATTTATAGTCCCCATTCCTTAGTTGAATTTAAATTAAAGGTTAGATTTTCGTGATATATATATACATTTATGAAAGATCTATAGGATAAACAATGCAGATTTATTTTGACATGCAACCACCTTTGATCATATTTACCCATAATTCAGACCATGACTGTATATATTCCATTAGATAATGTGTAACCTACTATTAAGAATTAAAATGTTTGGCATTGTACTCACTCCCCCACACCAATACATACATATATATATATAAAACTGACTAATTACATTTATATAAAAAAAAAAAAAAGCAAAAAAAAAAAAAAACATATGATGACTTATACAATTGGTCCTGTTAAAAACCAAGAAGATCATTGTTGCTTTGACAATGTCACCAGATGATTAAAGTACAGTATATTACATTTAGATCTATTTAGGTTGAGAATATCATATATGGTAGTGATAAATACATTTGAAAAAGCATTGGAACATATTGCAATTTGCTTGACAAATGCATATCATCATATTGTAAATAAGAGAAAAAATTCAATATGATAGTACAAAAATGTTGAATTGAGAAATATGAATAGACTTAAAATAACAATCGCTTTAATGTTGAAGACTCTAAAAATGTAAAACTGATGTCACTGTATTCTTTAAGAAAAGATTCACTCTGGATTCAAAAAGACATGAATGCCATTCTACAGGATATACTTGTAAAGCTGTCATCTTTTACCTTTGCAAAGTCTAATCAGAGACTGTTGTTGACACAGAAGACCTGTTCTCTGAAGTCACAGTGAAACTAGCCTAACTTCTAACATTCCTCTGCGTTCAGAGAGGTGATGGAGGGCAATGTATAAGAGGGCATTTTTAAATCATACTAAATGTGTCACGTCAGCAACGTAAGTATAAATACATCAATTCACAATCTAAAATATGATTAAACAATGAGTTCTATGAAGCTACAAAATCTTTAATATAAACAGTCTTAGAAGAAATTAACTAAAAAAAAAGTAAAAAAAAAGTAACTGAAGCACACAGTGATGTTCCACTCTTACAGAAGCAAGGTGGTTAGGGTTCTTGATTTTTAAAGAAGCCTTGCATGTCAAAAAGTAGAAATGTCTTAAATTACTGCGTAATACTTTCATATTTAATGAGTTATTTTTTTTCTATTGTAAATGTATGCTTCTAAATGGTTTAATTTCATAAAATGTTATAAAATTACAATTAAAACTAAATGAATGAACTAAATCCATAAAATAATCCCATGATGGGACCCCTATATGTTCTATTTAAAGTGCCTGACAGAACCCTTTAAGTTTCTATATAACCATTTTTTTCAAAAAGCAAGCTTTCTTCTGAAGTAGAGCTAGTTCGGGTGGTAGCATCAGATCGCATTGTGTTGTTTGTTTTTTGAAGGCTCACGGGAATGAGTTGTTTGCAGGCCAAGTATTTTGCCTAAAGTGCATACTGTAATGTGGAATATCTTCAATCTCCAATAAGATTAACCCACATAGTTCAATGAACCTTGAAATGAAATCATGCTATAAACTGTATAGGAAACAGTCACGGCCTATAACATTTGTATAGGTTTATTTGGCTGCTAAGCAACCATGTTATATCAGGAAACAGCAAACTGGTAAAAACTGGTCTCAGATAACACAAATGCTATCTATGAAGTCATCTTTAGGCCAGTATAGAGAAATGGGAGGGAGATAAGTGGAATGCTGTCTGTACTGAACTGAACCATCGCTCCTCCACATTCTTATTCTCTGAGAGGACCAGTGACATTTTTAGCCTCTGTGACAGATCTGTATCAAAACTGCTCTTTCCTGTGTAAATTAAATATCCAGTTTGTTACCGACAATCCATGTTCTTTGAAAACTGTCAACTTCACATAATCATTTGTCGCAAGTTTGTTCAGAACTTATAGACTAAAGAGGAAACGTGCATTTCAAAGTAATAAAATATACTGTATGTATATTGTATGTATGTATGTAGCTTTAGATTAGATTAGAAAACTTTATTGATCACCATAAGGGAAACTAATTTGCCACCATTGCACTTAACAATTAAACATTAAAAACAACAGTCAATTCATGCAAGAAATTACACAACTTCATTAAAAAAAAACTGCAGTATATTTTTTTTTTATGACAACATAATGACACATCTGATAAAAATGTTGTACAGTATAACCAACACATTGCCAATGTTAAAATGTTTTTTTAAAAAATGCAATTTTGTCCATATAAAAGTAAAAAAAACTGATCTGTTTTAAATGCTAAAGGTTATTTTAGACATCACAACATTTATGATGTACAGTATGAAAAATAGATTTTCATTTTGTTATATAATGTTTGCTACAAATTTTGTTCTCAACCTTTTTGAATAAAAAAAAATGTATTCAAAAAATGTATATTATCTTTATAATCCCCCTTTTTATTATTATTTTTTTATTCTGGTGTTTCTCGGATCATAGAAATTCATTCCGGTTTTAAAATAGGTTTCTTCAATATCATGACAGGTAGTAAGAAAAATACTAGTAATGTAGTTTTCACTTCTAAATTGTTTAGGTGTCTGCTGAATGAATCATTCTAAATGTATGACCGAGAATGAAATGAGAAAATCGAGATGCGTCAAAATAGGGCTGTTTTGTTCCTTTAGCTGTATGTGTAGCAATTTTTTTTTCAGCCACTTGGTGGAGATAGAGACTATGAAACTGCAAATCCATAATGCTGTGATGAAAGGTAAGTTGCATGAGCACATGCCTTGAAGACAAAACAGCTTAAGATTTACACATTAAACAGAATAAAAATAATAAATAGTTTTGCTGATTATTATTTAAGGGGTTTGAGCTTCTATAAGACGGGTATCTGAGAACCTAATAATCAGCACGGGTAAAATTCCGTTGCATTAATCACCACGGATAAAATACTGTTGCATTTCAAAACAGTATAACACAATACATTTTAGGTTTCCCATTTTTAAAATAAGTTATAATGTAAGGGACCAGCAATAATAAGGAAGCAATCAAATATTTTGTCAATCTAGTGTGTGTTGTCTACAGGCAAAAGACTGTATAAAAGTGAGGATAAACTCTGGTCCCATAAAGAATAAAGCTGTATTAAGATCCATTATTCAAATTTATTTCTGATTATATTCCCATGTACAGTAAAGGCAGTACAGTTTCTATTTGCAGTCGACTTCACATTTCACAACTGAGTGAACTTGTAAAGCGATGACATCTCATTATTTACGCTTTACTGAGTCTCCTAATGCATGAGATACAACACAATATCTCACAGCCAGTCTTATGTCCTATGCTGTAAAAATAAGAGTGAATGTGAACATGGGATAATTCCATGAACAGGTTGAAGAGAATTATGTCAGGGTTCTGTCTAAACAACAACAGTGGAAAAAAAAATAACTCTGGATTCAGCCTTGCGTTCCATGAGCATTTATTTAATGAACATAATTTGAGTTAAATAATCTAATAACTAAGACTCATCTAATGTTTGATAGATGTTTTATTTATAAATGTAAAAATACATTTTATCTTGATGGATTAATTCTGCTTTCAGAAACTAGATCATGCATTGTAAATGTACTAAGTGAGATATGTACAATATGTTTAAATCATGGCATTCCTGTTGTACATATAAGAACCCCTCTGCAAAGGATGACCAAGCAAGAGCTCCTTCTCTTGAACTAGACTGTCTAGCAGTTCCTGTTGTCGGTGGTTATGGTAAACCTTCAGGAAGGCTATCACTGTTAGACCCAGCCAGCATAACCAGGCTGACCACAGGCCAAACTGTGGAAAAAAGAAAATATTTAAATATTTACTAAAATACATACTGTCAAAGCTCAGTTTGTGACTGTAATTTATATTACTTGTGGATGAATGTTTACCTGTGCAATGGCAAACTGGTCATAAAAGGAGGAGTTGTCAACACCGAGCTCTAAATCTGTGTCTTGCATATCCTCACAACTGCCAAAGAGAAATTAACCAAATTTAAAGCAGAAGTAATACAAAAAGTGACTATATTTTGGAAGTATTTACAATCACAGCCATGCCAATATTTATTTTATATCTTATATACAGTACACAGACAAATTGTAGACAGTCAGCCAGTAAATAAATGCAGTGCAGTAACGTTACTGAATGTGTGCAATTGCTTAATTCTAAATATCAATATGGTTAAAAACCATTTTACCTGCTCGGCATGGCCCCATTTTCAGTGACAGCGTCACACCATTCACTGAAGCCAACACTGGAGATAGTACCGGCCACAAACACTATAAAAACCACCAAGAGGGACAGGAGAAGATTCAAGAAGGCATGAAAAAGAGAGCTGCAAAGAGATGCGGACAGAAATTAACATCATTTACAACTTGAAACGTTGGTGTGATTTAATAATCAATTTGATGGAAGGGCTTACTATTCGTGGCCTTTGCAGAGAAAGAAAAAGGTCCGCCACGCCTGTACGGCTGAGAGGATGAGAGACACGATGCCCACGAAAGTGATGAAGCGGCAGGACGACTCTGGTCCCCATTCTTCAACTATAAAGCGCTGTTTCCCCACCGTCATGTTCTCGTTTTGCCACATTCCCTCAGTAAACAGCAGGCATTTCCCCTGAAAGTCATCGCCGTTTTCAGATAGAGGCACAACGGCGATAAACCCGAAAATAAATGCTAAAAAATAAAGGATGCACTGGCCAAAGAGAAAATTGTCGACGGCCATCGTCCCGCGACTGCATGCATTGTGCTATTGCGCATGACAGTGAATGTCGGCATCATTATTGGACGACTAATGTCACCACTGCATGCCTGCAGACTGCACTTTTTACTTTTGATTGAAGTGTTGTCATCGTTGACTAAGCTATAAAATATTTAATGTTAACAAACATAGTTTAGATATGAAAAATATCGAACGCTGCAAAATGAAAACAATATTCAATATTCAGTTCAGCACTGGACATTACTTCTGACATTTTATTTTATACATTTTATAGACATTAGGAGGAAATTGAATCAGATTCATATACTGTAATACCTGCTGTCAGATATGTTTAGCATCATTCTTACGTTCTACAACTTCATTTTATCTCTAAGCTGACCAACACTCATTTTTCCAAATCTTTTACATAGCCTAACCTTTGCTATAGGCTGCATGTCAAAAACAGTAGCCTATAGCTACTGACAAATACCAGTCTGAATATTTACCCCAAATCTAAACATTTTAGGGTGTTTGTCCTTGAACTGACCCATGTTTTGTGTTAGTGGGGGTTATTTCACATACAATAAATAGATCTACACACTGTATATTATTATTTATTATTGAAAGCATGGGGGTGTGTGGAAGCAGTGATTTTATTCACTTGGGATTGGCCCAGATGGCTTGGAGGTGTTCTGTTAAATCCTAGGGATAAATGGATTAGGTGGAGGTCAAAGTGAGTCTGGACAGAAGTCATTCTAAACGCGCTTCTCACCTCTTTTGTACTCCCTTACCAGAAATATGCAAAAAAAAAAAAGGAATATGACAGCACCTACAATCAAGATCCATGGATTACAAGCCCTTGTGCAACTATGTGAGATCTGAGCAGGTAGGTTATGTAAAAGAGGATAGGGATGTGGAAATTCAACTGAAAAAGACATTAGCTATTATTCAGGCTATTATTATTTTTTAATGTTCTTTTACAATATCTATCTCTCGAAATTGTTTATCGAGTAGCTACTGAATTTAAGCTGTAATTAAATAGTCATTTTCAATATGCAGTTTATAAACTTACTGAACAATAAGCTTGCACTACATTAAACTATAATCCATTTAGTATTTACAAGAATATGGTATCACAAAATTAGTATATATATAATGTTGATATATATGAATATCTAGATATATACTAGGCTATATATATATATATTAAATGTGATTTGAGCCATTTTAATATGTAAAGTGTCTGTGCATTAATTTCTTAATTTTCATCTTGATTTCAGTACCTGCACTATTGTGCAGCCAAGGCCGTCATCCAGGAGTGTAAAAATACCTACACTAAGCTGCTTATGTGATCTTCTTGGCCTTCTCTCCCAGTTCACTCCCCTCCCCCCGGTGGAACATGTCACCCGTTCTCTCACATTTACCCAGTACGTTATATCAATGTAAATAAAAAGCTTCACACATACATGGACGTAAAGATTTACTGCTGAGACGGTAAAAGTAACACCTTCCATTGACAATGGCAGTTTTAAAAGTGACATTTACAAAGACAAACAGAGACAAACTGGCCCAGGTTTTATGGGTGCTAAATTGGGTGTCTGTGGTCACGGGAGTCACACTCTTCAGCCTGGGCTTATTCTTAAAGGTGGAGATCGAGAAGAGGCGGGAGCTGATGTCAAAAGAGATCGACTCTGTGCCAAACATGCTTATATGTGTTGGCCTGACTGCCTGTGCGATCAACTTCCTGGGGGGCAAAATCTGCTATGACTGTGTGGACACCACCAAGTTCCTGCGATGGAAGTTGCTGATGCTGCCTTACATCATATGTACCTTTTTCTTTACGTTCTGCATCCTCGTGGGCGCCCTGATGTGCTATAGCATGCGCAACGATCTAGAAGAGTCGCTGTTTTTAGGCCTTCGTGACGCCATGCGCTATTATAAGGACACGGACACGCCGGGTCGCTGCTACATTAAACGCACAATGGACATGCTGCAAATGTACTTTCAGTGCTGCGGAAATGGAGGGCATCGGGACTGGTTTCACATTCAGTGGATTAGTAACCGCTACCTGGATATGACCAATAGCGAAGTGGTGGAGTAAGTCAATTTAGTCAATCATGTTAAGGGGTTAAAGGCATTGTTCACTCAACAATGACAATTCTGATATCATTAATCACCTTCATGCAATTCCAAACCTGTATGTCTTTCTTTTCTCCGCAGAACACAAAATTAAAGAATGTTTTGACTGTCTTTGTCTCTACAATAAAAGGTTGTGGTGTCCAAAATAACATTGAACCCCATTTCCAAATATGAAGGAAAACTCATACAGGTTTGGAACAACATTTGGGTGAATAAATGATGACATCTGTAATTTTCATTTTGGTTTAACTAGCCCTTTAACAGATGATGCTAGTTGAAGTTGAAGTTAAAGTTGAAATAAAGCTGAGGATTTTATGGATTTAAATGCACCCTAATATTTCAGAGCAATGAATCAACTTTTATCATCAAACATCTGTGTATGCCTCCAAACATTATTTAACGCACTCTTCTCTTCTTTAGGCGGCTGCGGAGTAACGTGGAGGGGAAGTTTCTCATCGACGGAGTGCCGTTCAGCTGCTGTGGTCTGCATTCTCCTCGGCCCTGTATTCAGCATCAAATCACCAACAACTCAGCGCACTATCATTATGACTATCAGAAGGAGGAGCTGAACCTGAACCGAAGGGGTTGCAGACAGGCTCTGCTTGAGCATTACACACAGATAATGCAGTCCATTGGCTTAATCGTTCTCATCATTTGGCTTTTTGAGGTGTGTGATATTAATCTGACAAAATTAAAGTCCACATTCTGTAGCTACACAACTGGTCAGAAGTTGGGAATAATTTATTTGGAATAATTGAATAAAAGATACGGTTCAAGCAGTACCACTGTGAAATAATATTACAATTTAAAAAACTTTTTTCTATTTATTACTTTATAATGTATCATTAATCGTATTTCCATTTTTGACGTGCTATCAACACGCATAATCGCTTTTCAGCGTGTTTATGAACGCCGTTGACTTAACGTTATTACTGTATACATAAATATATGACTTACCTCAACCCCGTCCCTAAACTTACCCATCACTGGGGTTAATGGCATTTATGATCCTAGGAAAAAATAAAAGATCGCTCCCCAGATGTAGATCCACATTTTGCTTCGTTTCGCTCGGACATTTGACGGCGTGTACAGACAGGCGGATACACGAGGATAGCTCAAAATGCGAGATAACACGCCACTTGACTCGAAAGTGGCGTGTATGTTTACGCAAAAGTCATGAGGTCATGTTGGTTTGGTGCTCCTTTATTATCAATGTTGAAAAAAGTGGTTTATATTAATATTAACAATGTTTTTTTTCCAATGTGGGTTGGTCACCTTTAGCCTAGTCATTTTCTTTTCTTTTGCCCTCCTCATTTCTCTAGGTATCTGTCCTGACAGGAGTGCGTTATCTTCAAACAGCCATGGAGAATGTGCTAAGGTTAGGGGACCCTGACTCGGAGTCTGATGGCTGGCTTCTGGAGAACAGCATTGCAGACACTGCACGTTATAACTTTAACATCATCAAGAACCTTGGCAAATGCTACCAGGTAGATGATGATCCCAACATAGATGTACCAAGCAACAGCCAGCAAGCACAAGAGATCGTGCCCATTAAGGAAATCCCTGTCGCCAGGTAGAACTAGAGACATTGGATATTGAGACTTACCCAGCCATTCAACAATGGCAGCCTTGGAGAGGCAGATCCAGCTCTGCATTGCAAGCCTTTGATTCTTTACTTGATTTGCACAAAGAGGGAAAAAATTAAGAATGAACTGTAACAGAAAAACACTTCATTTTGGATGCTGAAAAGGCACTTAATTGGCTTTATGCACAGCTGCACTACTTCCTGAACTTAAGCCAGCTCCTTGTTTCCTGTCTGCAATTATTGGCCGAACTTGATTAATTCAGGTGTGTCTGATTATTGTTGCCGTGACTACTGAGGTCAGGCACACCTGGATTAATCAATTTTAAGTAGTGCAGTTATGCATAAAGCCAATTGCAATGTAATCCTTGTGCCATACAAAAGGAAACGAGTATCTAAAATGCATTATAAGATGCTGGGGAACAGGACTGATTTGTATCAACTCAGCAGCCAATAATCAATCAATCACTTCATGTAAAATCGAATGTGCAATTCTAAAAGGGGGAAATTCCTGTGACTGATGACTAGCAAAGTAAATTGGGATTTATATGTTGGTAACACTGGTAAACATGGCTATAAACAAAGATGGTAATGGAAGACATGCTTCCCTGTGCCTCTACCCTGTAATGAAGATTATTTTGTTTATCCTCATGACAATCACGTTTCAAGTTAATCTGAAAAGGGTTCAATTAGGCCTTTGTTCCATTACTAAGGAGGTATTACCATCCATAAACTATAAAATGCCTTTTTGGATCCAACAAGGATCTTTTTTCTCTTTCACACTTACTTTATTTGTTTCGTTGTAGGTCTATTCATTTTTACTACAAGTCAATCATTTTACTTTGGAGACTTTCATAGGACTGAGCCAATGGGGCTGAATTTGTTTTTCTTTCTTTTTTTCCCCAGAAAAATTATTGGTACTAACAGTGGCTTCTGAATGCATTACTGCAGCACTGATGTTTTATATAAATCTCACTGTTTTGCAATGAATTAAACCCATGGTGTTTTCATTCTTATAATTGTGACTTTATCTCTCACAATTGCTACTTTAGCAAACTAGCGCTATGAAATATTATTAATCAATCATAACTTGTTATAATTGATTATGAATATTTGGATCAGTTAATCAGGTTAACTTGATGTAGCTACATTAACATTACAACCAATTGCTCGGTTCATCCCATTAACACTCAATAATGGTCATTAATTAATTAATAGAATGTACATTTCCGGGGCATGGAAAATGGCTTTCTTGCTAAGTACACTCTTAGAAGAAAAGGTTCTATATAGAACCTTAAAAAGTTCTATAAGCACTAGGCTATGTATTTTGGAATCCCTAATAATACGAACCAGGCAAAAGGTTCTATGGAATTTTTTTGTCCTTTCCAGATTAAATATTTCATATTATTCACAAATATCAAGTCCCTAAAATGTATTTATGAATGCATTTGAATGATCACAAAATTCAGGATATGGGGGTTAGAAAATGTATTTATATCATTTTATGTAGTTAATATCACACAAAGAGTGCCATTTCAGTTCTCCTCCAAAAATCAGCATGATTAAAATGTGATGTTAAGTTACTACAACAGTTTAATAAACAATAGCCTAATTACAACTACAAAATGTTGCATATGAATGAATAGCCTATAAAGAACCTTTGTGCCAAAAGGGTTCTTTCTTGTCATTATAGAACCTTTTTTTAGCATAAAAGGTTCTTTGGAGTTGAGTAAAGAACCTGCTTCATATATAGAACCCAATTAAACCCTTTTTTTTTTATAAGAGTGTAGTATGCATTTATTATGTCTATGCTTTTGCGCTCTGCAGCATTTTCTTTTCTTTTGAGGCATCGACAACAGCTGACACAGGTAAATTGTGTGAGAGTTCTTCAGTCCGCCTTAACATTGGTCCCGCTTCGGATGCCACAATGCCATCAAGCGGTGTCTCTCTGGTCGTAACCATGTTATTCATGTGCGATGAACGTGAGACATGCGTAACTACGTACATCATCGAGAATGCGCAAAGGGCGGATGTTGCGTAATCTCCGTACGTTCGGTTTGTTATTGATGGCGACATCATGTGAACGGTTAGTTTAGACGATTTATCTACATTGTTTGCAGTGAATGATTTTAAAACAGAACTGTCTGTAGTCATTTAATAAGGACAGAAGGCACTGACGTCAAATCAAACATTTGTAAGTATTTTGGCCTTCACCATATTTTTACTTAACGTTATGTGATTGCTTCTCTGTAGAATCTAGGTTAATGGACGCGAATTCGAACACTATTGCATTATGTAACATTTCTGTTATGTTTAGTAACAGTGTTGCTGTATGTTATCGCAGTATGCGAAATAACCCTTAAAGTAACTGCGCTGTCAACACACTGCCTTGTAATCATCACGACTGTTATTAACGAACTTTAGTAATTAAAATGTCCACATCCTGTATATCCAATTTAAACGAATCTGTTTTGTTTAGCATAGCTGTATGATGAGAATGACAATAAATTGCAGATTATGACCGATTAACGTTACTCTACTACAATCTTAGACATGTCTGCATGTTTACCAGCCTTTAAAAGTAAGCTAGCTACATGTCAACCACAAAAACATCTCAGTAACGTTACTTGAGATTTTTTACAACGAAAACGCCATTGAGACATAAATGAACAAATCAATAGGAAATTGTTGTTAGTTTACAAGTTGTGACCTATGGGCTCTCATATATTACTTTATTTTTTAATTAATTTTACATAATTGTCTCTTAGCTCCATAATAGCATACTGCATCACATTTCTAATCACTTTAAATGATCAATATGGTCAGAACATAGCAGGGAAAAACGGTTGCATTGCACTATTTTGCCCCCTAAAATTAAAACTCAAACAGAGCTTTCATCATAAAACTAAGCATTTAAATATCTTACTAAGACATATTATTGGTAGATATTGTGACAATTGATTTTATGTAGTACTCTATATTGTTGTAAATATCTCATTGATTTACATTACAAGCTATCAGAATTGTATCTAACATTTTGGCCATATAACTTCAGCACCAAATTGCATATTTTGTGCTGTCTGGCCTATGAATATATATTTTTTTCTTTCCTCTGGTGTTTTCATATTCCCTATCCTCACTCTATCATATTGTATGAGCCATAAAAGCTTGATGTATCAAATATGATTCAAACCTTTTTAGATTTGTTTTTAAATAACATAAAAAAAATATTTTTCTGACTATTATTTCATATGACAGGCTTTACAGTGTTAATTGTATGATACCTATATAATGTAGCTATTTTTTTGTTTATTATGATAAATAAAAATGCCTGTTTTTCACAATAGCAACATGAAGATGGACATCTTCTCCCTCTTGGTTAGAGCAGCTGTCCTTGCTGTGTCAGTTCTTGGTCAAACCACAGATGTTGAAGAGCTTGCCCGAATGAATGCCGACTTTGCTACCCGGCTTTACAGCAAGATTGCCAGCTCAAGTGATGATAATGTAGCCGTTTCAACCCTCGCGGCTACCTTAGCTTTAGCCACATTAGCAGCCGGTGCTGGTGGGGCTTCTCGCACTGAGTTGCTACAGGGTATTGGTGTGGCCTCCATGGAGAAAGAAGGAGAGCCGGAAAGAATTCAGACCCTACTCAAGCAGCTGAGGGAGACGACTGATCAAATCCAGGTCACTGGCCTCTTTGTGAAGCAGGACTTCAAGGCAAATGACAGCTTCAGAAACCACGTTAAGCAGTTTTATGATGCAGAGGTTCAAAATGTGAATTATGTCAATGCAGAGCTGGTCAAAACGATTATCGAGAATTATGTAAGAACCAAAACAGGGGACAAAGTCAAAGACGTGGTGAAGAATGTAGATCCACAAAGCATGGCGATGTTAATCAGTGCAACTTTTTTCACAGGTAAGTGAAAACAAACGATTAATGTCATAATTTATATTTTATCTTAACATTCCAAGTAGTTATATATTATTTTCTGCTAAGAAAAATTGTCCATTACAATTAGGGATGAATTTAAATTTAATTTAAAGAATTATTAGTTATCGGCTAAAATTTTCATATCATTGCATCGCTAATTTCAATGTACAAAACAATCAGCTTCATTTGACTGCTGAATGTCTATTCAATTATTTCAGAGAGCAGTGCAATAAACTTTGAAAATGATCCTCTCGATCTTTGACAGGTTATTGGCTGCAACCCTTCAACGTTACCTTCACCCAAGAGGATCGTTTCTTTGTGAACAAGTATAACATTGTACAGGTGCCCATGATGTTCCATTCTGGGAAATACTACCTGGCTTATGACCCCACATTAAAGGTTGGCATTCTGAAACTGCCCTGTGAGGATGGCATTGCCATGCTTTTCCTCCTTCCAGATGAAGATGTGGACTACACCTATGTTGACGAATCCATGACTGGCGAAGTGTTCCGCGGATGGGTTGCAAAGCTGAAAAAGACGTGAGTCATGTAATCAGTCTCTCACATTTTCGCAAATCAATGTTTTTTTTTTTGTTTGTTCAAAATGACTCAAATTTCCATCAAACTCATGCTGAGTAGCCAAAGTGAGCAATCATATGACATGCTTGACAGTTACTCTGTAAAAACATGCAATTTCAAGACATTTCTTTTGATCTCCAAAAGACCAATTTTATCTCTCTCCTCAGGAAGCTGGAGATTCAGTTGCCCAGATTTTCACTGAAGCAGTCCAACTCACTAAGTATGAGTCTGCCCAGTCTGGGCATTAAAGAGATCTTTGGGAGTACTGCAGATCTCTCTGGAATCAGCAGCGAAGAGAGCCTGAAACTGTCAGAGGTGTGAGATTTTTCTAACAATATAAGGAGACAATGTCAATTCATTTATTAATGGAACCATGATTTTAACTAGTATTGACATAACCAGGAGGGTGTATGTGTGTGTATATACACTGTACACTCCTGTTCAAAAGTTTGGGGTTAGTAAGATTCTTTTAAATGTTTTTGAAATAAGTCTTTAATGCTAATCAATGCTGCGTTGATCAAAAATACAGTAAAACAGTAATATTGTGAAATATTATTACAGTTTAAATGAACTGTTTTCTTTTGGAATTGATGTATTTTATTTCTGTGAAGACAAAGCTCAATTTTCAGATGCTATTACTGCAGTCTCAGTGTCACATGACCCTGCTGAAAGTATAAATTCCTTTTTCTAAAAAAGATCTTAAAATTCTTTGACATTTTTGTATTTGTATAATTTAATATAATTATTTAAATGATTCCGGTTTATTTCTGAAATGTATTGTGCATATCAATTCTATGGAATGGTAGTAAAAGAAGTGATATACCAGCATGAACTGACCAATGCCGCTTGATTCCAGGTGATACAGAAGGTCACCGTGGAAGTGGATGAGACTGGAGGCTCAGTGTCCGATGCCTCCACTAATCTCCTTACGAGCCCACTTCCTCCCAGGCTCACATTCAACCGACCCTTCATTTTCATCGTTTACCACGAGGCCACAAAATCCATCCTCTACATAGGACGTGTTGTCGACCCAACTAAGAGCTAAACATGCATAAAGAAACTACCGGTGAATGTGTTTTTACCAAGTACATGTTTCTGGAACAACATTCCAATCGACCAATCGGATTTGAGGGACATGTTTACAGTTTGTCAAGTTTAGGCTTACAGCCATGGTCGTGTGCTTGTACATCAGTATTATTTACCCATCATTTATTTCCCTCTGATTTTAGGGTTAAGTTATGGCTAGGGTTAGTTTTAGGGATCGGGATAGGGTTCGAATTTTGTTGTTCCAGCATACAAAACATGTCTTACTTGGCAAAATCACAGTGACCAGAAACTACCATTTGTATACTTACAGTAAGAAACTAGACTGTATCAAATCTTAACCGATTGTTTTGCATGAATAACCAACTTTGAATTTATATCAATATAATATCACTATAATATTGACACAACACAATGTCTACTAAGAAAATAACTGTAAATGTGTAGTATTTTCTTTAATGGTTGATTTAGGAGATCTATTGATAGTGTGATTTAGTGTTACCCGAAAATGTGCTTTGTCAGTATCAGTATTGTATTTGTATCAGCACTTCAACAGGCTGTTCAAACACAACTCATTAAAGCGCGTCCATATTCAACATGAATTTTATTCATTGGGTACTAAGATGTTGGCGTTAATCAATCAGGTGCTGGGCAGCACCTGGCACAATCTCATTGGTGGGATGTGATGGAGAGTTCCAAAACTCTTCAATCATAAAAATACATAGTGCTTCTTTTTCTCTTAGCCACTTCAAAAATATAAAACAGAGAATTTGCAAAGCATGCTATCATACAAGAAACAAAATAATGAGGCAGTAAATTAAATACATTCAATTACTCCTCAACTCTCGGTTTATCATGTTATGATGTATGGTGTGAGTTTTTGTGAGAAATAAGGCATAGATGGATCAATGCAGACCTTAAATGATGCCCCAGCACATCTTAAGCTGTTTCTGGTAAAGAAGAGAATGGACACATCAAAATGGAGGGACGCTGCTGCTGCTGCAGAATGAAAAGTCTTATAGAAAGGGGCTTTTAAGTCAATAGGCAAAGTGGTAATCACTCTCTCCCAGACTGCATTCCAAATGAATTCGACTTCCGCTGTCTGTCAGACAAAAACAGAAAAAACAACATCAAGCTCATTAAGCTCACATTGGCTGAATCATTCCAGTTTACAATCATAATATGCCCAACGATGTTATACGATTAATAATAATGATCTTCAAAAAATACAGGATGAACACAAAAGACGTACACAGAGAGCTTCCTAGACTGTGTGTCTTTATTCCCATTACTCCGGTGATCCACAGAGCTGCTCGTGTTGCTGCGGATCAGGACGGGCATGGAGGAGGATGATGGGGTGGAGGAGATTGAAGAAGCAACATTGAAGTGGTGCGGTCGAACGTTATCGTCTGGAAAACAAACGAGGTAAAAAACAGAAATTTGAAGGCGAGGAGCATACGTCATTCAAAATGATGAAATACTATTAGTTACCATTTAATGGTAGCATAGGACTCTTTCCCGATCCAGGGCAACTTCCTGAATCTTTCACTTTTCTAAAGAGAAAATTGTGAATATAAATACAATTTGTACATCAATGAAACTACTGGTGATGGGTCATGGTAAAATGTCTAAACCCAGACACAACTCAGCTGGTGTAACCCACTGCAATAGCAACACAAGACGATTATGCTACGTACAAGGTTTTGTCTGAGTTTGTCATCTTGGTTGTCGTAGGATGGCCGCTGAGTGAACGACTGCGAGCTAGTTTGGCCCTCCGCATCTCCTTTCCTGAAAACATTATCATTGTTGTCAGTGTTGGGGAAAAAAAGCACCTTGTTTACTTTGTCTTTTGTATTGTTACATAAAATAAAATGATTGCTGTAATTTCCTGCATGTTCATGTACACTACCGTTCAAAAGTTTTTAACTTTGTTTTTGAAGGAAGTCTCTTATGCTCACCAAGGATGCTTTTATTTGATCAGTACATTATACAGTATGTAATAATACAGTATAACCATTAATACTGTAAAATATTACAATTAAAAAAAATTAAAATGTAATTTATTGCCATGATGGTAAAGCTACATTTTCAGTATCCATTACTCTAGTCTTCAGGGTCACATGATCATTCAGAAATTATTTTAATATGCTGATTTGGTGCTTAAGAAACATTTCTTATCAATGGGTACAACAGTTGTCCTGTTGATTCTTGGAACTTCAAAAGAACAGCATTTATATGTAATTTTGTGGTTTTAATGTAACAAACATATTTACTGTAAGTTAACATTTCAATGCATCAACTTTTAAAAACAGTGTATATGTTAAAAAAAGTGTTTCTGCTATTTATTTGAATAACTCCATTAACATTATAGTGCATCAGAGGAGGATGCTAACCAGTAGAAGTGGATGATGTTGCTCCTGATGTAGATGCTGACATTCCTTTACTACCAGACAGGCCTGACTTGCTGTCTCGTTCTGCATTACAAACCAAAAAGAGAGCATTCATACAGCAGATTTACAGTAGTATGCTAGAAAAACATCCAATGTTTAAAAGAGTCACTCACGTTTCTTCTCAGACTGTTTATCTCCAGTTAGTTTTGCCTCACTCTGCTGTCTTTCTAGCAGTTCCTATGTGTTACAAAACCACAAGTTGCACACAGTAGCAACATTAAAAAAAAAAAAAGTCTTTATTCTAAATATTATACACTTGACTTTGCATATACATGGGCTTTTCAGGCTGGATCAGTCAAGAGTTAAAACTGACAAAACCATACTGAAGAAACCATAACTAGCATCCAAGCATCTAGTTTAACTATAGACCCGATATAGTCTGGCTATGAGTAACCAACTTCTAGCCAAAATAACTTTGCATTTGGTTGCATGTTGTTTTTGCAAGGTGTACAAAGTGTTTGGTTTAATTTCTTTGTTATCTAATTAATGACTAGTCTATTCTTGGGTTTAAAGATCTATTAAATGTTCATGAACAGCCCAAATTTTGCCTTGTCTTACCTTAGACTTCTGGGCTGTGTTTGGATGTGGCTATTAGACATCTTTTAAATGCAAAATTGCTTGCTGGGATAGCTTGTCTTCATAAAAGGATTTAAAAAGGGTAAATCTCTCACCATTTCAAGTAAAAGATTCTCCTCCTTCTCCTTTTTTTGGTCCAACAGCTCTCTTTCATGCCTTTTATGATACTATAAATATGAAGAGTTATTTCAACACTAGTTTTTAAAAAAAAGAAAAGGTGTTGAGGTGTATAAAAAATGTCAGAGCAACTAAATGGAAAAGGTAAAAGTCACAGATCTTTTCATACCGGCTCTGTGATGTCCATTTTGTCCAGCTCCAGAACTGTCTAAGAAAACATAAAAATACAGTTTGAAAATTTTTTATTACTTCTAATTAATGAAATTATATGTAAAGGTGCTCTAAGTGATGTCTTGTTGACGTATTGTCAAACAAAATGGAGGCTCGCTAGACCCTCCCTCCTCCCCATCAGCGCACTAACCCCCCAAATTCTTTTTGTCGGTTATTGGCTGGAATACTGTTTGTTATGTTTGGTGGTGCGGGTCGGCCTTGTTTGTTTTTGTTGCCGGTTGTGGAGCCTGGGGTGTCTACAGAGACCACGTTTTTTTACAGTGTGTTCAGGGGACAGGCAGCTAGTGGATAGTGAGGAGATGTTTGCTGTATGTGACAAAAAATGTTTTGGGCTAAAAAACATGTAACATCGCTTAGAGGACCTTTAACATGGGCAGTATATAATAAGGTGGTCACATTTGCTGAAATCCTGAAATTTTACTCTGAATCTAAAATTTCAAAAGATTTTGCGGATTCAAGTTGATCAAATGAATTTGCCGCATTGACCGATAGAAAGCTGCTTGGTTTGAAAGTGACTTCCCAGTGAGCTGTGCTAAATATAATGCTACACTATTGCCAATTGACTTTTATTGCCCATTCAATTTTTGCTAATGTGACCGCCACACATTAGTAATGAGAGCCTCACCTTACGCAAAGTTCCCACTACATCTTTATCCTTCTCACGGCACAACAATTTTCGCACACAGAACTCCAGCTGCTGAAGTAGATGTTTGTCTGTTGGTCTGATGGTGGATCTCAGTTTGGGTAACATATAACAGAGTTTGTACCTGCCAAAATGTTGTTTTTTTTTTTTTTTTGATACATAAAACAAACAATAAGCAGCAGTACTTTAAAGCATTAAAATAAACTATTAAAATTCATGGCACAGTAAAAAAGGACGCAATAACAGATGTAAAAAAAAATGTGAGCTGTTCACCTGACGTTGGCAACGGGGTCACTGACCAACTCAAGCGCTGGAATAAGGAAATGTTTGCAAAAATACGACTTGGAGAAGAGATCTATTGTAATCTCACACAGGTCCAGATAGCGAAGCCTGTTCCAGTAGCTTCTACCTTGAGCAAGCTCTTAAGTTCAGAAGAAAAAAACAGTCCTGACCAACTACAATTGCTGAATCTCATTCACAAAAATAAGCAGATCTTGCTTTTTTTTTACCTTGCTTTATTTTGCTGATTATCTCTTGCCGCTGTTCCTGTTTGCGGTTATATCGCAAGAACACACATAATGTCCTGACAGCTTCTCGCTGGACTGGCAGAACATTCTAGAACAGCGTAAACAGAAGGACAGATGAAACACAATTACAATTGACAGGATGTACAGGGAGGAGTGTGCGTGTAAGAAGTTTACAGTCGAAGTGATGATGTTGAACATTCTCTGAAAGAAGCGGAAGTAGATCTGGTCTCCGGAGATGACACGAGGCAGACAGGAGTAGCACTGCAGGAGTTTCTCATGACCCCGCCAGTGCAGCGAGGATGCCGCTTTCTGTTCCGCCGCTACCAAAGCAGGCACCAAGTCCTGTATGTTCACCTGCTATGAAAGGCGAGAGTGAAACATACACTACAGGTCAAAATTTTGGGTCAGTAAGATCTTTTTTTTAATCACAGTTTCCAAAAAAACATTACACAGCACAACTATTTTAACATTGATAACAATAAGAAATGTTTCTTGAGCACCAAATCAGCATATTAGAATGAAGGAGCGAAGGAGTGAAGACTGTCACTGGAGTAATAATTCAGAAATCTGAGCTTTGCAATCACAGAAATATGTTACATTGTCAAATATATTTTAAAGTAGAAAACAGCTATTTTCCATTGTCATAATACTTCACAATATTCCAGTTTTTACTAACAGAAGATAATGCTGCCTAAAGGCATCAAAAAGTAAAGCACATTTAGCTGGTACCTTGCTCTCAGGTCCTGCTCCCTCTCCTCTAGAAGTGGCCAGCTCTAAAGTCTCCTGAAGATTGTTCAACAGAGCATCCAGTACCTGCAGATTCAAAAGCATTGAGCTAATGCTGCAAAAACAGACAAAATCAACAAAGCCTTCTCATCATCAGATGTCTCAGAAACACATTTCTAGCAACTCCAGGAAGCAATTCTAAAATTAGAGATATCACTGACTATAATAGATAGTCTATAATGTTCAGTTTCCATCATCATTAATCATGAAAATCACTACTGTACGTCTGCACTATAGTGGATGCTAATGCTGTGTGTGACTAACACCGCTCAGAGGATCATGACAGAATAAACAATACCACACTCCTAGCCTCAGCTAGGGAGGTGCAATGCATTCATTCATCCTACACAGTTGCATGCAACCTCCGCAAAGGCTTACACACTTCAGCATGTGCCCCCAAAGACACACACACACACACATAGGTATTGCATGTCTGGCGCATATCATGAATATTTGGTAGTCTGGTGTTAGAGATGTGTGCAACTTTCAACTCTGAAATCGTTTTCAAATATCAAATAATTCAAATAAGCAAAATCAAAACATTGCTCAATTTGTTTGAGCAGTCAATGGTGTGACCAATTGCATAAGGGGTAAGTGTTTGGGAAACCTGTCATTATTTTTGCAATTCCATTTAGTAATGGAGCAGAAATTACACAATTCACCTTAAGTAGTTCATTATAAAGATGAAATCAAATAATCTGCTACACACACTCCAAAAGGGTATATCTTTTCTAACTAATGGGCATCTAAATAAAAAGGTTATATAAGCACAGTTGGCCTTGAGGGAAGGAGGTTTTTAATGGTCAGATGGCTATTTGTTCATGTGAACTCAGAAGTCAGTAGAGAAACACTCTGAATGAGAAAAAGGTCCTGAGAAAGATTGAATCGTGTAGAAAGTTGTACGTCTTGCACAACACGATGTGCCTAGGAAATGACTGTGCTGACTGAAGCTGCCACAGGCACCTGAAAGCTTTTTTTAATAAACCAACACACATACACACAAACCTTTTTTCAGGACTCACCTCTAATGAATCATCCTGCAGCAATGTGATTAGCTCTTTGTGTATGTAATGCACATTTGGGCCCAGCAATTTAACCACCTAATGCAGAGGGATTAGAGAAGATGGTACTGTGTATTCTGAACAGAGGCATTGCTACCTGTCAAAATGTGAGGCTCATTATGTACCATGGCAAAAATGAGTGAAAATGCGTACCTCATGGAAACCACCAGCTGCCGTCCTTCGTACTGAAATCTCAGGATCATGACAGAGACTTGAGAAGGTACGATATAATTCAGACAGGAAGTGGTTTGGATCTGCAAATAACACTATGGCCTGCAAATAAATGGAGAAGAAATTTACAGAGAAGAGTCCAGTCACACAACAATATGCTCATGAATTGTTCAAGAAAGTAACCTTAAAAACATATACCATATACATGTTCAAAAGTTTGGGGTCATTATGATTTTTTTTTTTTTTTTTAAAGAAACTAAAACTTATATTCAGCAAAGATGCAATAAATTGATAAAGATTTTTTATATTGTTACAGAAAATATTTTAAATATATCCTATCATTTTAAACTTGCTGTATTAAAGATTCCTGGGGAAAAAAATGTATCACAGAAAAAAGAAATTTGTTTACACAAAAATATTAAGCAAGAACAACTGTTTTCAAAATTGATAATAATAAGACAAGTTTCTCGAGCACCGCATCAACATATTAAAATGGTTAGAATGTGACACTGAAGAATGAAGTAATGATGCTGAAAATTCAGCTTTGCCATCATAGTTACATTTCAAAAACAAGTACACCAAATTACATTTTAAAATATATTCAAATAAATTGTAATAATAATTCACAGTACAACTGCATTTTTGATCAAATAAATACAGCCTTGGTGAGAAAAAAAACATTTTAAAAAAATCTTACCAACCCCAAACTTTGGAACAATGACATAGTACATTTTACAAAAATAAAAATGACTGGCAATTCTTTTTCTAATATATTGAAAGTGAATGAAAACTGGGGTTGTCAAGCACCAAACCAACAAAATAGAAACATTATAAAAGAATTATAAAAAATGTCATAAAAGGGGAGCAGAATAAAATTGTATTTATCATTCAATGAAAATCTTGATATTAACACTTTCAGTAGCGATGCATGATAAGCGGTGACCAAATTGTTCTTTTGAGTTGAATTCAATGACTCAATGAGTCAATGAGTCAATGATCCAGTTGCAGCCTACTGGAAGGAAACATCATCAGTGAATAACTTATAACTTATAATATACAAGTCATAAAGACTACTTTTATGACACTCTTATCAGGCTTTTGTGTAAATAAATATATAGAATTTTTGGGTGAACTGGTCCTTTAATGATAACCACTCGGAAAAATTTGCAGACTTTATGATTTGTATGAGTTGTATGAGTTATTTAAAATGAGTTTCATAGACATAACTTTCAGTCACCTTCATCTCAGACTGCAAACTTACTCTGAGTGACTTCTGCTATATATAACCACACTAACAACAAAGGGACTTCAGACGTTGATGATGAAGCATTCAGAGGTCTGATTTCCTCAAATGAGCTATTCCAGAAGTCTTTGCCTCCACTGACAGATGTTAAAAATAGACGATTGTACCTGAAAATATTAGTTGGTCAAAAGGCTTTCTAATCATTCAGATATTCTAAAAACCTTTTAAAAGCCAAGCGACCTTAGAACTTTCAAAAGTATTCATTAAGACCACACTGCACATCATCTTGGTCTTTCTGAGAAAGTGCTCAATACCAAAACCACCCGTATTCTGAATTAACCTGTTTACATGTTGGATGCAGCAGAGCTACAATTGGATTATCTACAGTAGGTCTATTAATCCAAAATCGCAGGTTTAGAAATCATATTGGTATGATTTGAGTGCCTAAACACAATTTTAAATCACAATTTTGCAAGGCAGCGAAACTCACAGGAAAGTTGTAGGCGCAATTCCTGCGCACTAGGGCGTATTTGTTCTCTAGCTCCAGTGGGTAGGCTTGGCTCTCACAATGCCCATTTTCATGCTGCAGACCCAGGCAGCACAGCTTCTTATAAAACTCCAGAAACCAGAGGTGTTGCTCGTCAGTAAAAGACTCTGTTCAAACAAACGGTACAACAATTTATGACTGTAATCCTAAAATAAATCAGAAAGACTTAAAAAGAAAGCGGACACCGACCTGAGAGCCCATGACAAAGCTTTCCATACTGGAAGGACAAGGAGGCCAGCACTGCTTCATCTCCTTTGAAGCATTTTTCACAGAATGCCTTCACCAAGGGAAATATGACACAAGTCCTGTCATCTGTGAATGAGGGTGATAGAAAAAAAGGGAGGGTGAGATGTTGACAGAGAAAGAGTGTGAGACATGTTTCAACACAAAAGAGCAACTTGCACATAACTGATTCTGATGTCCCAGCATGCAAAACAAAGGACATAAAAAGGAGCTGCGTCTGATGATACTGTATGAGCAGGTACACGGCATGTGTTTTAAACAGTACTCTGTGAAACAGCAGGAAGTGCAAATGCTTTCACCCAAGTGTGACACCTCGCCGTTTCTCTGTAATTTAACTGTATTTCAGATTGTCTGACTTCCACAGCAGAAAAGCTGATATGGTAAAATATGGTAAAAATGAGTTTCATATACTATAACAAACAATAATTAACAATATATTTATCCACATATGAAGAGTACATTTTTATTAAAATATCATTGCCATTTTAATAAAATATCATAAGAATCAAACTAGTTCAAGAAGGGCTGTAAAGTGGCTTACCACTGTCAAACATCTCTAAGAGGTTGATGATGGTGTCGAAAGCTGCAAGTCTCACAGTACTGGCTTCGTCTTGGGCCAGCTCAACCAGTTCAGGGAGCACTTCAACCTTAGTGTGATCCAGTCTAGGACAAAACAAATCAGTTAAGCTTACATAAAACGTTAGACTTCTAACTTTATTTTAACAAAAGAAGTGCTGAAGTCTGCGCATCAGTCTGTCACAATGTGAAAGACTTGCATCCCTAAGTTTAAACATGTCAGTGAAAATCTCTCAAATTTGGAAGCAGCAGCAAAAACAATAAAGTTGTTAATAAAATGGAAGGAAATGAAGAATTTCTTTAACTTAAGTAAAATCATACTATATATTATACAATAATACTGTGTTTTTTTTACATAGTGTTCTATGTAATGTCTGTGAATCAAGGTCAGGACTTTTCCATACAGGGGCAAGCCATTCAGAATAAGCAGATTTAGATATTCAAATAACAATACGTCTCTCTGCTTTATATCTTTTTACCCAATTCCCCTGGTGATGTTCTCCAGCTGGCGACACATGCAGGCGCGCACCTCGTACTCTACGTCCTGGCATAGCGACCTGATCAATGGCAAAAGGTCCTTTTTCACTCTGCAGAGAGTAGCCACGGTAGACACGGTAGTCAGCAAACAATTATTCTATATTAGGAGTTTCATAAAACAGTCATCTTATTTATTTGGTCAAGTGGTTTTTCAAAAGTAGAACTCACATTGACGACTCAAACTTGCCAACAACTTTTCCTAAAATGCGACAGCTGGCCAGACGTGCCGGGACAGACTGGGAGAGCTGATGTTTCGACAATAGAGGACTCAGAATCTGTGCAAACAACCAACCAAAGCAAACTTAATTTTAATTCACACTAACAGCTTATCCCTAAGACCTACCCCATAGGTTTAGAAATGATAGGCAGTAGAAATAAAGCAGTTGTCATTACCTCTTGCCTGATAGTTTCCTTTGGTAAAGCATCGATTGCTGACAGCAACGTCTCCAACCAAGCATTGCTGACCACTATTAAAAATAAAAACGATCTATCGGTGTCCATGATGTGCATATTTTATTCTCGCATACCCTACTATTCAAAGATTTGTGGACAGTAAGAATTTTTTAGGCTTTTGAAAACAGAATAATATGCTCACCGAGGTTACATTTGAGCAAAGGTACTAAATATTTAAAATTTAAGATAATGATTTTCTATTTGAATATATTTTAAAATGTCATTTATTCCTAATGGCAAAGCTGAAATTTCACCAGCCATTACTCCAGTCTTCAGTGTCACATGATCAGAAATCATTCAAATATGCCAATTAACTCTTATTATTATAATGTTAAATGAACAGTTGCACATTAGCATTTATATATTCAGAAATATTTTAAAATTATAATTGTCTTTACTATCATTTTTGGTCATTTTAATGCATTCTTGTTGAATAAAATAGTTAATTTATTTACAAATAAAAAAAAAATCTTACTGACCCCATTTTATGAACAGTAGTGTATGTTAAATCATCTTCCAATCACTTTCAAGGATTCAAGCAGTCGATTCAAAAAGGATGTTGAAAAAAAAATAATAATAATCAAATGTAAAATATATACTTTTCTACAGGAACTTTACAAGCTTTCTTAAAGAATGACAACCTGTGTCCCTGTGGTCAAGATTTAGTAGAACTATCTGCAAGATTGAGTGTGTGTGCGTCTGGATGAGGACAATGTCATCTTGGAGGACGGTCAGGAAAGATCCTGCTGCGGCAAGCTGCATATCCGCCCCAGCTAAATGAAGCACTTCCTGTTCGAGGTAGAAGAGTATGATTCTGAATGACCATTCACAAACAGCACATATCAGGAAGTCGTAGAAGGATCTCAAAACCAAATAGCAAAAGAAACATGGTTTGGCCTACCCTGACTTTTGGCACCACCCTGCGGAAGGTCTCTGCTGGGTTCTGACGCACCAGGAATGGCAGGTTGATGATCACACTGGCCCGTTGTACATCCTCACCAGAACTGAACAACAGTAAAATAAGGCTGATGATATAAATAACAACAGATGAAGGCCGAAAGCTACCAGCTTTGTCACATATCAAAACAAAAGATAAAATTGTTGTAGTTCTGCTGTATAACAGAAGTTATTTATGTACTACATATATTTAAGTATATTTACTTAAAATATGCAAAGCAAAGTCAGACATGTACTTGTTCAGGTGTGAGATTCTACAGTCTTGATGCTCATTTGCTTGTATTGGTAAGCTTCTTTTATTTTAAAAAAATCATAGGCCACTAAGTATAAACATCGTATACATTTAAAAATATTCTGACTACCTACAAAGCACTAAATAGTTTAGCTCCCCAGTACTTGATGTCTATTGCAATCTCAAAATTCTGGCCAGTTGATAGCATCTAGAATATCAAAATCATTATAGAATAGCATTTTCAAGAAACAGCAGATTAAAATTCTTACATAATAACAGAATAGAATAGAATAGAATAATAATAATAATAATAATAATAAATTACCATTCAGAAATGTTTTGTAAGAGCCATGTTTGGGGGAGGTTCTGCTTGAACTCTCTTCATCGCCGCTCTCTGGGTCTGATTCTGGCTCAAACTGATCCGGCATTATCAACACTATTATTTACATTTGACTGGAGTACATGCAACTTTCGCCCGTAAAGGTAATGGGCGTGAAGTTTCCGGACAACGTGCACTACACAGTTTAGCCAATTACAACACACCGGCCCAACTAACCAATCTGAGCCCATTGCCTGTTTCTGAGGGAGTGATTTAATAGTCAACCGCTCGTTCAAATGACAGCGGAGAAAGCGGCTTACAATAAAGGGGAAATTAAAAAAAACAAAAAAAAAAACACCAAGACGTTATGTTATATTGCACCCAATAAACACAACCATGCAAAGAAAAAAGCAGTAACCACCCCTTTAATGACAGAAATGTCATTAATGTCAAGTATCCCCTTATTGCTCAGTTGTGCTTGTATTATTTAGCTTCTTTTATTTAACTGGATCAGAAAGAATTTTAAAAGTTATGAAATTTCTTAAGATACTATGAAGTTTGTAATGTTTGTAAACTGCAATTCTTGATGAACAATTAAGCTATTAAAGCATTAAAACTAATTAAATCTATTCTCATTTTTCAAACATCTTTTTTTTTGTTTTCTTAAAACTATAGTTCAGCAAAAATGAAAACAATAGGCCTACATTCAAACAATAAGGGCCTATTTACATCTGGTCACTTCATGTGTTTTCTCTGATCTGATAGCTATACGATCTTGAAAAGACAGGGTACAAATGCCCTCTGAAAAGCTTTCAAGACGGATTTAAATCGTATCATTTAAACCACTTCAGGAGATGGTCTGAGATGCATTCCAGACGAAACTGGACAAGTGTAAATGGATCTGGTTGTTGAAACCACATATGTAGATTTTACTCCTCCCAAATTGTAAAAAAAGTAAATAATAATAAAATCGTGTAAGAACATGTTATAGGCTATATGAAATGTTATAGCCAGATAAGTCGGTGCTACTGCAACACGCATCGTCGCAGATGAATTGCTGTGTATCGGAAATCAACAGGCAAGGCGTATATGACGTCCTTGACAGGTGACGTAAAAACATGGGGTTAAAATTGCTGATTTCTCTGGATTTAAACATAATTTTTGAAAACATTTGGGATACAGTAAGTGCCCAAGTCAAAAAAAATCTAACATTTTTCTAGTGGTTTTTGGATATTTTTTTAAACTTATGTTAGCTTTTTTTCACTAGTTTTATTGCATGTATATATGAGCTTTCTTTGTACTAGTTCAAACTTAGTTGCATTTGTTCAGGAAACACTTCTTTCCTACTGTGGCAAATGATGCTCCGAGTTGCATGCTTGTCATCTGTTGATCACAATGGTCTTTGATGTGAAACCAAAGCACTTTTTGTATGTTGCTCAGCATTGGAGTTTCTGCTAAATACTTTTGATGTAAAGGCTTTAAATGCCAGGGAACTACTGCTGTGCCCAGCATTGAAGCTTCACTGAGTGATAAACCTTGTGATTTTTCCTTTTAGGTTCATTATCTTGTCTCTAGGAGACAGATGGTTTCTCTTATCACCTCAATGTATATATGCGAGCCTATGTCTATACAGTATGTCTAGTCTGCATTCACAAATAATAACCAGCAGCCAATTTGAAGAGCTTCTTTAAAAGAGTTGACAAAAAACTCGGTTTAGACCTAGTTAATACTTTTGACAGAAATGATGTACAGTCACATGGGATGAATACTCCAATTATATCAGTAGCTTAAAAAAATATATATATATATATATATATATATATATAAACTACTTTATTCTACATAAGGCAGTTTGTCCCCTCAAAGTGGCCAACATCTAGAGATCCCTTACAAAAAAGTTCTATAAGTTTTCTTTATGTGAATTTCTTTTAGGTTTTATTTTTGCACTTGCAGTAGGCCTACTATGTCTGTATATTATTTTTATATTTGAAAAATACCTTTAATTGTACTTTAATTTTAAAACCATAGCTTCATCCATTCTTTTTTATCAATACTTGAATGTTGGTAAGGTTCATAAAGAAAGGCAACATTTTAAACAAAAAAATTAAGAAAATCTAATTTTTGTCAAAGACTACGCCTTGATCATATTCAGAACGACGATCAAAACACAGGTGGAGTAGATCGAGTCCAACACCCCCAAAGTTTCACAGTCATTTTCTCTTCATGTGTTTTACGCTTAATTTCATTTGGAAACATTGATCAGTTTTGATTTACAAGCTGTTTAATGTTTGATGATCATGTTATTTTACATTTGAGTGAGCAATCTTCTATTACTTGTTTCAGCTTTTTCTTTTTCTATTACTTGTTTCACCTGTGTTTTCATTTTGTGTATATGCCCCCTACCATATAACAGTGAAAACATGAAGCTTGAAAATTCAGTTAATGGTGGGGAAATAGTAAAGTAGAATTAAAGTAAATTCCTAATATGTACACTACCAGCAGACTAGCCTACACAGAAATTCAGATATGCAGAATTAGAAACATGTCTGTTTTATATCAATATTTTAATGAATATTTTTAAACAATGCAAGTTTAATAAGACATATTAAAAAAGTATATTTAATAATAGGCTACTCGGTCAAAAGAGTTAACACAACTACAAGCCAACTATTATTATATACTATACTTTGAATACTTAATTATACTTTTAACTAAGTATATCTCAATCAAAAGATTAAGTATAAGTTCCGGCCAAATATAATTGGACTTATCTCTCAGTAGGTAGTATATAAGTCAAGTACACTTAAGTGTAATTTTAAGTACATTTTTAAGTACATAAAGTATATTTTTGAGAAGACTGAAAGTATACTTTCTTATTTTTAGTTGAAAAGAAGTATACTAATAGAACACTTGAATAAACTTATTTTTTGTAAGGATCACATGACCAGTCATTCTAACAATTCAACATTTGCTAAATAAACCTTTTCACTAATACAAGTCAGTAAGTTTCAAAAACATTTGGTTGATTAGGAAGAAAAGAGAGCACAGCATAGCCATGAAAATAACCATTTTTGGTTCACAATTTTGCCATTTTATTTTGGATGAAATGTGCAATTGACGTAGCCATAAAGGTGAAGAAAATGCCCACATGCTCTTATAGAACCATGGTGCTGTATTTGTTTCTACCGTTGAAGCAGAACCTTCTGAAGCTTAGTCCAGCTGAACCTCCCAGACATCCTTCTCTGTCTGAACACTCTCACGTCTATCAGTCTCTCGTGTGCTGTTGTTCTAAATAATGAACTATAACCAGCTATTCATTACTTTTTCAGGGATAAGTTGTCCTTCTGTGTCCTTTGTTGGCAGAGGGTTATTTAATAACCAAGAAACAGCCTGACCAGCTGCCAAGTTTGTCTAAGAAGGGAGTAATGTGGTCATGCTTTGTGCATTTCTTGAATATGGTCAATGATGTGCAGCACCTTAGCAATGCCTGTGTTTATACACTAACTGACAGAGGTACCACGCAGAGAAAGAAGCAGCTGGCATCTATAGGAGGATGAAAGAGATAACCAGTTAAGGACCAGGTGCTGAATGGTTAGGAAACACAATCCCACTGCAGTGAGCATCGAGTGATTCGAGTCTCTGTTTGTTCAGGACAGGTCCTAGCTGGAAAGTGGTCAGAAAGTAAAAAGAGCTACGCTCGCATTTGTAATTAGATTTCCCTGGTGAGTGAACGATATCCAATGGCCTAAACCCAAAAGAACATTTAATGAATTTAGAAGTTCCTTTTTCATAGCTCAAGAGAGTTAATGGAGATCTCTGATATGTTTCTTCTAAAATGAATAGAAAAATAGAAACAAATGAGATAATTGTTAACATACTCAATTGAGCTATAAAACTAAATGAATGGAGCAAAATAAATAAAGAAATATCAATTACTGGCTTGGATAATTTGATTTAGTTAGGTGAAGAACGTTTGAATTCTTATCAAAAAATCTCTGACTGCTTATAAGAGTTTGGCTAATCTGAATTCCGAGGAGGAGACCAATGTGAGGTTACATTGGTACATTTCTAAGAAGAAAATATGAAAATTAAAAATATCTCCATTTGCTTTCCATTCAATCTCTTTGCTGGCTAGGAAAAACAATTGAATTATCAATTAGGGGGGGTGAAACAATTCACATCAAACCCTAACTGAGCTCACGTAGTTGGGAGAGAGCGAAAGTACGAAGCCCCTAAAGAGAAATAGTGGTGGAAAGAAATAGCTCACAAAACGTTTTGCATTCTCTGGAGAAACTTTGCATTCAATCGTAAACCTTTTGAGTTCTTTGCAAGCGAAAACAAAGTTTCTCAGCGGAACACAAATGTTTTTGCAAGTGAACGCAAAGTTCCTTGGGGAAACACAAAATATTTGCGAGAGAACGCATTAAGCATTTAGCTTGGGTTTCCCCATGCTGCCTTGACGCAGCGTGATTTTCACGCTGCTAGGCAGCCTGGACACCATGAACCAAATTTTCCCCTGAGATAGGCAACCAATCAAACCAACCAAAGGAGGGAGCACCAAGACAATGACGACGTATATGCGACACACCAAAGCAGTTTGTATATATCTATGGACCATGGCAGCGGACGCGAAGTTACCTTTTGATACAGCCTAATGTTTGACATTAAACATATCGGCTCAACTGATTTGCAGAGGGGGGATTTAAAGCTGTTCCCTTTTACTGGTGATTCACTTTTTTATTTTTTACTTCATATAACGTAAGCCTTTTTTGTTGATCACATATTTTACCATTTCATGTGTTTTAACAGCTAGATCGTGTTACTATGGACGCAGTTGTTCACTCCGGTAATATAATCGTTTTTAAATTAATAAACTCCTTTTTAAATCAATTTTATTGATTTATTTGATAAGTAGCCATGTTATAAGTGGGAAAATATTTAGCGAGGCGGTTGTTACAGCAAATACAACCCCTTCCGGCTGATTCAAGACCCCTCCAACTTCGCGTTAGAGTTTGCTGGGCTGTATTTGCTATTAACAACTGTCTCGCGATACATTATCCCTTACTTTTATTTATTTATTTCTATGAGCTACAAGACCAAATAAGGACTCTCAAGTGTGTTTAAACAGTGCGGTACAGCAACCAAACCAGTAGCACTACCATTTTTGCAGCGCCGAAAGCGGACGTTTCACTGATGTAATGACGCAATGATGTGCACTTGCTAGCCTGTTCCATTTACGTGTTCTCCGAATGCTAAAGAGGAGCCTCGTCTAGCCTCTGAAGGAAATGACTTGGAAGGACCCGAAGTATCCTTGACATTGAGAAACACGTTTTGTGTATACATAAATATCCTAAATCTCTGACCCATCGTCGTCTTCATCGTCTAATTTTCTGTCGCTCTACATACGTCATCTGGTATCATTGAACCGATTAGCTTTGAGCTACGTACAGGCGCATTTGATAGGATTCGTAGCACCCCAATAATACGACTCTGGTCATTCGTAAACCACGCCTCAAATATGAGAAAATGAACATGTGGTTTCCAGACCACGTCTCATTCTCAATGATACGTGTTCTGGCGTTAGCCAGGCTATTAAGCATTGACAATTTTTTTTTCCTTCACCATATCCCTCCGTACGAAAGAGCTCGAGCAGACAACAAAAAGTGGCACACTGTTTGATTTTTCCCCCCTCCAAAAGAAATGAGTCGGCAGTTGATTGTTGAGCCAGCAGGACTGTAATGAAACCTAAACAAAGCCCACTTAGCAATTAGTTTAAAACTGGCAGCCTCTCTAATCCTTCCAACCCCAACAGGCCCAATGATGATGCTGGGGAAAAAAAGTGAAGAGCACAGGCTGTGTGCAGTCTGTCTGTGAACAAAAATGTCATTATACATTTCAAAAGAATAACCCTTTCTTTCAATTGTGCGCATCCTTCATTCCATAATACTCTTATCTGGAGTATCAATGTTTTGAAAATTGACCAATTCACGTATATTTACACAAACAATGTAGTCAATGCTTTTTAGAACCCAATTGTGTAGTTCTACCAGCAGTGCAAACAGGGCCATGGTAACCAATCCTTGGATTATAGCCCCCCTTTTCGGTTGGTAAACATGGTGACGTTTTCATGTGGCTTAGGTGGAGGCAGAACGATCGCTCTGGCCGCTTCACTAACGCTAGTTAGCAATGACTGGAGAAAATCCGATTTTATCTTAATGTGTAAGGTCACTCACTGTCCAGGACCGTGATTGTTATTTCCAAAAGTTATTTTTAACAGACAGAACCAGATTGGCTGACCCGTAGCCTTCACACCCTCACTCAATGCATGGACGATCTGACAGGATTAACGTTACCTCGGTTGAGTGGCCTGACTTTTACACCTACCTTATAGAGAAACCGACCGTAAAGAGAAACTGAGGGCATATAAATCTTTAGATGCCTATAACTAAGCGCTGAATGGTCCTGTACAAGACTTGTGTGTACGATCTGCAGTTCTGCTGAGCCAGCGCCGGGACGACGACAATGTAAAGAGTGACATTATGGTGCGATTTTAATCATGTGAATATTTTCTAGAAATAAAAATTCCAGATACAGCATATTCATTTTTCATCAATTCTTGCACCAAATAACACAACAAGATGACATTTAATAATAATAAAAGTAATTTAAGCTCCTTATTATGTAGCCGAATCTGTGCTGGTTTGCATTGGCCGCCTCCAGTTTTCACTTTGTTTTGCCTCCAGCTAGCGCCGTGACATAACTATGACATCGGCGCAAAAGGGGTCTATACAATGCCCTAAGAAGAAAAAAGTCCTGACTCTTGACAAACAACAAAAATCATGTCCTAAAACCCTGCAGACTCCTCAGTATAACTCTCAGAAAGAGCACTGAAGCATGCGATGCTGCTCCTGGCATCAGCACACCAGAATGAAAAAAAAAAAACCTCACTCACTGCACCTTAAAGCGGGTCAGCAGCACCTAACCTTTACAGAGTGTTTACCTTTTACTCAAACTTTCACTGAAATGTCAAAATTCCAGAACATTCCAGAAAGTATAGTAGTGAGCAGTGTTGCAGCATTCGGGCTGCCAGATCTGCTCTAGTTACCACAGCTGCAGCTACAAACGTGTGGGATAAAAAAAAAATATTGGATCCTGCAGTCTATCTGGCAACCTCGAGTCAAGGGGGAGGGAATACATCGCTCTACAGTAATTTGAAACTGATTGCAGTACCAGTTTTGGCCATAATCTTAGATACAGCTCATTTAATGCTTAAAAATTACTTTGATCAAAACTCAAATTAAAATTAAAAACAAAAATTAAATAGCATATCATTTTATGCTAGAGAAGTTAACCTGACAGTATGCAAGGCATTTAAAATATGACTGAAAAGTTGACTCAGGAGTTACTTGATATCATTATTCAAGCAAACAATTACATTGTTGTCACAGAAGACAAACCACTAGACACTATTAATGAATTAACTGCATCAACAACTGTGTTGATACACTGAAATATGATAGTGGTTTATACAATACAAAATAAACATCCTAAAGTTTGCAAAATGCTAAAAATGCCTCACTAAAATGGCACCATGTTTGTGTAACCATAATCTATGAGGTGTCTACACATCAGAAACACCTCTTCTTATAACCATTCATCCATTTCTTAACAAGCACTCTCTTCCCTGTCATCTTACAGATGCTCTGATCGCCTGCTTTTACGTGCCAAATGACAACGAACAGGGGCGATTAAACTGTTCTCAGAACTAGTTTGCCACCCGAGGGAGTCGGGCTGTGGGCCTAATGTGCCTCCCATTTAATTAGTGCAGGCAAGGTGCAATATAGAGTTTTATAGGCTAAAGAGGGACAATATATCAGATCTTCCAAAAGAGGCAAGTGTCTGAGTTTTGGGTCAAAAAGCATAACATGAAAGAGTTTTGGATATTTGGTCCGAGCATTTTTAGTTTTCATCTCTGCATAGAATGGAGGCATACATGATGTAACCAGATTACAGGTCAACTACTGCTATGTTGTTCTAATACCATGAAATCAATATATATATATATACTGGTGAACATGGCAGATAGACTTTGGCACTGAAGTTGACTCCATAAATCACATGTCAAAAGCAATGGTGCTCCAACTAAGCTGCTACAGTGAAAATATGTCTTTATAATAACTATACTAACTCAGCATTCATTGAGCTCAAACAATAAAGCATAGTAAGGTCATATGTTTGATTTCCAGGGAATGCAGGGACTAATATGAATTTAGTTGCTTAAGATAAAAATGACTTCCAAAAGCATTAATGCAAATGTACAAACATTTCTTTTCAATATCAAGATGAATATATATTTTCAAGGACGTCTAAACATGATGCAGAAGCAGAAAAATACAATCTAGTCATTAAAATGGTCTCTTCTGATATAATATTTGTTTGGAATTTTGTAAACAGCTTGGAATATTCTTAAAATTGTCTTGACTAAAACTTCACAAGACAAAGTTTGACCAAGCATGTCTATCATGAATTCATATTCAGCAAATATTGTTAGATCTAGATGATTCTGGGGATATCTGATCAAATTTTAACTCCGTTTCCCCAGTAATCAGCACCAGATCCATTCAACTTTAATGATCAGATAACACCATCTCAATCACTGCTAAACCTGCATCTGAGCGACAGTAAGATGGAAACTTAAGAGTTGTGACTCCCCAAAGTCCTTCGAGATGAGCATGCCGTTAGTTAGCTCTGCCTAGATATCAATGAGAGACCATTCAAGGGATCCATTATTCATAAGTCTAGTATAGTGGCGATGACACTACCTGCCCTGACCCACTGAGCTAGATGTTCTGTGCCAGTCAGCAAGGATTGACTTGTTGTTGTGCGGTCAGCTTACACAGGATAAAGATTTGGCTAAACAGTTGTAGCCAACAATGCTGGCACAGGTAAAACGTTTCCAACCAAGTGTCAAGTGGAAAGAAAGCACTAAAAACAACTGACTTAGACAATCTAACTTGACTAATGATGCAAACATGGAATAGTGAATAAACTTGTCAGACTCAGAGGCCTCAGCTCCCTACCTGAGCATGAGATGATGGGGCTTAAGAGGCTGCAAGTTTGAATCTTTAAGTGATAACTTGTTTTAATAAATAAAAATTGCAACTGGTTGTCAGTAATTCATATATCAGTTAGTAATAATAGTGACACTTAGTTGTATTTATTTTTTTTTTTTTTTCAAATAACTGGAACAGAGATCAATGACTGAGACTAGAAGGATGGATTATATATATAGTGAACTTTAAAGATGGTATAAAATTACAATTCTTAATGATAGTATAGTGAACAATTAATTTGCATGTGTTTAATGTTTTTTTATTAAACCCCACATCTCTCATACATTAAGTATTCACACATTTTTAGGTGTGCGGACTTCTGAGTTAACAATTACAAATCAAAACTAACAAACCTAGCCATAAAAAATTATATTTATTATAGTACCATCCACAAATGGGTAATATTTTACCTGAGAAGGTAGACTGCTCGCTCTATGTCATTCAGATCTTCATCCACAGTGAGCTTGTCAATCTCTTCTGCAGTCTGCAAATGTGGGAAACAAGATCTGCACTTTACCAAACACAGTGCTTTAATACAGAAGGAAATAAACGTTATTAGCATGAAATGTTGAGCATCTCCATAGCAAAGGCGAAAATTCTCCAAGTAGTGTATCTTAAATAAAGAATGGCCAGTAATTGGGCAAGATTCCATTACAGATGACTCAGCCAAATATGTGAGGAGGCTTGCAGGGAGGCAGGATGCGAGGCATGAGGGACTGCGTGGGAAGAGATAGTGTGGGGGACGGGAGCCATGTGTAGGTGCCTAGTCTATTACTTTAGGGCTCTCAGAGCCACGATGCTTTTCTTTGGAACCTCCCCATTAAAAAAAGATAAGGGACAGAAAACACCCGCCCCCTCTGTAGGCGTTGCATTATTCCCGAATATGCGTGATGCATGCATATCCCGTGATGCTGAGAGATGTGAGAGTATCCATGCTTAACTTCACTGCTGCCAGGTACATGATTGCAGAGACACACAACACGACGTTCACAACTATACGCTGCTGCCGCTGTTCATGAAGGGATTTGAGGTAGTAATGGGAATAACGTTATGGTTAGAAGTGGAAATCCTCTATTCCGCAGTGGCGAGAACGAGGAGGCGAGGCAGTGATGCGGACAGCTGACAGAAACTGCGTCACTCAGCAGACTGAAGTGGGCAACCCCCGTCCACCCCAAAGGATGCTAGTACAGTTACAACTTCAAATAAAGATAATAGAGTGCATGACGTGATAATGTCGAAAGGTCGAGGCGCGCGCAACAAAATAAGCGAAAACGTCAAATAGCGTGAATGTTTTCTGTTTTAGTCTTTCCCTAAATAAATCCCCTGCAGCGTCATACAAAAACCTCCACTGTTAGACATAAGTGTTGAATCATTAAATGTCTAATTATCACAGTATTGTCTGGTAAACAGCCAATGAATAGTATACTAAACAAATAGTTTAAAATGTAGTCATTTATTGACAGAAGAAAATGGTAGGCTATTATACATACCTTTAGGCTCCTGCGTATGGGTCTCTCGATGAAAGTAAGGTCCTGCAGGTCATCTATCTCTCCAAACAAACTGGACTGACTCGGTGTCATTTTCCTGACAAACATCTGTCCTAAGTGTCTTCGTCAATGTGTCAGACGCGGGTGTCAAAGTCCTGTCATAATTGTGGCTCCTTGACAGTAAATGACTGATGTGATTTCTTTGATGGAGAGAGGATGATCCTCCCACGACAAACGCGTCCCACTGGTAGCAAAGCTTGATCTAGCACTAATTTATTTGCGTGGTGTTCAATTGTTTGTGCAGTTTCTACACGCGCTTTCTGTTGACGCGCGTGCGCTGACGGCACATTTTCTGCGATAAAAGTGTTGCTAACTTTCAGAGAAAAAGGGGGATTTGATGTTCGTTTTCCCACGGGAGTAGCTCAAGATGTCGAATGCTTGTGGTCAGCTCGTGCTGATGATCAATAATAAAATCCTCCCTCCACTGATGGGAAAACAATTCAGATATGGCTGTTGTCAGATGAGGAAGAGATGCCTGATATTCCTAATGGGTGCCAACCAAGTAAACTTACATGTAAGATAGCACTAATATCAGCATAAAGCGTGAACTAACGTTACATTCGCAGTTTAACCCGGTCGCACATACCTGTTCACCTGCCTCGGTTGACGTTAGCTCGCTAATGACACGACAACAAAGTTGGGAGGGAAAAAAAGGCCTGTCGAAAAAGCTCCTCTCCAGAAAGCCGTGCATTTAGCCTATTTAATAATTATCTCAAGTAATCCTCTGTAAATCTAACTCAAATGGTAAACGGGTCATTCCATAAAAGCTACGTATTTTATATTGTGGATGTGCTAGCAAGCAGGAATATTCACACCACGCAAACGCACTGCACCAACTAAACAGGTTTCCATGGAGACAGCATGCCACAGCAGCTCTGAGTGAGCGGTTGGAACGTCAGAGCGTTGTGTCGAGGTTCGTCATCGAAATGGATTCAGAACAGCACAACTAATGGTTTCGACTGTTGTGTTGTAATTAAGTTGGCTTGTGAGAGCCAACTTACTGAAATTCTATTTAAACTTATTATTATTATTAGTGGTGCTTGCAAAGCAACACTATTGTTATCCTCCATACTTATTAATCTTATTTTTTTACTTCCGCCCTTTTTTTGGCACGCTACTCCTCCCGCAGCTTTTGTCACAGACCCATGGGTGAGGTGTCAAATCGACCGGCTCATTTAGGAGAGGTGTGCTATGACTTTTCTAAGAGATCGGGGGTACGATGTTCGCCCCAGGGGCGAAAAACGGCCCAAAAAAATCCCATAGACTTAACATTGCGAAAAACTTTGACGGGTCATAGCTCTGAGCGAGGATTTCGTAGAAATCTGTGATTTACCACATTTGAAGAGGCTGGCAGGCTCTGTAAGAACATACCACACAATGGGGTAAAAGTTGCACCCCTGGGGGGCAGGAGGGGCCCAAAGTTGCCCCATAGACTTACTATGGTGAAGGACGTCCCATCAAATGCATGTGTTTTTCCTACTATGGTAAATTGCATAGGGATTTTGCATTGAACATAGCTCTGGATCACAGTGTCATAGAGACAAGGGGGCGGGCTCATTTTACTCAGACGACCAATCAGTCCCTCAGGGTTATTGTGAAGGTATTAAGCCACGCCCTAGCAACCATATAGAGCACCTTAGCAACAAGTCCCATAGACTTCCATTGAAAGAGATCAAAGGGATATCTCCGGATAGAAGTGTCATAGAAACACGAGGGTGGTCTCGTTTGACTCGGGGTAGCAAACAGCCAATCATGAATAACCTCAACAATTTCTGGCTATGCCCTAGCAACCATTATCGAGGACCTTAGCAACCAAATTTTAAAGAGGTATATCTTCCATTCTGAATGTCAGAGAGGCATGGAGTTGTATTATATCAATCAAACTGACCAGCAGCCTTTGGAGATTCATGATTGGCAGCTGCCAAGCCACTCCCTAGCAACCAAACAGAGTACCCTAGCAACCATTTTGCAAGACCTATATCTCTGCATCAAAACATCGTATAGAGATGGGGGTTGGTTTATACATTCACATTGACTGTGGAGCTTCATGATTGGCAGCTGCCAAGCCACTCCCTAGCAACCAAACAGAGTACCCTAGCAACCATTTTGTAAGGCCTATATCTCAGCATCAGAACATTGTATCACGATGGGGGTTGGGTCTTTTGACTCATGCTAGCACATAGAACTTTCAAAATGCTAAACATGCTAGCTGTGAATAACTACATGCTAATATTGATTAGCTAAGTGCTAAATCATGCATGAACAATATAAAAACTCTATAATAACATATGTGAACACTACCACACCTAGTAATACCATAGCAATACCAGAAATACCCTAGCAACAACCTAACAACACCATAGCAACCACCCAGAACACCTACAACCGCATAGCACACCTAGCAACCACCTAGAGCACCCTAGCAACACCCAACACCTTAGCAACCACCCACAATACCCTAGCACCAATAGCAACACCATAGCAACCACCCAGAACACCCTAGCAATCACCTAGCAACACCCTAGCAACCACCTAGCAACCATCCCAGAACACATTAGCAACACCCCTAGCAACACCCTAGCAACCTATCAAACACCTAGCAACCACCTAGCCACATGCTTAGCAACCATCTTGCAACACCTAGCAAACCACTCAGAACGCCATAGCAACCACCTAACAACACCCTAGCAACCACCCAGAACACCATAGCAACCACCTAGCAACCACCCAGAACACCCTAGCAACCGCCTAGCAACACCCTAGCAACCACCCAGAACACCCTAGCAACCACCCAGAACACCCTAGCAACCGAGCGAGCTTTTTGCCACTGCAAGCACCACTTCACATTTTCCTCTGGAAATGTACATTCTAGTGTTGTGAATACTATTCTCCAAGACAAAACTTTGGCACGCTACTCCTCCCGCATTTATTGTCGTAGATCCATGAATGTGGTGTCAACTCGACCCGGTCATTGAGGAGAGGTGTGCTATGACTTTTCTAAGCGATCGGTTGTACGATGTTCGTCTGGCGGGCGATAAATCGGACAGAAAAAGTCCCATAGACTTAACATTGGCACAAAATTGGTGAGATCATATCTTTTGAACAGAAGGTCATAGAGACTTGGGGTTGGGCTCTTTTTACTCGGCCTATCATGCAGCCAACAAGTAGAGACATAATAACTTCATATTTACGCCCTAGCAACCACTTAGGGCAGCCTAGCAACCATAAATCAACATATTCAAGTCATTTCTCAGCTACAGAAAATAGAAGAAACATCGATTTTGCCTTTTTTGACTCAGACTGTCAACTAGTCTTTAAATATCATCTCATACACTGTATAATCACACCATAGCAACCATATAGGGTACCCTAGTAACCCTACAAACACATGAATAAGCCACATCTCAGCACCAGAACATCGTACAGACATGGTTGTTGTCTCATATGCAATTCTGTACCACACTCTAGCAACCGAGCGAGCTTTTTGCCACTGCAAGCACCACTTCACATTTTCCTCTGGAAATGTACATTCTAGTTATTATTATTATTCTTACTCAGGAAATTTACAACTCTATCTCCTCCTAGAGCTTTAACTCCACATACTCCAAACTCGGCTCGGACACTCAAACTGTTCTGACTCGCGTTGCTATATCTTTTCTAACTGATCGGACTTACGGTTCTCCTAAAAATGACGATCAAAGTCGGAAAAAACTCCCATTGACTTAACATTGTGGAATCTTCAGCTGTTCAAACTGCCCAACTGTCAAAATTCAAATCTAAATACCTTGAAGCCCCAGACTCAATCAAACTGTCATTCTATACACTATATGAGCCACTGAAACTCATTCAAACTAATGAACTCATCTATCTATGACACTTATCTATCTAATCTTAAACTCTTAAACTCACAAAAAATTAATAAACTCTAAACTTAAACTCTCTTAGACTCATTTAAACTTATAAACTCTAAACTCATAAACTCTAAATTCATAAACTCATACTCTTATAAACTCTCATAAAACTATTAAACTCATAAATGAATAAACTCTGGACACTTACTCAATTAAACTTATAAACTCTAAACTCATAAACTCTAAATTCACACCATAGCAACCAGTTACAGCACCCTAGCAACCGTAGGCCATAGGCACGAGGCCGCAGGCCTCGTGCAATACTAAATATTGCTGATTTCTCAGAAACTTGTAATGTACCACATTTGAAGAGGCTGACAGGCTCTGTAAGAAAATACCTCACAGTGGGGGAATAGTTGCACCCCTGGGGGGCAGGAGCGGCCCAAAATTGCCCCATTGACTTACATGAAATGGGCCGTCCTACACATTGCATTAGGGTTTTATATTGAACATAGCTCTGGATCACAGTGTCATAGAGACAAAGGGGCGGGCTCATTTTACTCACACGACCAATCAGTCTCTCAGGATCATTGTGTAGCTATCAAGCCACGCCCTAGCAACCATTTAGAGCACCTTAGCAACAACTCCAATAGACTTCCATTGAAAAAGATTGAAGGGATATCTCCGGATAGAAGTGTCATAGAAATATGTGGGTGGTCTCGTTTGACTCCGGGTAGCAAAGTGCCAACCATGAATCACCTCATCAATTTCTGGCCACGCCCTAGCAACAATTAACGAGCACCTTAGCAACCAAATTTTAAAGAGGGATATCTTCCATTCTGAATGTCACAGAGTCATGAGAGTTGATTTATAGTGACAAGCAGCCTTTGGAGATTCATCGCTGCCAGCTGCCAAGCCACTCCCTAGCAACTAAACAGAGTACCCTAGCAACCATTAAGCAAGATTTATATCTCTGCATCAGAACAATGTATAGAGATGGGGGTTGGTTTAAATCATTCATACTGACAAGCAGCCTTTGGAGTTTCATGATTGGCAGCTGTCAAGCCAATCCCTAGCAACCAAAGAGAGGACCCTAGCAACCATTTTTTAACAGCTATATCTCAGCATCAGAACATTGTATCGCGATGGGGGTTGGGTCTTTTGACTCAGGCTAGCACACAGGACTTTCAATAGCCTATGCTAAACATGCTAGCTGTGAATAGCTAAATGCTAATATGGATACTTTATAGTAACCATATGTGAACACTACCAACCAAGTAGCAATACCATAGCAACCATCCAGAACACCTTAGCAACTACCTAGCAACACCCTAGCAACCACCAGATTACCCTAGCAACTGCCTAGCAACACCATAGCAACCACCCAGAACACCCTAGCAACCACCTAGCAACACACTAGCAACCACCAAGAACACCTTAGCAACTGCCTAGCAACACCCTAGCAACCACCAGAACACCCTAGCAACTGCCTAACAACACCCTAGCAACCACCCAGAACACCCTAGCAACCGCCTAGCAACACCATAGCAACCACCCAGAACACCCTAGCAACCGCCTAGGAACACCATAGCAACCACCCAGAATACCCTAGCAACCACCTAGCAACACCATAGCAACCATCCAGAACACCTTAGCAACTGCCTAGCAACACCCTAGCAACCACCAAGAACACCCTAGCAACTGCCTAACAACACCATAGCAACCACCCAGAACACCCTAGCAACCGCCTAGCAACACCATAGCAACCTCCCAGAACACCCTAGCAACCGCCTAGCAACACAATAGCAACCACCCAGAACACCGTAGCAACACCCTAGCAACCGCCAAGAACACCCTAACAACCACCTAGCAACACCATAGCAACCACCCAGAATACCCTAGCATCTATCTATCTATCTATCTATCTATCTATCTATCTATCTATCTATCTATCTATCTATCTATCTATCTATCTCTCTAACTCTATCTGTCTCTTTCTAACTCTATCTATCTAACTATCTATCTCTCTAACTCTATCTATCTATCTATCTCTCTAACTCTATCTGTCTCTTTCTAACTATCTATCTATCTATCTATCTATCGCTCTAACTCTATCTATCTATCTATCTATCTATCTATCTATCTATCTATCTATCTATCTATCTATCTATCTATCTATCTATCTATCTATCTATCTATCTATCTATCTATCTATCTATCTATCTATCTATCTATCTATCTTTAAACTAAGTTAAACTTAATTTAAACTTTAGACTAATTTAAACTTCTTCAAACTACTTTAAACTTCTTCAAACTTTCTGTTCCAAACTTTCACAAGCCAACTTAAAGTTTGTCTCGACGAACTTTTTAATCTAGTTAAGTTGGCTTGTGAGAGCCAACTTACTGAAATTCTATTTAAACTTATTAAGTTGGCTTGGGAAAGCCAACTTACTGAAATGCTATTTAAACTTATTATTATTATTCTTTTTCTGAGACTAAAATTTCCAACTCTAACTCCTCCTAGAGCTTTAACTCCACATACTCCAAACTCGGCACGGACACTCAAACTGTTCTGACTCGCGTTGCTATATCTTTTCTAACTGATCGGACTTACGGTTCTCCTAAAAATGACGATCAAAGTCGAAAAAAACTCCCATTGACTCCCATTGAGAAATTCAAACTGCCCAACTGTCAAAAATTCAAATCTAAATACCTTGAAGCCCCAGACTCAATCAAACTGCCATTCTATACACTATATGAGCCATTGAAACTCATTTAAACTAATGAACTCATCTATCTATGACACTTATCTATCTAATCTTAAACTCTTAAACTCAAACTAAATTAATAAACTCTAAACTTGAACTCTTAGACTCATTTAAACTTATAAACTCTAAACTCATAAACTCTAAATTCATAAACTCATACTCTTATAAACTCTCATAAAACTATTAAACTCATAAATGAATAAACTCTGGACACTTACTCATTTAAACTTATAAACTCTAAACTCATAAACTCTAAATTCACACCATAGCAACCAGTTACAGCACCCTAGCAACCGTAGGCCATAGGCACGAGGCCGCAGGCCTCGTGCAATACTAAATATTGCTGATTTCTCAGAAACTTGTAATGTACCACATTTGAAGAGGCTGACAGGCTCTGTAAGAAAATACCTCACAGTGGGGGAATAGTTGCACCCCTGGGGGGCAGGAGCTGCCCAAAATTGCCCCATTGACTTATTATGGTGTACACATTGCATTAGGGTTTTATATTGAACATAGCTCTGGATCACAGTGTCATAGAGACAAGGGGGCGGGCTCATTTTACTCAGACGACCAATCAGTCTCTCAGGATCATTGTGAAGCTATCAAGCCACGCCCTAGCAACCATTTAGAGCACCTTAGCAACAACTCCCATAGACTTCCATTGAAAGAGATTGAAGGGATATCTCCGGATAGAAGTGTCATAGAAACATGAGGGTGGTCTCATTTGACTATGGGTAGCAAACAGCCAACCATGCATCACCTCAACAAATTCTGGCCACGCCCTAGCAACAATTAACGAGCACCTTAGCAACCAAATTTTAAAGAGGGATATCTTCCATTCTGAATGTCACAGAGTCATGAGAGTTGATTTATATCATTTATAGTGACAAGCAGCCTTTGGAGATTCATCGCTGCAGCTGCCAAGCCACTCCCTAGCAACTAAACAGAGTACCCTAGCAACCATTAAGCAAGATTTATATCTCTGCATCAGAACAATGTATAGAGATGGGGGTTGGTTTAAATCATTCATACTGACAAGCAGCCTTTGGAGTTTGATGATTGGCAGCTGTCAAGCCAATCCCTAGCAACCAAAGAGAGGACCCTAGCAACCATTTTTTAACAGCTATATCTCAGAATCAGAACATTGTATCGCGATGGGGGTTGGGTCTTTTGACTCATGCTAGCACACAGGACTTTCAATATGCTAAACATGCTAGCTGTGAATAGCTAAATGCTAATATGGATACTTTATAGTAACCATATGTGAACACTACCAACCAAGTAGCAATACCATAGCAACCACCCAGGACACCCTAGCAACCACCTAGCAACACCATAGCAACCACCCAGAATACCCTAGCAACCACCTAGCAACACCATAGCAACCATCCAGAACACCTTAGCAACTACCTAGCAACACCCTAGCAACCACCAGATCACCCTAGCAACTGCCTAGCAACACCATAGCAACCACCCAGAACACCCTAGCAACCACCTACCAACACCCTAGCAACCACCAAGAACACCTTAGCAACTGCCTAGCAACACCCTAGCAACCACCAAGAACACCCTAGCAACTGCCTAACAACACCATAGCAACCACCCAGAACACCCTAGCAACCGCCTAGCAACACCATAGCAACCACCCAGAACACCCTAGCAACCACCTAGCAACACCATAGCAACCACCCAGAATACCCTAGCAACTGCCTAGCAACACCATAGCAACCACCCAGAACACCCTAGCAACACCCTAGCAACCACCAAGAACACCCTAGCAACTGCCTAGCAACACCATAGCAACCACAATAGTAACTCTATCTATCTATCTATCTATCTATCTATCTATCTATCTATCTATCTATCTATCTATCTATCTATCTATCTATCTATCTCTATCTATGTATCTATGTATCTATGTATCTATCTATCTATCTATCTATCTATCTATCTATCTATCTATCTATCTATCTATCTATCTATCTTTAAACTAAGTTAAACTTAATTTAAACTTCAGACTAATTTAAACTTCAAACTACTTTAAACTTCTTCAAACTTTCTGTTCCAAACTTTCACAAGCCAACTTAAAGTTTGTCTCGACGAACTTTTTAATCTAGTTAGTGGTGCTTGCTGAAAGCAAGGCAACACTATTACTATTGTGTTTTTTGAGTCGGTCCAAAAGTTTGGCACGCTACTCCTCCCGCAGTTTTTGTCACACACCCATGAATGAGGTCTCAAAACGTGCGGATTATTCGGGAATGGTGTGCTATGACTTTTCTAAGCGATCGGGGGTACGATGTTCGCCCGAAGGGCGAACAAATTTCCCAAAAATCCCATAGACTTAACATTGCGACAAATTTTGACGACTCATAGCTCCGAGCGAGAATTTCACAGAAGCCTGCGATTTACCACATTTGAAGAGGCTGACAGGCTCTGTAAGAACATACCTCACAATGGGGTAAAAGTTGCACCCCTGGGGGGCAGGAGCTGCCCAAATTTTCCCCCATTGACCCCAATGTTATTTAAAATTTCTAGTATAGCATTATACTATTCCAGGAAAAAGTTTGGCGCACTCCTACGTCCACAGTTTTTGTCACAGACCCATGAATGAGGCATCAAATCGTGCGGCCTATTGAAGAGAAGTGTCCTATCACTTTTATCAGAGATCGGGGGTACGGTGTTCGACCCAGGGGCGAACAAATTTCCAAAAAATCCCATAGACTTAACATTGAGACAAACTTTGACGACTCATAGCTCCGAACAACGATTTCGGAAAAACGTGTGATTTGCCACATTTGAAGAGGCTGGCAGCCTCTGTAAGAACATACCTCACAATGGGGTAAAAGTTGCACCCCTGGGGGGCAGGAGCTACCCAAAATTTTCCCCATTGACTTACTATGGTGAAGGATGTCCCATCAAATGCATGTGTTTTTCCTACTATGGTAAATTGCATAGGGATTTTGTATTGAACATAGCTCTGGATCATAGTATCATAGAGACAAGGGGGCGGGCTCATTTTACTCAGATGACCAATCAGTCTCTCAGGATCATTGTGAAGCTATTAAGCCACGCCCTAGCAACCATTTAGAGCACCTTAGCAACAAGTACCATAGACTTCCATTGAAAGAGATCAAAGGGATATCTCCGGATAGAAGTGTCATAGAAACATGAGGGTGGGCTCGTTTGACTTGGGCCAGCAAACAGCCAATCCTGAATCACCTCAACACTTACTGGCAACGCCCTAGCAACCATTGTAGAGCACCTTAGCAACCAAAATCCAAAGAGGGATATCTTCCATTCTGAATGTCATAGAGGCATGGGAGTTGTATTATATCATTCATACTGACAAGCAGCCTTTGGAGATTCATGATTGGCAGCTGCCAAGCCACTCCCTAGCAACCAAACAGAGTACCCTAGCAACCATTTTGCAAGACCTATATCTCTGCATCAAAACATCGTATAGAGATGGGGGTTGGTTTAAACATTCACATTGACTTTGGAGCTTCATGATTGGCAGCTGCCAAGCCACTCCCTAACAACCAAACAGAGTACCCTAGCAACCATTTTGAAAGACCTATATCTCTGCTTCAAAACATTGTATAGAGATGGGGGTTGGTTTATACATTCACATTGACTTTGGAGCTTCATGATTGCCAGCTGCCAAGCCACTCCCTAGCAACCAAACAGAGTACCCTAGTAACCATTTTGTAAGACCTACATCTCTGCATCAAAACATCGTATAGAGATGGGGGTTGGCTCTTTTTACTCGTGCTAGCAAACATGACTTGCTGCATGCTACACATGCTAGCAGTGAATAGCTACATGCTAATATTGATTAGCTAAGTGCTAAATCATGCCAAGAAATTGCTACAAACTTCATGGTAACCAACTGTGACAACTACCAACCACCTATACCAGAACATCCTAGCAACCGCCTAGCAACACCCTAGCAACCTCCTAGCAACCACACAGGACACCCTAGCAACACCCTAGCAACCATCCAAAATACCCTAGCAACCATCCAAAATACCCTAGCAACCGCCTAACAACACCATAGCAACCACACAGAACACCCTAGCAACCACCCAGAACACCCTAGCAACCATCTAGCATCACCCTAGCAACCGCCTAGCAACACCCTAGCAACCACCAGAACACCCTAGCAACCGCCTAGCAACACCCTAGCAATCACCCAGAACACCCTAGCAACCGCCTAGCAACACCCTAGCAACCACCCAGAACACCATAGCAACCACCTAGCAACACCCTAGCAACCACCCATAACACCCTAGCAACACCCTAGCAACCACCCAGAACACCCTAGCAACCACCTATAACACCTTAGCAAAACCCTAGCAACCACCCAGAACACCGTAGCAACCACCCAGAACACCCTAGCAACCGGGTGGTGAGTTTTCAATATATTCAAGTCATTTCTCAGCTTCAGAAAATAGAAGAAACATGGATTTTGCCTTTTTTTGATTTAGACTGTCAACTAGTGTTTAAATATAATCTCATACACTGTATAATCACACCATAGCAACCATATAGAGTACCCTAGTAACCACCTGAACACATGAATAAGCCATTTCTCAGCTGAATAAGCCATTTCTCATCACACAAACATTGTACAGACATGTTTGGTGTCTCGTATGCAATCATGTACCACACTCTAGCAACCGGGTGGTGAGTTTTGCCACTGCAAGCACCACTTCACATTTTCCTCTGGAAATGTACATTCTAGTTATTATTATTATTATTCTTTTTCTGAGACTAAAATTTCCAACTCTAACTCCTCCTAGAGCTTTAACTCCACATACTCCAAACTCGGCATGGACACTCAAACTGTTCTGACTCGCGTTGCTATATCTTTTCTAACTGATCGGACTTACGGTTCTCCTAAAAATGACGATCAAAGTCGGAAAAAACTCCCATTGACTCCCATTGAGAAATTCAAACTGCCCAACTGTCAAAATTTCAAATCTAAATACCTTGAAGCCCCAGACTCAATCAAACTGCCATTCTATACACTATATGAGCCATTGAAACTCATTCAAACTAATGAACTCATCAATCTATGACACTTATCTATCTAATCTTAAACTCTTAAACTCACAATAAATTAATAAACTCTAAACTTAAACTCTCTAAGACTCATTTAAACTTATAAACTCTAAACTCATAAACTCTAAATTCATAAACTCATACTCTTTTAAACTCTCATAAAACTATTAAACTCATAAATTAATAAACTCTGGACACTTAGTCATTTAAACTTATAAACTCTAAACCCATAAACTCTAAATTCGCACCATAGCAACCAGTTACAGCACCCTAGCAACCGTAGGCCATAGGCACGAGGCCGCAGGCCTCGTGCAATACTAAATATTGCTGATTTCTCAGAAACTTGTAATGTACCACATTTGAAGAAGCTGACAGGCTCTGTAAGAAAATACCTCACAGTGGGGGAATAGTTGCACCCCTGGGGGGCAGGAGCTGCCCAAAATTGCCCCATTGACTTACATGAAATGGGTCGTCCTACACATTGCATTAGGGTTTTATATTGAACATAGCTCTGGATCACAGTGTCATAGAGACAAGGGGGCGGGCTCATTTTACTCAGACGACCAATCAGTCTCTCAGGATCATTGTGAAGCTATCAAGCCACGCCCTAGCAACCATTTAGAGCACCTTAGCAACAAGTCCCATAGACTTCCATTGAAAGAGATTGAAGGGATATCTCCGGATAGAAGTGTCATAGAAACATGAGGGTGGTCTCATTTGACTCCGGGTAGCAAACAGCCAACCATGAATCACCTCAACAATTTCTGGCCACGTCCTAGCAACAATTAAGAGCACCTTAGCAACCAAATTTTAAAGAGGGATATCTTCCATTCTGAATGTCACAGAGTCATGAGAGTTGATTTATATCATTCATAGTGACAAGCAGCATTTGGAGATTCATCACTGGCAGCTGACAAGCCACTCCCTAGCAACTAAACAGAGTACCCTAGCAACCATTAAGCAAGATTTATATCTCTGCATCAGAACAACATATAGAGATGGGGATCGGTTTAAATCATTCATACTGACAAGCTGCCTTTGGAGTTTCATGATTGGCAGCTGTCAAGCCAATCCCTAGCAACCAAACAGAGTACCCTAGCAACCATTTTTTAACAGCTATATCTCAAAATCAGAAAATTGTATCGCGATGGGGTTGGGTCTTTTGACTCATGCTAGCACACAGGACTTTCAATATGTTAAACATGCTAGCTGTGAATAGCTAAATGCTAATATGGATACTTTATATTAACCATATGTGAACACTACCAACCAAGTAGCAATACCATAGCAACCACCCAGGACACCCTAGCAACCGCCTAGCAACACCATAGCAACCTCCCAGAACACCCTAGCAACCGCCTAGCAACACCATAGCAACCACCCAGAACACCCTAGCAACTGCCTAGCAACACCCTAGCAACCACCCAGAACACCCTAGCAACCGCCTAGCAACACCATAGCAACCTCTCAGAACACCCTAGCAACCGCCTAGCAACACCATAGCAACCACCCAGAACACCCTAGCAACCGCCTAGCAACACCCTAGCAACCACCAAGAACACCCTAACAACCACCTAGCAACACCATAGCAACCACCCAAAACACCCTAGCAACTGCCTAGCAACACCCTAGCAACCACCCAAAACACCCTAGCAACTGCCTAGCAACACCCTAGCAACCACCCAGAACACCCTAGCAACCGCCTAACAACACCATAGCAACCACCAGAACACCTAGCAACCGCCTAGCAACACCATAGCAACCACCCAGAACACCTAGCAACCACATAGCAACCACATAGCAACACCATAGCAACCACCCAGAATACCCTAGCAACTGCCTAGCAACACCATAGCAACACCCAGAACACCCTAGCAACCGCCTAGCAACACCCTAGCAACCACCAAGAACAGCCTAGCAACTGCCTAGCACACCATAGCAACCACAATAGTAACTCTATCTATCTATCTATCTATCTATCTATCTATCTATCTATCTATCTATCTATCTATCTATCTATCTATCTATCTATCTATCTATCTATCTATCTATCTCTCTAACTCTATCTCTATCTATCTATCTATCTATCTATCTATCTATCTATCTATCTATCTATCTATCTATCTTTAAACTAAGTTAAACTTAATTTAAACTTTAGACTAATTTAAACTTCAAACTACTTTAAACTTCTTCAAACTTTCTGTTCCAAACTTTCACAAGCCAACTTAAAGTTTGTCTCGACGAACTTTTTAATCTAGTTATTATTATTATTATTCTTTTTCTGAGCGGAAAATTTTCTGACTCTATCTCCTCCTAGAGCTTTAACTCCACATACTCCAAACTCGGCACGGACACTCAAACTGTTCTGACTTAGTGTGCTATATCTTTTCTAACTGATCGGACTTACGGTTCTCCTAAAAATGACGATCAAAGTCAGAAAAAACTCCCATTGACTCCAATGAGAAATTCAAACTGCCCACTGTCAAAATTTCAAATCTAAATACCTTGAAGCCCCAGACTCAATCAAACTGTCATTCTATACACTATATGAGCCATTGAAACTCATTTAAACTAATGAACTCATCAATCTATGACACTTATCTATCTAATCTTAAACTCTTAAACTCAAAATAAATTAATAAACTCTAAACTTAAACTCTCTAAGACTAATTTAATCTTATAAACTCTAAACTCTCAATTCATAAACTCATACTCTTATAAACTCTCATAAAACTATTAAACTCATAAATGAATAAACTCTGGACACTTACTCAATTAAACTTATAAACTCTAAACTCATAAACTCTAAATTCACACCATAGCAACCAGTTACAGCACCCTAGCAACCGTAGGCCATAGGCACGAGGCCGCAGGCCTCGTGCAATACTAAATATTGCTGATTTCTCAGAAACTTGTAATGTACCACATTTGAAGAGGCTGACAGGCTCTGTAAGAAAATACCTCACAGTGGGGAATAGTTGCACCCCTGGGGGGCAGGAGCGGCCCAAAATTGCCCCATTGACTTACATGAAATGGCCATCCTACACATTGCATTAGGGTTTTATATTGAACATAGCTCTGGATCACAGTGTCATAGAGACAAGGGGGCGGGCTCATTTTACTCAGACGACCAATCAGTCTCTCAGGATCATTGTGAAGCTATCAAGCCACGCCCTAGCAACTATTTAAAGCACCTTAGCAACATATCCCATAGACTTGCACAGAAAGAGATCGAAGGGATATCTCCGGATACAAGTGTCATAGAAACATGAGGGTGGTCTCGTTTGACTCTGGGTAGCAAAGAGCCAACCATGAATCACCTCAACAATTTCTGGCCACGCCCTAGCAACAATTAACGAGCACCTTAGCAACCAAATTTTAAAGAGGGATATCTTCCATTCTGAATGTCACAGAGTCATGAGAGTTGATTTATAGTGACAAGCAGCCTTTGGAGATTCATCGCTGGCAGCTGCCAGCCACTCCCTAGCAACTAAACAGAGTACCCTAGCAACCATTAAGCAACATTTATATCTCTGCATCAGAACAATGTATAGAGATGGGGGTTGGTTTAAATCATTCATACTGACAAGCAGCCTTTGGAGTTTGATGATTGGCAGCTGTCAAGCCAATCCCTAGCAACCAAGAGAGGACCCTAGCAACCATTTTTTAACAGCTATATCTCCAGAACACTCTTAGCAACTACCTAGCAACACCCTAGCAACCACCAGAGCACCCTAGCAACTG
>NW_024121432.1:20344822-20720365 GCF_016745375.1 Pimephales promelas | reverse complement strand
CTACTATGGTAAATTGCATAGGGATTTTGTATTGAACATAGCTCTGGATCACAGTGTCATAGAGACAAGGGGGCGGGCTCATTTTACTCAGACGACCAATCAGTCTCTCAGGATCATTGTGAAGCTATCAAGCCACGCCCTAGCAACCATTTAGAGCACCTTAGCAACAAGTACCATATAGACTTCCATTGAAAGAGATCAAGGGATATCTCCGGATAGAAGTGTCATAGAAACATGTGGGTGGTCTCGTTTGACTTGGGTAGCAAACAGCCAATCCTGAATCACCTCAACAATTTCTGGCAACGCCCTAGCAACCATTAAGAGCACCTTAGCAACCAAAATTTAAAGAGGGATATCTTCCATTCTGAATGTCATAGAGGCATGGAGTTGTATTATATCATTCATACTGACAAGCAGCCTTTGGAGATTCATGATTGCAGCTGCCAAGCCACTCTCCTAGCAACCAAACAGAGTACCCTAGCAACCATTAAGCAAGATTTATATCTCTGCATCAAAACATCGTATAGAGATGGGGGTTGGTTTAAACATTCACATTGACTTTGGAGCTTCATGATTGGCAGCTGCCAAGCCACTCCCTAACAACCAAACAGAGTACCCTAGCAACCATTTTTTGAAAAGACTATATCTCTGCATCAAAACATTGTATCGAGATGGGGGTTGGTTTATCATTCACATTGACTTTGGAGCTTCATGATTGCCAGCTGCCAAGCCACTCCTAGCAACCAAACAGAGTACCTGTAAACCATTTGTAAGAACCTACATCTCTGCATCAAAACATCGTATAGAGATGGGGGTTGGCTCTTTTTACTCGTGCTAGCAAACATGACTTGCTGCATGCTACACATGCTAGCAGTGAATAGCTACATGCTAATATTGATTAGCTAAGTGCCTAAATCATGCCAAGAAAATTGCCTAACAAACTTCATGGTAACCAACTGTGACAACTACCAACCACCTATACCAGAACATCCTATAGCAACCGCCTAGCAACACCTAGCAACCTCCTAGCAACACACAGACACCCTAGCAACACCCTAGCAACCATCCAAATACCCTAGCAACCATCCAAATACCCTTAGCAACCGCCTACACAACCATAGCAACCACACAGAACACCCTAGCAACCACCCAAACACCCTAGCAACCATCTAGCACACCCCTAGCAACCGCCTAGCAACACCTAGCAACCACCAGAACACCCTAGCAACCGCCTAGCAACACCCTAGCAATCACCCAGAACACCCTAGCAACCGCCTAGCAACACCCTAGCAACCACCCAGAACACCATAGCAACCACCTAGAACAACCCTAGCAACCACCCATAACACCTAGCAACACCCTAGCAACACCCAGAACACCTACCTAGCAACCACCTATAACACCTTAGCAAAACCCTAGCAACCACCACCTAGAACCCGTAGCAACCACCCAGAACACCCTAGCAAACCGGGTGGTGAGTTTCAATATATTCAATCATTTCTCTCTCATCTAAAATAGAAGAAACATGGATTTTTGCCTTTTTTTGATTTAGACTGTCAACTAGTGTTTAAATATAATCTCATACACTGTATAATCACACCATAGCAACCATATAGAGTACCCTAGTAACCACCTGAACACATGAATATAAGCCATTTCTCTTCAGCTGAATAAGCCATTTCCATCACACAAACATTGTACAGACATGTTTGGTGTCTCGTATGCAACTTCATGTACCAACCTCTAGCAACGGGTGGTGAGTTTTGCCACTGCAAGCACAACTTCACATTTTCCTCTGGAAATGTACATTCTAGTTATTATTATTATTATTCTTTTTCTGAGACTAAAATTTTCCAACTCTAACTCCTCCTAGAGCTTTAACTCCACATACTCCAAACTCGGCATGGACACTCAAACTGTTCTGACTCGCGTTGCTATATCTTTTCTAACTGATCGGACTTACGGTTCTCCTAAAAATGACGATCAAAGTCGGAAAAAACTCCCATTGACTCCCATTGAGAAATTCAAACTGCCCAACTGTCAAAATTTCAAATCTAAATACCTTGAAGCCCCAGACTCAATCAAACTGCCATTCTATACACTATATGAGCCATTGAAACTCATTCAAACTAATGAACTCATCAATCTATGACACTTATCTATCTAATCTTAAACTCTTAAACTCACAATAAATTAATAAACTCTAAACTTAAACTCTCTAAGACTCATTTAAACTTATAAACTCTAAACTCATAAACTCTAAATTCATAAACTCATACTCTTTTAAACTCTCATAAAACTATTAAACTCATAAATTAATAAACTCTGGACACTTAGTCATTTAAACTTATAAACTCTAAACCCATAAACTCTAAATTCGCACCATAGCAACCAGTTACAGCACCCTAGCAACCGTAGGCCATAGGCACGAGGCCGCAGGCCTCGTGCAATACTAAATATTGCTGATTTCTCAGAAACTTGTAATGTACCACATTTGAAGAAGCTGACAGGCTCTGTAAGAAAATACCTCACAGTGGGGAGTTGCACCCCTGGGGGGCAGGAGCGGCCCAAAATTGCCCCATTGACTTACATGAAATGGGTCGTCCTACACATTGCATTAGGGTTTTATATTGAACATAGCTCTGGATCACAGTGTCATAGAGACAAGGGGGCGGGCTCATTTTACTCAGACGACCAATCAGTCTCTCAGGATCATTGTGAAGCTATCAAGCCACGCCCTAGCAACCATTTAGAGCACCTTAGCAACAAGTCCCATAGACTTCCATTGAAAGAGATTGAAGGGATATCTCCGGATAGAAGTGTCATAGAAACATGAGGGTGGTCTCATTTGACTCCGGGTAGCAAACAGCCAACCATGAATCACCTCAACAATTTCTGGCCACGTCCTAGCAACAATTAAGAGCACCTTAGCAACCAAATTTTAAAGAGGGATATCTTCCATTCTGAATGTCACAGAGTCATGAGAGTTGATTTATATCATTCATAGTGACAAGCAGCATTTGGAGATTCATCACTGGCAGCTGACAAGCCACTCCCTAGCAACTAAACAGAGTACCCTAGCAACCATTAAGCAAGATTTATATCTCTGCATCAGAACAACATATAGAGATGGGGATCGGTTTAAATCATTCATACTGACAAGCTGCCTTTGGAGTTTCATGATTGGCAGCTGTCAAGCCAATCCCTAGCAACCAAACAGAGTACCCTAGCAACCATTTTTTAACAGCTATATCTCAAAATCAGAAAATTGTATCGCGATGGGGGTTGGGTCTTTTGACTCATGCTAGCACACAGGACTTTCAATATGTTAAACATGCTAGCTGTGAATAGCTAAATGCTAATATGGATACTTTATATTAACCATATGTGAACACTACCAACCAAGTAGCAATACCATAGCAACCACCCAGGACACCCTAGCAACCGCCTAGCAACACCATAGCAACCTCCCAGAACACCCTAGCAACCGCCTAGCAACACCATAGCAACCACCCAGAACACCCTAGCAACTGCCTAGCAACACCCTAGCAACCACCCAGAACACCCTAGCAACCGCCTAGCAACACCATAGCAACCTCTCAGAACACCCTAGCAACCGCCTAGCAACACCATAGCAACCACCCAGAACACCCTAGCAACCGCCTAGCAACACCCTAGCAACCACCAAGAACACCCTAACAACCACCTAGCAACACCATAGCAACCACCCAAAACACCCTAGCAACTGCCTAGCAACACCCTAGCAACCACCCAAAACACCCTAGCAACTGCCTAGCAACACCCTAGCAACCACCAGAACACCCTAGCAACCGCCTAACAACACCATAGCAACCACCCAGAACACCCTAGCAACCGCCTAGCAACACCATAGCAACCACCCAGAACACCCTAGCAACCACATAGCAACCACATAGCAACACCATAGCAACCACCCAGAATACCCTAGCAACTGCCTAGCAACACCATAGCAACCACCCAGAACACCCTAGCAACCGCCTAGCAACACCCTAGCAACCACCAAGAACAGCCTAGCAACTGCCTAGCAACACCATAGCAACCACAATAGTAACTCTATCTATCTATCTATCTATCTATCTATCTATCTATCTATCTATCTATCTATCTATCTATCTATCTATCTATCTATCTATCTATCTATCTCTCTAACTCTATCTCTATCTATCTATCTATCTATCTATCTATCTATCTATCTATCTATCTATCTATCTTTAAACTAAGTTAAACTTAATTTAAACTTTAGACTAATTTAAACTTCAAACTACTTTAAACTTCTTCAAACTTTCTGTTCCAAACTTTCACAAGCCAACTTAAAGTTTGTCTCGACGAACTTTTTAATCTAGTTATTATTATTATTATTCTTTTTCTGAGCGGAAAATTTTCTGACTCTATCTCCTCCTAGAGCTTTAACTCCACATACTCCAAACTCGGCACGGACACTCAAACTGTTCTGACTTAGTGTGCTATATCTTTTCTAACTGATCGGACTTACGGTTCTCCTAAAAATGACGATCAAAGTCAGAAAAAACTCCCATTGACTCCAATTGAGAAATTCAAACTGCCCAACTGTCAAAATTTCAAATCTAAATACCTTGAAGCCCCAGACTCAATCAAACTGTCATTCTATACACTATATGAGCCATTGACACTCATTTAAACTAATGAACTCATCAATCTATGACACTTATCTATCTAATCTTAAACTCTTAAACTCAAAATAAATTAATAAACTCTAAACTTAAACTCTCTAAGACTAATTTAATCTTATAAACTCTAAACTCTCAATTCATAAACTCATACTCTTATAAACTCTCATAAAACTATTAAACTCATAAATGAATAAACTCTGGACACTTACTCAATTAAACTTATAAACTCTAAACTCATAAACTCTAAATTCACACCATAGCAACCAGTTACAGCACCCTAGCAACCGTAGGCCATAGGCACGAGGCCGCAGGCCTCGTGCAATACTAAATATTGCTGATTTCTCAGAAACTTGTAATGTACCACATTTGAAGAGGCTGACAGGCTCTGTAAGAAAATACCTCACAGTGGGGGAATAGTTGCACCCCTGGGGGCAGGAGCGGCCCAAAATTGCCCCATTGACTTACATGAAATGGGCCATCCTACACATTGCATTAGGTTTTATATTGAACATAGCTCTGGATCACAGTGTCATAGAGACAAGGGGGCGGGCTCATTTTACTCAGACGACCAATCAGTCTCTCAGGATCATTGTGAAGCTATCAAGCCACGCCCTAGCAACTATTTAAAGCACCTTAGCAACATATCCCATAGACTTGCACAGAAAGAGATCGAAGGGATATCTCCGGATACAAGTGTCATAGAAACATGAGGGTGGTCTCGTTTGACTCTGGGTAGCAAAGAGCCAACCATGGATCACCTCAACAATTTCTGGCCACGCCCTAGCAACAATTAACGAGCACCTTAGCAACCAAATTTTAAAGAGGGATATCTTCCATTCTGAATGTCACAGAGTCATGAGAGTTGATTTATAGTGACAAGCAGCCTTTGGAGATTCATCGCTGGCAGCTGCCAAGCCACTCCCTAGCAACTAAACAGAGTACCCTAGCAACCATTAAGCAACATTTATATCTCTGCATCAGAACAATGTATAGAGATGGGGGTTGGTTTAAATCATTCATACTGACAAGCAGCCTTTGGAGTTTCATGATTGGCAGCTGTCAAGTCAATCCCTAGCAACCAAAGAGAGGACCCTAGCAACCATTTTTTAACAGCTATATCTCAGCATCAGAACATTGTATCGCGATGGGGTTTGGGTCTTTTGACTCAGGCTAGCACACAGGACTTTCAATATGCTAAACATGCTAGCTGTGAATAGCTAAATGCTAATATGGATACTTTATAGTAACCATATGTGAACACTACCAACCAAGTAGCAATACCATAGCAACCACCCAGGACACCCTAGCAACCACCTAGCAACACCATAGCAACCACCCAGAATACCCTAGCAACCACCTAGCAACACCATAGCAACCATCCAGAACACCTTAGCAACTACCTAGCAACACCCTAGCAACACCATAGCAACCACCCAGAACACCCTAGCAACCACCAAGAACACCTTAGCAACTGCCTAGCAACACCCTAGCAACCACCCAGAACACCCTAGCAACCGCCTAGCAACACCATAGCAACCACCCAGAACACCCTAGCAACCACCTAGCAACACCATAGCAACCACCCAGAATACCCTAGCAACCACCAAGAACACCTTAGCAACTGCCTAGCAACACCCTAGCAACCACCCAGAACACCCTAGCAACCGCCTAGCAACACCATAGCAACCACCCAGAACACCCTAGCAACCACCTAGCAACACCATAGCAACCACCCAGAATACCCTAGCAACTGCCTAGCAACACCATAGCAACCACCCAGAACACCCTAGCAACCACCTAGCAACACCATAGCAACCACCCAGAATACCCTAGCAACTGCCTAGCAACACCATAGCAACCACCCAGAACACCCTAGCAACTGCCTAGCAACACCCTAGCAACCACCAAGAACACCCTAGCAACTGCCTAGCAACACCATAGCAACCACAATAGTAACTCTATCTATCTATCTATCTATCTATCTATCTATCTATCTATCTATCTTTAAACCAAGTTAAACTTAATTTAAACTTTAGACTAATTTAAACTTCAAACTACTTTAAACTTCTTCAAACTTTCTGTTCCAAACTTTCACAAGCCAACTTAAAGTTTGTCTCGACGAACTTTTTAATCTAGTTGATTACGTTCACTTACGGCATAATATTCTAAATATGGCTAATTCCGGCTTAGAAGTGTGATGATTTTCTCACTGTGTAAAACCAGTGCCTAAAACAGTAATTCTGGCTTACACATTTAACACAGTGTGGTAACTTGGACACTGCATTTTTTTTAACCACACTTAAACATAGTAAAATTGAAAACTGCATTACCAGACAGCATCTTAATAATCACACTTGCACTATAAAAATGGACACTACAGCAGCCTAATAGTCTACTAAAATGACCACATTACTAAAAAGAAAGATAAAGTTCCATTAGCCACCCTTCTTTTCTTTTACACATTTTATATAAGCTGCCTGGCACATTTACATTTACCTTGCCAACAAAGTGCAGTTACTAGAGTAATTAAAGTCACCATGAAAGTCCTAGTCATTTTTAATCAACTTCCCTCTTCTTGTAACATTTCTGATGGCGCAAGGTTAGGACAACCAGTCACTCACATGTGATCACATAGAGTGCCGAAGTTACGATTTCACTCTGTAGGCCAAATACGCAGAAGTGAGTTAGCATTTTAGTTCCTTCACTCTAAAGTCTATGGGATTTTTGAATGGGTTTTTGCTAAATCACCTGAAATAAGGTCTGTGGTGAACAAAGCCTCTAAATATTTTCACGTTTTGATGACATAAAACACACAGTTATAACCTGCTTGTGGTTTTTTTCTTTCGCCCGGGACTTTTGTTGTATAGCGGTCACCAGTGACTTAGGGAACGAAGCCCTGTGCACATTGTTCCGGACCGTCATCCGGTGTCTGGAGAGTGTCGAGCCTCGATCCGGGACACCGAGCCTCAGGGGTTCCTCGTTTCGAGACATCCAGCCGTCCAGCCAGAGCCCGCTGATCCTGCGCCAGAGCCAGCTGATCCTGCGGCAGAGGCCGAATTCCCACCCACCCAGCCTCCCTCTCCCACCTCCTCCTAACCATCACGTTTTGACCATTCCTCCACCACTGCCTGGCAGCCCCATTGCTTCCCCGGAGTGCTTTGAGGAGGTGGAGTCGCTGTGGGTCTGCCTGCCACCAACTCCATCAGGCTCAGGGGATCCCCGGTCTCCTCCTCTACCTCCTCTCCTCTGCCTCAACCTTCCGGTCCATTACCTCCACCGTGGCTCTTACCTCCCTCACCTCCGCCATGGCCCTTCAGCCCACCAGCTCCTCAGGGCTTCTTCGTTTCTCCGGTTCCCCCTTGGTCCTTCAACGGCCCGCCCTCACCCTGGGACTACCCTCCTCTGGCTTCGCCTCGTCACTCTATCGATCGGGCTCAGTTGGGCTCTTCTCTCCCTCCGGCTCCACCTTGGTCCTCGGTCGCTCTGGCTCCGCAGCGGTCTTCAGGGGAAGTCAAATTGGATGACTAGTAATTTCCTACTACTAAATTCTGAACAAAACAGAGATTCTAATTATTGGACAAAAAACTTCCACAGGTAACAGCCTAGAATACTGTCTAACACTTGATGGCTGCTCTGTTAAGTCTTCGTCGTCGGTTAGGAACCTGCATGTGCTCTTTGATACCAATCTCTCATTTGAAAGTCATGTGTCATGTATCTGTAGAACCACATTTTCCATCTTAAAAATGTATCTAAATTACACCACTGTGACAGTGTCTGGTTGTGTTCCCTTGTTTGTCACTAGAGGTCCTCGTTATCACAGTGTCCTTCACTATTGACTTCATTTCCCAGCATTCTCTCTGTCACTGTCACTCATCAGTTCATTGCACTCAGCTGTTCCCCATCATCATTGTTCCCAGCTGTTCATTGTTAGTCTTGTTAGTTCTACCAGAAAGACTTGGAGATGAAATGATGCAACAAAACATCCATTTATTGGCAGCCCAGCAGGCAATTATTTGCAAAGTTCTTTGGCGTAGGCCCCATCCATAGATCGTTATCCGAGGGTAGCGGATCAGCATTTCCTGCCTGAAGACGAAGGCAGGGGCGCAGACGACCCCCCCAGAGAAGTATAGACAGGACCATCCTGGTGGTGGTGGTGGGGAGGGTGATGGTTTTTGTCGCGTCGGCATCTGCGAACTCAGACATGTCTAAGCACCGATCTTTTATACAACAATAAGAATGTGATTGGATAACCTGAAGGTAACAAGTGATGCGGTAATTAAGTCTTCTTGGCAGAACTTATGCTAAAGCTTATATATTCCCTGTCTGTGTTAGTATGTGTACGGATTCGTTGTAAATGGTCACCACTTCCTTGGTTTTTTCTTGTTGGTTTGTGTTTTGTTTTCATGTTTAGTTTTATTATTTGGATTTTGACCCCTGCCTGGAAGACTACGATTTGGATTACCCTTATATTAATAAACTGCTGCAATTGAATCTTCTGTCCCGTGTGTCATGATAGCCACATGCTCTCATTATCCGCTTCCCGACTGGAGGGATTTTTGCAGTTCCCAGAACCTAACGTTCCTATAACCCTTTTTTTTTCTCGTGTTCCGACCGGACTAAATTGGGGATTTTTTAGTTCCTCAGACCGTAGTTCCTAGAACTCTTTCAGTACAGTCAAGAGCAAGGACTTTTTTAGTTCCCTTTCCCTAGGTCTACATTGATTGGTTCAACTTATAAGTTACTTATATGTCACACCCACTGTCAACACGGAACTTGTAGCGCGCTGTCTGCTATACGCTGTGTGTTTTAGCAAACGCCACCGTTCGTACTCCGTTATTAAGGTCCCGGCAAGGCAGAACGGGAACATTGCATTAGCCTCTTCCATGCTGGTTTGTTGTTGTTGTATGTGGCCGTGCTATGTCTAGTGATGACGCTATAAAGACTGTCGCCGTGCTTGCGTCACTCCCTTCCTACCAGTTCCTATGGCCACCTGGCCAGTTTGGGGGAGAGTAGTTCTTAGAACTGTTTAGAAGTGGACAGTTCCTATAACTAAGTTCCTGTAACTACTTGGTTGGAAAGCGGCTATTGACAAATGCGGAACAATTAGTTCATGCGTTCATGACATCAATGCTAGATTATTGTAATGCTCTACTGGGTGGTTGCCCTGCACGCTTAATTAACAAACTTCAGCTAGTTCAAAACGCAGCAGCTCGAGTTCTTACCAGAACCAGGAAGAAGCCCGGTTCTGTCAACCCTGCATTGGCTGCCTATTAAACATCATATAAATTTTAAAATATTGTTGATTACTTACAAAGCACTAAATGGTTTAGCTCCACAGTACTTGAGCGAGCTCTTAACGCATTATAGTCCTTCACGTCTATTGCGATCTTGGAATTCCAGCCAGTTGATGATACCTAGAATATCGAAATCGTCTGCAGGCAGGAGATCCTTTTCCCATTTAGCACCAAAACTCTAGAACAATCTTCCTAACATTGTCCGGGACGCAGACACACTTGGTCAGTTCCAATCTAGACTAAAAACTAGGGCTGTGCAAAAGTTAATTGCGATTAATCGCATCCAAAATAAAAGTCTGTTTTACATAATATATTTGAGTGTGCTGTATATAATTATTTTGTATATATAAATATCTATGCATGCATGTATATATTTAAGAATTATTTGCGCTTAAATTCTGTATATATATATATAAATACATAATCTATATTCTATAAATATAAATATTTTATATAGGAATAACACATTTTCTTAAACATATACATACATGTGTGTGTATTTATATATACAAAATAATTATATACAGCACACACAAATATACTATGTAAACACAGACTTTTATTTTGGATGCGATTAATCGCAATTAACTTTTGCACAGCCCTACTAAAAACACATCTCTTTGGCCTAGCATACCGGGAACACTAAATCCAGATGCACTGTGTACATCATAAGAAGGATGGTGTCTACGCTAATATTAGTTTCTCTGTTTATCCCAAGGGACCCTCTATAGTGGACCTGTGCCTGGACCCATTCCGACTCATCCTTAAGTGCCTGCCTTATCGACACGACAGCCATCGGCACTGATTCAAACCGGCGTGATTCGACTTCCAAACAGATGGAAATTCGTTGGCCAGAGAAGAACTGGCCCCTGACTGAGCCTGGGATCTCCCTAGGTTTTTTTCTCCATTCAGTAACCTGATGGAGTTTTGGTTCCTTGCCACTGTTGGCTTTTGGCTTGCTTAGTTGGGGACATTCAACAATATTTTTGATCTGTGTTGTATTATTTTCATGTTAGCACTGTGAAGCTGCTTTGATACAATCTGTATTGAAAAAAGCGCTATATAAATAAAGGTGACTTGACATAAAGTATATAAAAAACACTATTAACAACTTTAAAACCATGTTAACAGACCTATTTATAAGCACATGTTACTACAAGCAAATTGGAAGGAACTACATTTTACTTTGACCTCCAGTGATCTTCACTATCAATATCTCTCTTGGATAACAGGTCATATCAGGTCAGCTGGAAAGGGTAAGTCTCCCTACCACTGGGATCCCAAAGAATCCATGCATCCTCCCCCTGACCTAAGTTTCTCATATCACTGCTAGACTGACAAGTCAACAGTACAACATACCCCTCTCAACATGTGCCATCTCAGATATCTGAATGTCTATCTGAATATATCAAACTAAATGTCATGACTTCACGATATGTCTAAGCTTCTCTTACTTCTTGCAAAGGAAGATCCTCACTGACAATCAGTGACTCGAATTATTCATCCAATTTTAATAAAATGTTGTTGTAACCAGAAAAATGCATGGCAAACATTATTTTACTGCAAACTATTTTGTAAATAGTGTAAATGTGGAGTTATTGTTAAGGAGCTATTTATACCTGAATTGGTTGAGTTCTCTCAGGTTGATTTAGTCTTTTTAATATAATTTTGACTTCCATAAATCCAATATTTAGTTTAGATGTGTATGAAAAAGCTTGCTTATTATACGGGGAGTTCTGTAATATTAGTACTGGAAATAAGAGAATAATGAGTGTGAATAAAATATATATATATATATATATATATATATATATATATATATATATATATATATCTCAAAGGTAGTTCACCCAAAAATAAAAATTCTGTCATCATTTAGTCATCCTCATGTTGTTCCAACCCTGTATGAGTTTATTTAAATCTGTTGAACATAAAAGAAGATATTTTGAAGAATGTTGGTCACCAGACATTTGACGGTAGTCATTGACTTCCATAGTAGTAAAAAAATATTTCTATGGCTACCGTCAAGACAGAGTCTGGATACCAACATTTTTCAAAATATCTTCAGAAGAAACAGAAGAAATAAACTCATACAGGTTTGAAACAAGATGAGGATTTGTAAATGATGACAGAATTTTTGGGTGAACTATTCCTTTAATATTACAGGTAAAGATTTGGATGTTTGACATATTTTGACCACATGGTGGTGCCAATGTACTGATTGTATTCATTAGAAAGAAGCAGGAGTCTGTACAATTAATTTCATGCACTAAAGCTGTTTACTATCATTTCAACCTGCAAATCAAACAACAACAAGCCGAAGCTAAATTCCTGGGTTGTTTCAACCAATGGTTGGGTCAAATATGGACAAATCCAATCAAGTCTCCATATTTGACCAAACCATGGGTGAAACCACCCAGCATTTTTTAGTGTATTAGTTGATTTCAATAATTTATTAATTCAAAATAGTAATCCTATTTTGAACAAATAAATTACTTTTTTAATTAAATGAATTAATATATAATTTTCCCCATCATTCAGCTCAATTCACATTTGTATTTGTATAGCGCTTTTCACACTACATATTGTTTCAAAGCAGCTTTAAAGAAAAAGCATGTGTCTACATACATTTAGAGTGATACCGGTATATATAAGAGGTGGCTATGTCCAAGTAATTTCAGAAATGTTGGCCTACATATTCAAATCACCCAGTTAGCTAACAATGTATAATTTATGGCAGAAACACTTAGCTCTTTGAAGGAATTATTACGAGTTGTGGACATGATTATAAATATGGAAAATTTAGAGTTTGCATCATCTGAAGTCCTCGCAAGAGTTGGCGCCATCTCTTCACGGGTGTTGGGTCATCTGAAGTTTTCGTAAGAGGCTGGGTATAGCTGACGAACACTCAAGTTACCTCGGGATGGGCATCCTAAGATAAAAAAGAAAAGCAAATTAAAAAGGATGCTGCTGTTCATAACATTAAGAAAATTTAATCATGTACATTTGATGTGATATAACTGGAGTAACGTACACAGTAAACAAATACTGAACGCGTTAATGTGTTGGCTAGTGTGTTAAAGGATAAATTTTGAGCATAGACATAATACAATGAAAAGCACTTGCATACATTCAGACTATTCTTGCTGCCTTAAGTAATGGCCAATAACACCAATAATTTTGAATTCCATCAATATACAGACAGCACTACATGTTAGGGTCAAAAGACGGTCCGAAATATAATTAATAAACAACATCTACCTTCAGATTTCATTACTTGCACTGTTTTGAAGCTCATTGCCCCACCACTAGGCTACAGATTAAAACGCATGAGTCATAGAACAGGAGGTGAGTGTCCATCTGAGATGTTTACAGAGTCACAGAGAGGTTTCTAGCACATTGAAGCGTTCAGAGACAGCTGTCTCTGAAAATAGGGTCACTCAGGGATAGACCGCATACTAATACATACGCATTAAGAAATGTGACAGTAAATTTGTAAATAATGTAGAAATCTGTATAGTGGTCATCATAGGACACAATGTCTTTACAGCACAATTTGTTATTGAGTATAATGTTCAAATACAATGTACATATACAAATTATTTCACCTATAGAAAACATATTTAGAAAACATAAGTTGATATTTAATTTGTGGTTAAATGTTGTTTTCTAGTTCAGGGAAAAGGTGATTTTACCAGTTTCAAATCAAAGTCAACCAATACGATACTAGTTCTTCTGCTCTTCCCGTTTCTTGGCCCATAAGCAGAGATGATCATGTCACATCTAGGCCAGACATGCTAGACTGAATCACATGCTAGCCTGGCAGATATATTTATAAGATTAACAGTTTTGTTTACATCGTGACGTGAAATCAGGCTCTGCATAAAGCAAGCAGCAGCAACTGCCGTACAGAAGAAGGAGGAGAACCACATGAACACAATAATTGTTGATATTCTGCAGAAAGGTAGGTGGACTTCTCAATAATAATAGTAGTGAAATATGTTGATGAGGATATAATGAAACCTAAGATGTAAAGGAACTTGTGTACATTTTTTTAATGTTTTTTGGGTTTTTTTTTTTTTTACTGCTTCTATTGTTCTCGTTTGTAAGTTGCTTTGGATAAAAACGTCTGCTAAATGAATACATGTAATGTTTATTTATTTTTTTTTTTTCATGAGAAAAAAAATGATGTTATAAACCTGGTATTTTGAAGCTAATTTGTCTTGACTGTGTGTCTGATTGATTAAAACTAGGTCAACATTATTTGATCTTTTTTCGGGGTTAAAATCTGAGCATTTTACTATCACAGGTGTAAAATGGCAGCAGCCATGGCTGTTTCAAGGACAGCAAATGAAGACGACTACAGTGCGTATGCACACATGTCTGAAGAACAGTTGCTACAGTTGGCTATTGAACGAAGTCTAGCTGATGTAAATTTAACTCCATGGCAAAATCGACAACTGCATGCCCACACAGAGCCAGCTGTCCGTACACAACAACCATCATTTAACCCTAACTCAGCAAACCCATCCAGGTGATTGTTGTTGTTGTTTTCTCATCTTGTTATGCACAACTTTGGTTCAAGTAAACAATTGCATACAAAAAAAAAATCACTTTTAAGTTTCTATATAATAAAACTTTATTGCTGCCATACTTTCAGTGAAATCACATGTACGCAAATAAGCAGATATGTTCAATATCATTGCCTCAGTAAGGACAAAAGCAATGTGATTGCCTGGACAAGGCACAATGGAAACCTGCAGGTCAAAGTGGAGAATGTGAAGTGAGTAGCAGGAAAGATCTCATTCAATTTGTGTGTGTGCTGTTGTTCTGACTAGCAGGAACTTATTACTAATATTAAAGGGTTAGTTCACCCAAAAATGAAAATTAAGTCTTTAATTACTCACCCCCATGCTGTACCAACCCCGTAAGACCTTCGTTCATCTTCGGAACACAAATGAAGATATTTTTTATTAAATTTGAGAGCTGTCTCACTACCACATTGACTGCCTAAGGGACTGGCTCTTGACGGCCCAGAAAGTCAATGAAGAAAATGTTTAAATATCCCATGTGACTACCGTGGCTCAACTATAGGTTTATCAAGCGACGAGAATACTTTTTGTGCGAAAAATCAAACAAAAATAACGACTTTATTCGACTATTCCTTTTCTTCCTTGTTGGCCTGAAACGAGACTTCCTTAGATTTCCACGACGCAAGCGCGAGAACTGAACTGAGGTTGTTGAAGGAGATGCGTCGTGGAAATCTAAGGAAGTCTCGTTTCACGCCAACAAGGAAGAAAAGGAATAGTCGAATAAAGTCGTTATTTTTGTTTGATTTTTCGCACAAAAAGTATTCTCGTCACTTTGATAAACTTATAGTTGAGCCACTGTAGTCACATGGGATATTTAAACATTTTCTTCATTGACTTTCTGGGCCGTCAAGAGCCAGTCCCTTAGGCAGCCAATGTGGTAGTGAGACAGCTCTCAAATTTAATCAAAAATATCTTCATTTGTGTTCCGAAGACGAACGAAGGTCTTACAGGGTTGGTACAGCATGGGGGTGAGTAATTAATGACTTAATTTTCATTTTTGGGTGAACTAACCCTTTAAGACCAACAGCACAATTGCAATGTTGCTTTTGTACAGGAATTCAATTAGCAGGTTAATATTGAGTAACTTACAGTACATTTCAGACACAATATTTCCCATTCATTTGTTCATCTTTTCTCTTCAAAAATGCATAAATGATCCACACACTTTAATGTTTTCTTCATGAATTAATCATTGGTTTTGAACGAAAGACTCACTTGTTGCCACCTACTGGCCTAACAGTGTGACTTACGAAAATAGGTCAATAGTGAAAAGCAACATCATGCTCATGGATTGATCTCATCAATTGAGATAACAGACCTATTCTTAAGATTCTCTTATTTGTGTTCTTTCAGTGATATAGACCCTTTTCTCTCAGCCATTTTGAAAGGAGATGCAATGACTCTACAAGAAATCATTCATTCCGAATCTAAAAATCTCAGTGAACCCAATCAAGACGGCTGGTTACCGCTTCATGAGGCTGCATACTATGGCCATATCGAGTGCCTTAAGATTTTGCTCAAAGGTGATGAATGAATCAATTTAGATTCGTTTCCAGTCCAGAATCTCATTCTTCAAAATCACAGTTGTATCCTATCTCTCCCACAGCCAGACCAGATACAATCAACAAACGGACAAACACAGGTCAGACACCGCTCCTTTTGGCAGTGGGTTGCAAACATGTTTCTTGTGTATTGCACCTCTTAGAGCAAGGAGCCGATCCTAACATTGCAAATAACCAGTGGGAGACACCACTGTACAAAGGTAAACATATTTTTAGCATGATATCTCTCAACAACTGCACAAATGACCAGAAAGAGGTCTGAACCATCATGTTGGTTTTTTTTTACAGCATGTGAGAAACCTAATGAAGAGATTGTGGAGCTTCTTTTGAGATTTGGAGCTTTACCATCCAAAGCCTGTATTCAAGGTGGCACTCCACTACATGAAGCAGCGAGGAACAAGAAGTTAGAGATTTGTAAGATATTGATACAAGCAGGGGCAAAGCTTTTGGCCAAAAATGTTTATGGCATTGACAGCCTGTTTACAACTGCTCAGTGTGATGCTGTCGACGTGCTTAACTTCCTAATTTGTAAAGGTAAGAATTTTTGTAAAGTACGACAAGAGAAAAAATCTCTTACTTACTTAATCTATTACCATTTACCAAGTTACAGTACCTATTCTTTAGGAGGTAATATTAATACCCAGGCAAATGATGGTGCAACCGCATTGTTTGAGGCTTCTAAGAATGGTCATGATAAAGTTGTTGAGATCCTCTTGAAGAAAAGAGCTGATGTTAACAAAACCAACAAAGCTGGATTACTTCCCATTCATGTTGCAGCAAAGAATGGTCATGAGAGGTTAGTAGGCCTACTAAATATAAGTACATTCCATATTTATCTTTATTACACAGCTTTTGAGATGACGTAAATTTGATATCTGATCGGTGGAGCTTTCTTTGCAGAATCATGCAATGTTCAATCAATGTAGTTTTTCCACCAGGAATTCCACTGCTGAACATGGCTGTTTGACAAAAATAAGTTGAAATAATGAGAACTGATCACTTTAACAAAAGCATATACCATTGATTAATAGCCTTGGAGCTCAGAAATCAAAATTTCCCTATGGAGTAAATGAATGGGATTTTTTCTTCTTGTAGCCCACTGCACTCTATAATACTCACCATTGTCCACAGCAATATATAAGTCCACTCATCTGTAACTGGCTCTACTTTCATGTGTCTCCTATCACGCCACAAATGCATGCCCATTTCATACAAACATAACTGGCATCTCAGTTATTGATTATATTGAAAATGGCATTGAAGAATTATATTCATGAAGAAATAAATTTCTCTCTTCCTCATCTTCCTCAGCATTGTTGCCATGCTAATCCCAAGAACTAACATGGCCAAAGTGAAATCCTCCGGCATTAGTCCTCTTCATTTTGCTGCTGAACGTAACAGAGATGATGTTCTAGAAATGTTGATTGAGGGTGGATTTGACGTCAATGCCACGCTGTCAGATGACTGGTCAAAAATGTATGAAGATCGTCGCATCACAGCTCTGTACTCAGCCGTGGTAAACAGGAACATTGAGGCAGCTACAATGTTGTTAGAAGCAGGTGCTAACCCCAACCTGGACATTTTCAACACCCTGCTAGTGGCTGCGAGGAAAGGAAGTATGGAAATGGTGGCCTTACTGGTACAGCATGGTGCTAATGTCAATGCTCTACTGCCAACTCATCCCACCAACTTCCCAGCGGTTTTGGCTATCTGTATTAGGCACACGGTGATGATGAAGTATCTACTGGACAATGGCTGTGATGCACGATCATGTTTTAACTGTCAATATGGCAGTAATCCTCATCCCCCTATAAAACAGAATGGCCGTGAAAGAATATATTGTTTGAATGAAGAAACATCAGATTACTGTGTACAGGTACAGATTTTTTTTTAAGATGATTTCGCTTTATTTAAAAAAAAAATGTTCCCTCGAAAAATGTTCCAACGAATTGGGACCACCCTATTGAGACTAATTGCCTCAGAGTGAATTAAAACAAGCCAATGAATATTGGCATGCAGGGCTTGCATTCCGTGCCCCGCCTGCCACACACATATGCTTTTAGCTTCGGAGCCAACCGGTTGTGTCCTCTGAGTGATGAGCTTTAAGATTAGTGATTATCTTTACGCTCAATGAGTCGTGTTGGTGTGATGGGGCTTCAGCGATCTTCACGATCTCCCAGCTACCAACTGCTGCTGCTGCATGCGATCTGCCTTTTTTTCAAAGAGCTGTTGTCACTGCTGGTATTCGGTTGAGTGCGCACAGCGGGCTTGCAGTTTCTCCACTGTGTTGCCGCGGTTATCCCTGTGTGCTTCAGCACAATAGAGAGAGCATTTTTTCGGGGAAAAGAGCCTCACGAGTGAAGATCGCATCCTTTTCAGAATGACGTTTCACCCGTGCGTTTCTGGATGCGGTCAACTTCTGCCTCCGGCTGAGAGTCATGATCACTGCCTCTCATGCTTGGGCCACACGCACGTTGAGGCGGCGTTTGTGAATGAGTCCACCGGAGGATCAGATGTCGATCGCTGCATTGGAGGGAGACGAGTCAGCTCCTGGGGATCATGACTTGGTTGCACTGCCCTCCTCGGGTGTAGTAGTGTTGTCCGAGCCAGACCCAGAAATTACTCTTATGCTCGCCCGGGCGGCTGAGAAGGTCGGGCTTGTGTGGAACCCTCCACCGTGTCCCGAACCTTCTTGGCTCGAAGATTGGTTTCTCGGGGTGGCCCGTGCTGGTTCTCTACCCCGGTTCCTTTCTTCCCGGAGGTTCATGAGGAGTTGACGAGATCGTGGACGGCCCCTCTGGTGACCAGACACAGATCGACTCTTTCTTCCTCCCACACCACTCTTGATGGCGGGGCAGTGAAGGGATACGAAAGCATCCCCCAGTGAAACAGTCTGTGGCGATGCAATCTTGTGGTCCAGGAGCGACACCTATGGCTCACCCTCATGGATGTGAAGGAGTCGGACAAGAGCAGGTTCCTAAACTCCCCCATATCACAGGGTGGCCTCTTCTACGATGCGGTGGAGAGCTATGGCGCTAGGGCCAACAGTTTTCCGCCACTCAGAAGTAGCCGAAGGTGATCAAATACTGTAGATCATGCCCCAGGGACAGGCTGTGGCTGCCCCGTCACCTCCGGCTGCTCGTCGAGTCGTCGCCGAGGGCGCCCGCCTGTCGTTGCCTCAACCCCTGCCTAGCCCAAGCAGCAGCCAGCTAAGCAGCAGGGTGCCGGCCGCAAGAGAGGTGTACAGCCCGTTTTTAGTTCATCTAGGCCCCCCAGCAAGAGGAGAGGTGAGTGACTCTGAGACGAGAGAGACACAGTGAGTGCTCTTTGGGTGGGTGCCTCTGCATCCATCCTTCCCCGGGAGAAGGGCCAGGTGGAGAATCTTCTTTTTCCTTTTTTACACTTCTCATCCCGCTCGCCCCAGCACTCAGATGTCAGTGACGCCGCCATGAACTCGTCACTCTCATCTGTCTCTGGCCAAGGAGGCGCATTTCCCCTCCTTCCTTCACCTCGGGACAGCCAGCAGCCGAACGCCCCAGAGAAAGATGGTCCTTTCCTGCCGCTTGCCCCCTGGTGGAAGCAGGTAAGTGTTGCAACACACACCCAGACCCCTCTCTTCCACCTCGCTGCCCCTCCGCGTGTACGCTAGTGTTCCGGGTCGGCTCGTTGGTACGGTTTCTCGGAGCCTGGCTAGTGCTTCCGAGGTCGTCCAGCTGCCTCATCCGTATCATCCGGCTCGGCTATGCAATTCAGTTTGTAGGGGGATCTGCAGGCATTTTCGGTCGACAAATTGTACCTGGAGTTCGGGCTTCACTGACAGGTGAGGCGCGAAATGCAAGTCCAGCATGGCAATATTCATTGGCTCGTTTCAATTCATTCAAAGGCAATTGGTCTCCCTAGCATGATCCCAATTCATTGGAAACTCCTCCGATGAAACTTCTCCGTTCCCTACTCAGGGAATGAGGGTTACCATACATAACCGAGACATTTTACACATTTTTAAAACATTTAGAATAAAACTGTCTGTAAATGTAAATAATTGTTTCATAATAAATAACATAATAAATAAATATAATATAAATATAAAAAATATAAGTATATATAAGTATAAAAAATATATAGTAAATAAAATATAGAATTTAATCTTATTATTAAATTTATTATACTCTATATTCAGTTGTATAACTTTACTATTTTCTGTCAAATCAAATTAATTTTATTTGAATTTTTTTTTTTTTTACAGTTTTGTGAGATAATCTCTCCTCCCTCAGTCGGCAAATTGGCGGGACCCATCATAAACACGATGCTTGACTATGTGGGTAATGTTAAACTCTGCTCTAGAATAACTGAGTACCTAGAAAGCAACAAAGAATGGGCCCATATTAAAGAAAAATCAGGTAAGACATTATTTCTAATCTCTTCATTTGCAGAACCTAAAATTATTGATGTGCAATTAAATAGATTTTTCAAACAATTGGAAATAAAATGAAAAACTGAAACCTCTCTATTTCAGTTCTTCCTTGCACACTGATGCATCTCTGCAGACTCAAGATTCGCCAGCGAATGGGAATTTCCAGACTGAGGAGAATCAATTCTCTTCCTCTACCAGGGAGACTAATCAAGTTTTTGGGTTATGAATTAGAATCATTTGAGGACAGTCTTTTGTTACAGACATAGGATAATCACAAATTTAAAAACTTGAGATCTGAAAATTGACACCATTTCTCAGACACCATTACTTTGTACTGAATTCTCAATACACGTTTTTACATGTAAATAGAATAATATTAAAATGTACATAATATACATACAGAATGAAAAGTAAATAACTAGCACACAAACAAAAGCAGTATATAAAGGGATGGATTTCTAGCAATATGTAATTTTATTTATATGTGTGCATAACCAAATTGACTTGCACCCCAATGCTTTTTATAATGAGACTATAAGTGGATATTCCTGGCCTTTATTCTGCTGTAAACACAATTAAATTGTATATGATGTTTTCTTATTCTGCTTTAATGTCATGAAGATGTACTGTACATGATGTAAGTATTGTATGTTTGTTTTGTAAAATTAGTTAACATTGATGTAACCTTTCATTTATAGAGCTTTGTGTAAATTGGCAGTATTCCTCTTTGGAAACAAAGTTTGTGGTGTTCCCTTTCAATATTGGTCTCTCAACATTTCGTCAGAACTAACACTGTGGGGAATCACATTTCTCCAAGAAATACTGAACCCTGATTGGAACAACGCTGTTGCATTGCAATGGCCAATGATGTTCCAGAGCATGAATCAGGGGTGGGATAACTCCCTATATAAGGTAGCGCAGAATGACATATCCTTAGAATCATTCTCCTTCACACAACGCAAGTCAGAAGTCTTTCTTTTTTGCCGTCAAGTCATTGACTCAAGTGGATGATGCCCCTTCACCGCTCCCTATTCAGCATTTCAGCGAGAAATCAAAAAGATTTGCAACGCCTATGTGGGATCCATCGAGCTCCCAGCCGGACATGAGCTGCCGTACAAATAGCCGAGCATGCAACCTAAGCCTCCATGGGATCATGACGCATTACTATATAAACACTAAGCCACTCTTTTCAGTAATGTATTGTAGTGCGGTCTATACTAACCAGCCCTCCCACCGCTCAATGACTTCATATGATATACATTGACTGTGCCGCTGTATTGATTAAGACATGTAGTGTTGCTTACATTCCCCAGGAGGAAAACCCCCGAACATGGGTTGGAGCGAAGGCTATCTCCCTCCACCCTTAAAGTGTATGTTGCCGCTATTGCTGCACATCACAATGCAGTTAAAGGTAAGTCGTTGGGAAAGCACGACCTGATCGTCAGATTCCTGACAGGGACGAGGAGACTAAATCCTCCTCGCCTGCTCTCTACACCCTCTTGGGATTTGTCTCTGGTCCTTTCGGCTCTTCAGAGACCACCCTTTGAGACTTTGCAGTCAGCTGAGTTAAACATTCTGTCCTGTAAAACAGTACTCCTGGTTGCATTGGCCTCTATCAACAGGGTAGGGGATCTGCACGCATTTTTGGTTTGACGAATCGTGCCTAGAATTCGGCTAACTCTCACGTAATCCCGAGACCTCGGCCCGGATATGTGCCAAAGGTTACTACCACTCCCTTCTGGGACTAGGTGGTGAACCTGCAAGCGCTGCCTTCAGAGGAGGCAGACCTAGCCCTGGCTTTTCTCTCTCCGGTCCGCACTCTGTGCCTATACGTGGACAGAACACGAAACCTCAGGACCTCAGATCAGCTCTTCGTCTATTACGGAGGCCAGCAGAAGGGAAAGGGTACATTATTTAATAATTCTATCATAAGGCAGGCATAGAACAAAATACAATACAAGAGACAATAAACAGTAGATGCTGTCTTGTCCATATGCATGTTCATTTATAGAAAATGTGTCTGTGTAAGGATTTATGTGTATTCCATGCTTATCAGATTTTTTTAAATAAATAAAAATCTTATCTGATGGTAGCCCTGGCGACTGAGACCTCTTTTCGGGCGATGGTTCATTACTAATAGGCTTTAAAACTTATTTGTTACATGTAACAAATAATAATTTATCTGATTTGTCCCAGTCACTACATCAATACGTTGGATGCAATATATTTCATTTGGTCTTAATGTGACATTAGCCTAATATAGCCTACCTGCTGCTGTCTGGGTCATTGAAGTCAAAGAAAGAAAAGAAAAAAATCATTCACTGGTCTTGAGTGAATAACTTCTGTAGCTTTAACAAGTATTAATGTATATTGAATTTATACAGTGAAGATTATGCTATGTTATTTTGCATGTCATTATTCAATTTCTGTACCTGAAAAACTTCAAGCACTTGATTTGTGAACCAAGATTTGTGAAATTTGACTGGTATTTTGGCAGCTTATTTATTAGAATAGAATATTACCCATGGGTCAAAACATTGAAAATAAGTCAATATTACACACAATATTCTTTCACAGTCTATGGCCCTTGCCAGTCCATGCATAAATGTGCAAATCCACCACGGAGTTGATGTGATGTATTTTCCACATTATTCTCCCCTTTGGGTAAGATATGGTCTCTGTATTGGTCTTTCTCGCATCTGGTTACCTCATAAATCAGTTCAGCAATTGTGCCATTTTCCACAGGGACCGGGTCCACACTCAGCACAAACCTGAATGAGTGGATGCATGCCTGCTCCTTTTAGTGTGACCCCTATTGTCAGCATTCGACAACACGTCTCGTTCCTTCCGTCAAGGAACGGAGATTGCAATAGTAACCAAAACCGTTCTGGCCCATGAAAGACCTTTTAATGAAACAAGGGGACACACATGCATTGTGCAAATCTGCAGACTAACCATGGATATCACCGTGGATGTAGTGGATGTTACTCAAACTTCTTGCTTTTTGATAATGTTTGCCAAATTATTCATCAACTAAAAAGGGTTAAATTGTTACATCAGCCCAAACAAAAGTATGATGAGTTTGTAACCTTGATTATGTGTCCTTGACATTAACTTAGCTTCACCTATAAATAAGGAATAAGGTATTCACACAATGCAATCCCATGTCCCCTTTGTCTCGTAGCCTTGACACACTTGTAACGTAACACAGCAAAAACAGCCTAACAATTTAACCCAGTTAAGCACTAAAGGCTTCACTAGACGAAGCCTTTGTATGAAGGTGACTAACATTATTTACAGCTACATCATACAGTCTTAAATTACTAAGAAAAATATTTTAATTATCTTTATATATCCACATGAATCAAGAAATATTATACTGGGTATTTTCAGATAATATATTTCATGAAGCACAAATCTGCAGTACTCAGAGCAGAGATGACAGACTTTTTTTGTAATCTAGGCTGCAGGTCTGTTACTCCTCAAGAACAGCATTTACTAAGTGGTTGATAATCTTAGCATACATGTCACGTGTCCCCTCCATGACATACTCTAAACAATCTGGTGTGGGGGTCAAAGACCTCTCTCTGCAGAGAGCTAAACAAGTCTCAGTGCAAGCGTGGAGTGTGCCACTAGACCCTGTGGAACTACAACAACAACAAAAACTTCTCTGTTTGGAAATCTGACTGAGTTAAGTAAGGGGGGAAGCATTTGTTAAGGGGTAAGCTTTTTTATTTGTTGTTTGTTTTGGATTGTGTTGGTGTTTTGGATGTAGGATACATTAGCATTATTATTGTAAAAATGTTTTTTACTTGTTTATTTTTTGCTATTATATTTAACACACATTAACTTGTTTTTTTACCAAAAAAAGAAAATGATTACATAATTTGCTCATTCTCATGTCTTTCCAAATCTGTATGACTTTCTTTCTTCTAATCTATTAAGTTTGAATATGTGTACAACAAATTAAACATTTTCTCAAGTCCACAATGCTTTGTTGCTGTATTCTCACAGCACATCTAAATGCTTGCTCCTGCTGTTTAAACATGATAATGTAATCGCTCCTGCTTAAATGCTTTGTCATTTATTTCTGCATGGAATGCATAACTAAAACACGACACTTGGTTTTAATGCTTGATTTACACAGTTACAATCATTTCAATCCTATGAATACACTCTGCTACTTAGTTTACAGCATTAGCGGTAATGAATGTGCCATTGGAACAATGAATGAATGAACAGGGGGAATGCATGCATGACTCTGAACTGATGCGTTTAAGACCAGTCATTTCACTCGACAGCCAACTCTGAAATGCCTCTCAGGTAGAAGTCATGCAACTCTTATCTCTTTAAATGGGAAAACATCAAATTTTCCAAAGCTGTTCAAAAAGCTTACACTTCAAATTTCATATTTGAAATGTGAAAGTTCTCATAACTTTAGTTTCTTAGCAAATACTCAAAACACTGCAAACTGAAAAAATTGACATGAGTGCAAACACAAATACGCACTATTTTCTACTAATCTTTTTCGCCAATATGATATTATAACAGTATTACCTGAGGGTGCTCTTTGCTTTAGTTTGAGGATGCCTGGAAAACTGCCTTGACGCCATTAATTATCATTCTTGACAGTGCCCACATAGCAATTTTTCTTTGGCCCAATTCCTGTCCACACAGCCAGCTTTGGGTGGCCCAGATCTCAATCCAAAACAAGAACCATGCATTAACTAGCCCTGGACAGGGCCAGAACAAGTTTTAAGAACCAGCACCCCCAAAACTGAGTCACACCTGTGCCTAATCTAGCCTAATATAACACAGAATCTTAAAGCTGCAGTCCATAGCTCTGCATACGGCAAAAAACATAACCAGCCAGTGTTCAGCACTATCTGGTTGCCGTAGCTCGATTCAAAGAGGCACTGTAAACTTGTAATAATGTTTTCATTAATGTACCAATGTATTCCAGTGGTACTGGTGGATTTCCACGGGAGATTCGAGCATGTCTTTGCATCATTACGTCACATCTGTAAACATAAAGGAGGAGTCTCGGCTAGAAGGCTATATTGAGTCATTACGTCACATCTGTACACATAAAGAAGGAGTCTCGGCTAGTAGGCTATGTTGCGTGTGAGGATGTTGGAGGTGGAATTTATAATCTTTTCTCACTGCACTTTATATAACTATCCATTTGATAAACCAGAAAGGTTCAAACAACAAACACCAGTGACAATGGATTTAACCACTGTAAAATGCAAAAGACTTTGTTCGGAGTTTGGAGTGGCTACAGAAAAAAAGAGACTGCAACCGGACCCATGCAAAAAAAGTATACATATCAGAAGGACATTAGCCTACATGTAGTCACGGAATGCTAAAATTGTTAACATTAACAATTTCAGAAAAAAGTATAATTTGCACGGTTTTGCGAGATATGATAACTTATAAGTAATTGTTAGATTTCAGCAGCGATTACTGCAATTTCAGAACCAGAACAAAAGTGGATGTTTCTTACTTGTTCAGATGACATTTTTCGGTGAAAATAGAATAATCTGTGATTCTGATTGCCAGTTTCCACACCGGTGTGGTGATTGACAGCCTCACAGTTTCCTCAAACATTGTGTTCATCCGAGCTGTGCTGTGTCGAGGATGTTGAAGAACAACTAAAGTAAAGTTGATAATTCTGTGGATGACTGCAATTGCAGATTTCAAACAGAGATGGCGACAAAGAAGAAAAACTGTGGACTGCAGCTTTAATATTTGGAATTCTTATATTGTATATTTATTTGTCATTATTTGTTTTGTGTAATGTTTTGCAAAGCTGAATTTAAAAATAAATCATGCAGATGAAGTACAAAATGTATACTTATCCATAAAATCCATATATCATGCACCTATAGAATAATAAAATAATAATTTAAAAACATTTTATTTTTATATATAAAATCAAGTCTGGAGGAGGAAGCTCAGGTGGAGGATGAGAGTCCAGAAGAGGGATCATACTGAAAGTCCTGGGTGTTGCAGGTGGTGTGATCCGAGGAATGGCTTTGAGCAGGGACAGATGGGATGCGAGCCAGGTAACAGCCAAAACTGTGATCGATGTCGGTGTTGCTGGAGGGTCCTCCCATGGTGGAGAGAGTTCTGACGCCACCTTAGGGACGAGTGGAGGTGACGATGACATTGGAGACCACACAGGCGAAGACCTTTGGCACCAGTGACAGAGCGATTACCCCCCGAGATGCAAGTAGTGATCTGGAAGGCAGAGGTGGAGCCTGAGGAAGAGCGGAGCCACACCACTGAGAGGACACTGAGGTGGTACTGAGGGGCTGATGGGAGAAAAAGATGACTGAGTTGCAGAAGTCGCTGAGGAGAGGAGACTAAAGAGACTAACAGAACACATTAAATCCATTGGACCAGTTTGGAGAGGAAGTGGAAGAGAGAAGCTGGGAGGGGCCAACAGGTCTGAAGAAGATGATTCGGATTCAGGCAGAATCAAAGGAGGTAGGGAATCCTCTTTTTTTAAAACACAAAACAAATGTTCATTAAGTCCAGTAGATGCTCACTCTCAGTGCGGGAGGGTTGGGGGCGCTCACTTCCATATTCCACAAAGACTCCCATGGCAATGGATGGTGCAGTCGGCTCACACACCTGACCTGGTCAGACATACGCAGCTCTTGCTCCAAGGTGATGTTCTGCTCAGTCGCTCCCGTTGGCACTGGCTCACAAATCGTGGCGGAGGGGGACTCAGACTCGTTGTCTGTAGTTGGCTCATTCTGCTGCTCCTCACAAGGGGAGGTGGTATCTAGCTAGGCACTGGATTTGGAGTGGGGCTGGATACCAGCTGGATACAGGATACCAGCACCCAATGAAGCTTCCTTGAGGACCCTCCCTGGACAACTGAGTGTTTGTTGCAATGTTGAGTCCCAAGAAAAGAACAAAGGCAGTTGTCAGGGAATTTCAACTGATGAGCAAAGTCGAAGAAGTCTTCCACATGTGCCTCGAGGGAGGGATCTCCAAACAGGTCTTTATAAAAGTTCACATTGTTATAGCAGATGAAATGTAACACAGAAAACAATAAATAATTAATTTTCTATCAAGTAAAACTGACCTTTAATGAATGCGGACCAAAGAACGCGACACACACGTCTCCCGGACATCTTGTAGAATTCAACCAATCAGATCGCAACTTCGACATTCCTGAAGTGATTCCAGAAAAGTCTGCCATATGCATCAGCCATTCAGCCAACGGTCTGTGAGCGTGATGTCTGAGGCCCCGTCCACACTACTGCGTTTTCGTTTAAAAACGGAGACCTTTTGCTACGTTTGCACCTCCCGTCCACACTAAAACGGGAAAAACGAAGACCCAAAACTGAGAAGTTTAAAACGCTGCAGCTGCGTTTTGAATCTCCGGAGAGCGTTTTAGTGTGGACGAGACAAAACCATACAAAACGGAGAACTTCAGAAACGCTGACGCAGAGGCTGACGCTTGGCTCTATGATTGGGTGTATAAGTCATGACGTATCCTTCCCTGATTCGTCATTCACTGTTTACACCGGCACGCGCATGCCCAGTGTTGGTGAATGGTCACGTGATCCGCATTTTCAGTCGTTTTAATGTGGATGGAGATCATTTCTAATACGCAGATAAAACGCTGGTGTGGACAGAGATCATATTCGTTTTAATTCTCCGTTTTTAAACGAAAACGCAGTAGTGTGGACGGGGCCTGAGGCTGAGACTATTTTTGGGCTACTTTTTGCCTCCCACCAACAATCGGCACTCATGTTGTTTGTTGTTATCCATGCTGTGCCGTCATTGCCAAACTTTTGACCAGCTTTGGCTGACAGGACAAGTGCCGCTGCCAACAGGAGCAGTGACAGCATGAGGCCGCATTCGAGCCAAGACTGTTTGCTATGTGGGTGGATGATCTATAATTACCTTTAGCCTACTAATATGACAATGGAAGTTTCCAACAACTTCGGTCCTGTAGTTGTGAGATTGTATGGCCAAAATCTAATTCTGAAGGAAATGCAGATGATTGCATCCTTCCGTATTGTAATTAAAGTGAATATTCATTCGCATATTGAAATAATAAATGTTCGCATTGCATGATCAACTTGTTAGCCAACGATTCATCTCACTTAATTAAGCAAGACACAACAGTGTTTTTATACTTCACCGCAACATCTGCTAGCGTGCTATTGCTGTTGATAATATTTGCTAACGTAGCAATTTGAATTTGCTTGGCTACATGCTGCTGCTGATCAAACGAAAAAACATGACACGCAATAATGATAGTGATATAGCTTGAGAATGACCGTTCACTTATTTTAGATGTTGAATTTCAAAGGAATTTTGAAAATGTGCTGCACTGCTACAGCAAATGCTAACCAAGTATTTGAAAGTTGAGCAGCGAGCTCATTGGCTACTGATACAGGAAGAACCAATCAGCTGTGCCAGATACAGCAAGAACCAATCAGCTGTGCCCTAGAGAGAATGAAGGTCCCGACATACTCAAGGCAAAGTTATTTTTCGTTCTTGATTCACGGTTAAAACGCAGTACGTGAGCAATATACTGTTATCGAACATCTGATGCCGCCCACACTGCTGAGAGCGACAGTTGTATGAATATGTAAAAGTGTGCTGCACGCTTTTCTCACAATAACAAATCTCAAACAAAATTGAGAAAACAGAAGAACTTAATTTTCTACTATAAAGCAGCTCTTTGGTGTGTTCATGTTTTCAATCTTGGTTCACGTCTAATCTCCACTGACTCGTGAGGAGAAATGAACTGGAAAAGATGGAAAAAGATGGAAAAGATACGTGAAAGAAGGCGGAGCCTCAAGCGCACACATACCTATTAAGTAATCGCCATGGACCAAAGGTAGTGCAAAGCGTTTATCAGCCGTAGAACTTTTCAAAATTGTTTTGGCAAGATGTTTTGAACTCCCAAAACAAACTCCACACAAAGTTTTGTTTGAAATGACTTCACAGCATCTTCGATTTCGATCAGATTGTGCCTAAAAAAATAATATATAATATGCAATAATACAATTTAGTCCAGTTTCATTACACAATGAATGTTTTGGTTGTCTTAGGGTCCATCATGGCAGCCGCCCATGTGTCTATGCCAGGTACCACAGGAACCTACCTGGAATTTGCTGACTACAGTCTCTATAGCAACCTGTCTGATAATGAGCTGATGCAGCTGGCAATCGAGCGGAGCCTTTCTGATGCCCAGAGCTCTGGGCCGGGGTCAGAAAACTCTAATAACCCTGCTGCTCTGAGCATGCCAACAACATCAAGCCGAGCTCTACCATCACATCGTCCTCCCCAGCAGCAACTACAATCAAATGTGTGTCCTGCCAATCCACCCAGGTATGGTGTGATGTGCTTCATTCAAGTTGAAATGAGGTACCATCGTTAATCAACTCTAACTGGCTGTGTAAAAATAACCCGTGTTTAGAACACCTTACTCAACCTGACCTTTAGTGAGTATCTTATTTTTTCAAATTGGCATCAAGCTAAAATTATTTAGATATCAGATTTGGGATTGCGAAAGTTTTGGGATGTCTGCGTTTACACGTTAATGAACTTTAGTGACATCCCAGCCCTGATCCGTGGGGTTTATTATGGAGTTGGCCCACCCTTTGCAGCTATAACAGCTTCACCTCTTCTGGCAAGGCTTTCCACAAGGTTTAGGAGTGTGTTTATGGGAATTTTTGACCATTCATCTAGAAGCGTATTTGTGAGGTTAGGCACTGATTTTGGACAAGAAGGCCTGGCTCGCAGTTTCCGCTCTAATTCACTACAACCGTGTTCTATCGGGTTGAGGTCAGGACTCTGTGCGGGCCAGTCAAGTTCCTCCACACCAAACTCACTCGTCCATGTCTTTATGTTTTGTGCACTGATGCGCAGTCATGTAAGAACTGGATTCCAATTCTTTTGGCAATATAGTGTACATTAGACATTTGTGATTTATGCAATTCAGGAATTGAACAACTTAAATGTAAAAAAGAGAGACAGGATAAAAATATACCCAATAATATGTTGCTTCATGAACTGTCTAGTCATGTTTTGATGGTCCAGCTCATGGGGAGAGTAACAGGATCACTTACATATGCCTACTGCATCTTCTGGCTGACACAACTGCTTCACACCTGTTCCTCTTCATTTAAAGGCACACTTTATAAATTGCAAGCTTAGTTCAGGTTCACATGCCAACATGCATAAAAATAGACATGCCCAAATCTACTTATTTGGATCCACCTCTAGGCTTCCAGTTGTGGATTTTGGTTTAATTTCAGAGATAACATGTAATGGTAATTTAATTTGAAATGATGAAAATTAATTAGAATTATGAAAATGTGATAGGTAGATTTAAGGAAGCATTAAATTAAATACCCATCTGAATGCAATTCTTTTTTCTCCAAAAGAGAAAAAATAAACCCAGAGGGTGTTTGTTCGGTGAGTCACTTTGTGACTGGTTCTGGCAAGCGAATGGTGGCGTATCGAAAATATGATGGAACTATGGAAGTCGCACCTGAGCCTGAAGAGTAAGTGATCACCTAATTACCTACATGACAGTATGATCTCATTATAATGTTTGTACAGAAAAGTGTGATTATTTGTACGTTTTCATAGAAGTGGATAAATATATTATAGCCTATATGGCCACCTTATAGCTACACCTGTTCAACTGCTTGTTAACGCAACTATCTAATCAGCAAATCACATGGCAGCAACTCAATACATGTAGGCATGTAGACGTTGTCAAGAAGATTTGCTGAAGTTCAAACAGAGCATCAGAATGAGAAAGAAAGGTGATTTTGAACGTGGAATGGTTGTTTTCAGCAACTGTTGATCTACTGGGATTTTCACTCTAGGGTTTACAGAGAAAGGTCAGAAAAAAATGAAAATATCCAGTGAGCGGCAGTTCTGTGGGTGAAAATGCCTTGTTGGTGCAAGAGGTCAGAAGAGAATGGCCAGACTTGTTCGACCTTATAGTTAGTATAGTTATAGCATCTCGATAGTTATAGGAAAGGTAGTAGATAAAACATTCTTCATTAATGGTGAAGCAATACCAACAGTTTCTGAGAAGCCAGTGAAGCCAGTCTTGGGAGACGGTACGATGGGGATCTAAAGGACAGAGGTTGAGTGGGAGAAGTTAGACGACAAGCAGTGGAAGAGTTGAAGAGCATAAACAGCTGTGCTCTACCAGGCAAACTAAAATTCTGGTGCTTTCATTTTGGTCTATTGCCAAGGTTGCTGTGGCCTCTGACTGTGTACGAGGTTTCTTTGACAACAATGGATAAGCTGGAAGCGTCAATAAGTTCATACATCAGGAAATGGTTGGGAGTGAACATCATCTCACTTGCAACATGTCATAATAATAAAACCGGTGTCTTCTCTAGGGACATTGAGCCTATTGTTAAGGCCATTTTGGACAATGATGTAGAAACAGTGAGGCTATTGGTTAAGCAACCCAGTTGCAATCTTCTTGCACCAAACAAAGATGGATGGATTCCTTTACACGAGGCAGCATATTATGGAAAAGATCAATGCATTCAAATTCTCCTGAGAGGTAAAGTGTGCTCATTTGAAAATTACTCAGTTTAACTTTTTTTTTTTTTTAGCCAAGCACTAATCGATTGTTTTGGCTTTTTATCATGAACACTATTCTCACAGCTCAACCTGGCATGGTTAACCAGCGCACTTTGAATTGGAAGACTGCTTTATTGTTAGCTGTGACCAGGGAACACCTTGCTTGTGTGGAGATTCTTCTGGAGAATGGTGCTGATCCTGATATTGCCAGTGTGGAGAGAGAGACTCCCCTTTACAAAGGTATATCCATTCATCCATCCATGGCCTTTGACCCTTCAAATTTGACGTTTTTTAATCCCCAAAACATTTTGTTAAATCTTGATGTGGCTTTTTTGTTGAATTCTTGTTAATTCTAGTTCCTTACATTCAGATTCAATTTGATTTAGGTATAAAGCCCTGTCATACCATCCCAGATCCACAACAATATAGTTTGTTTTACATTGAATAAGACCTTCTGTGGTGTGATGGAATTTGTATCATTTCTTTACATATCTGTAGCTTGTGAGAAGGAGAACCCAGCAATGGTTGCCATGTTACTGAATTATGGCGCCTCTGTGAATAAGAACTGTATTCAAGGCTGGACCGCTCTTCATGAGAGTGTTTGCAGAAACAATGTGGAAATCTGTGAGATACTAGTGAAAGCCGGAGCCAAAGTCAACATGCCCAACATGTACGGAATTACTCCTATCTTTGTCGCTGCCCAAAGTGGAAAAGTGGATGCACTTCGCATGCTTTTAAGAAATGGTAACATCTTTCACTTCACTGTCATTTTCCTTTCTGTTTCATTGTTGCTTAGTGATGTAATGCATCTCAAATGTAATGCATCTCGACTCAATCAGGTGCAGATCTCAACAGCCAGGCTGCAGATGGAGCCACAGCGCTGTATGAGGCCTGTAAGAATGGTCATGAGGAAATTGTAGAGTTCCTTCTATCTCAAAATGCAGACACCAACAAGCCGGGCAAAACTGGACTGATGCCAATCCATATTGCTGCCCAGCGTGGCAATGATGGGTATGAATTAAGAATTCACTTAATAAGGAATTTGAATGAATTTGCTTTGAGAGAAATGTTCTCACGTCACAGTTTATGTAAACAACTTATTTGTATGCGAAGGCCATTGTTTCTAAAGAGTTTAGGTTTAGTATATCTCATGATCTTGCATTAATTTTCAGCAAAGTCCTTGGGTGTACCTACAAAAATGCCACGGAAACTAAGTAAGTCTCAATGGGTTCTTTCCAGCAATGCTGTGGCAAGAGGGTGCTAATCCTCTAACCTATCACCTGAAAACTCAAGCTAACTCAAGTAGTAAATTATTGTATTTTCAAAATATCATTTACGATAAGTGTTCTTTCTTCATGTCTTGTTAACTCTTCTAGTTTATTGTGTGTAGGGTCTTTTTTTCTCACCTAACAGTTAAACTAATAATCCCATAGCATAATTCCTGATAGCATGAGATGCTCTGGGGTGGGAATTGTAAGGAATTGAATGATCCCAGGTTCCGGTTCCTCTAACAATTTAAATTCCTTAACAACTCCATTGAATTTTTTTTTTTAGTATTTTTAAGGAGTGTATATTTGAAAAAAGAAATGCATTTTACTGGCAAATGATTACATAATTTTCACAACAAATACATGTTAAACATTTCTTGCGAGTGAAAGTGACAAAAGTGAAAGTGACAATTTGTCAAGGAATTTGTCCTCTGCATTTAAGCCATCCAAGTTAGTGCACACACATCAGGAGCAGTAAGTGAGTAGTGAACACACACACTGCAAACCAAGGACACACATCTGGAGCAGTGGGCAGTCATTTTGCTTTGGTCCCAGGGAGTGATTTAGGGTTAGGTGTGTTTCTCAATGGCACCTCTGCCAGAATCAAATCCACAACCTTTGGGTTACAAGTCTGAATTTCTAACCATTCGGCCAAGACTGCCCCAATTAGAGTCATTCGTTTTTAGAACTGGACTACACTGCACTGAATGATTTTAATTCTCTGGAAAGAACCAACTCATAGGAATCAGACTACTGTGAAGTTTCAGTAGAGGTAGTGAAGTAGTGAAGTATCCTATATTTGTATTTCAGTGAAAGCCATTCACACACATAATATGTTTTTGCATTTCCACTGAACTGCTTTTCTGTTGTTGTTTTTTTTTTTTGTAAACATGTGCAAGACGGACATCTTTGACCATCCTGTGTCTTTTGCAGAGTCTAGTATGAGGATACATTTTTAAAGTCGCCATGAAACGCAAGTTGCGATAATCTATTCTCCCTTTTTGTAATGTATCCGAGTTAAACAGCTTCTCGAACTTGGTTTTGTCCATCAGGAATTGATTGAATCGTTGGATCATTGTGGTTTGCTGTTGCTGTGATCTCCTTGTCACGGTTCATGTTTCTGTGTGTTCCTTTTTGACATGTTTTTGGTGTTCTGTCTCTGGCCTGGTTGGCTGTCAGCGTTGCCGGGCAACTCATTGTGCTGACAGGCCAACCACACCTGGTACTCATTTCGTTCTCCCCTATATCTACCCTGGTGTTTGCAGTCATTCTTGTCCTGCCATTTCTTTTTGCCGTCTAGTGTTCCCTGTTCTTGTGTTCTTGTTTGGATTATCTATTGTCATCACTGTTCCTGGATTTCTCTTTGGCTCAGTCTGCTTCTCCAGCCCATTGCAGTTTTTTGCCCGTTTCTTCATCATCGCGGCTCTACAACACCCTACCATCTATGTTCTTTTTTCATCATTTATTTTATGTTGAATACCCTATTTGACCAAGATGGATCCAGCGAGTACTTTGAGCTGAGAGACATTTTGGACAGCAACAACGCTCAAATGGAACACCAAGAGGATCTGATCATGGTGACGGGTTGAATGGTTCAGCCTTTAAGTAGCACGGGTTCCATGTACCTGAAGACTGAGGCAGCTAACCCGTTCACTTCGACTAACCTAATGTCAGATCTTACTGCTCGTCACAGCAAACCTCGACTACCACCATCATCTACCTATTATGGTGATCCAAAATTGTTGAATTCATTTTCTATCAGAGGGATCTAAAGATGCTTTGGTCAACACGCTGCTAACTGGTCGAGCAGTTCAATGGTGATGTCATGTTCTACGATGAGCTGAAGAAGGTGTTTGACCGTGATTTATCTGGAAGCGGTACGGGTTTTGGCAGAGTTGCAACAAGGTAATCAATCTGTGATCTGTGTTTCAGCCACAGACGCTGGCTGCTCAATGCAACTGGAATGAGGAGGCACCGTTGGACATGTTCCTGCATGGGTTGGCTGACAGTATACAGAATGAAAGCTATGCTCTGGAAATACAATCTGCCTTGGACGATCTGACTAAGTTGTCTCATCCTCGTGCCAGTTGACACGTCATCAGAAAGCACAAGAGACATTGTTGCAAGAGGGAGCCGAAGTTATTGGATTAAAGACAAGCACGGATAAATCACTTATAATAAATAGAAATTGTCCATTTTGATTTCATGGGAACTTTAAGTTGAATTTCTAAACTTGAACTCGAACAATATTTTTAGAATGCGCAAGACACTGCAAAATATGCAAGATGGGAGCGCAACAGTTAAACACGTCCATCTTGTGCATCAATGTTTACATTAAAAAACAATGTAAATGCAGCGCAGTGGAATTAAAAAAAATAATAAAAACACTATGTGAACGGCCTCAAATAAGCCCAAATGTTGTCCACTGTCCAACTCTAGAACTAGTTCTCTAAACTTTCATTATTGCTAATCACATTCAAGCTTTTTAAAAAATGATTACATGTATTAATGGTCTTCTTGATGAAATAATTTTCCTATTTTATAATGGTCATTTCACTCGAATTTGTCAAATTCTAACATGACATTCAATTGTATTTTGGTGCACACTAGCAAGGCAACACCCAAGAACACAAACCCTCTCATTTTTAGTATTGTAGCCATGCTGATCCCAGCCACAAGTAAGGCCAGAGTGAGACGTGCAGGTATCAGCCCTATCCATTTAGCAGTGGAGCGCAACAGAAATGATATTCTCGAGGTACTGATCGAGGCCGGCTTTGACGTCAATGCCACATTGTCTGACGATCATTCTATGATGTATGAAGATCGGCGCAGCTCAGCTCTCTACTTCGCCGTCATGAACAACAACATTGAAGCTAGCACCATGCTCCTGGAGGCTGGTGCTAACCCAAACCTGGACACGTTCAACCCGCTCCTGGTGGCCCTGAGGCAGGGTTGCATACAGACAGTGACTTTGCTGGTGCAACATGGTGCCAATGTCAATGCCTACATCCCAACTCACCCAACGACCTTTCCAGCAGCTGTTATGTTCTGTATGAAGTATCTGACCTTACTGAAGTTTCTGATGGATAATGGCTGTGATGCCTTGTCATGTTTCAGTTGTGTTTATGGCAGCAATCCTCATCCTCCTATAAAGACCAGGCGCAATGTAAGATATGATGTAGATGAAACTACAGAAAAGGCCTGCATTCAGGTGCGTGGCCTGAAGCCAATACATACAGTATAATTATTATTTTATTCTAAATTGTGTATCTTACCACATTTTATACGTGTTTTACTAGTTCTGTGAGGTGATCTCCACCGAAACCTACTCCCACTGGGCAGGACCGATTATAGATGTGCTGCTTGACTATGTTGGGCATGTGAAACTCTGTGCACGGCTCACTGAACATCTGGACAGTTATGACGAGTGGCAATGCATCAAAGAGAAATCAAGTATGCGCACCCATATCGTTTGCTTGAATTATTCATATATGCAAATTATTTCAGTCACCTGTGTATTCATTTGCTGGTTCTGATTGCAGTGCCTCCACGCCCACTCATGCAGCTCTGCAGACTGAAAATCCGCAAACTGCTTGGGATCAATAGACTGAAGGAAATTTGCAAGCTTCCAGTTCCTCCAAGGTTGATCCAATTCCTAAATCATCAAGAACGAGAGCAAGAATTTTAAGCCTGCTTTTGAGTGTTAACTTTTAGTCAGTACAGAGAGAACAATGACATTAGAAAATCATAAACTTCTGTTTACTTGCACTGAGCTAAATTTATAGAATAAATGGCATTTAGAATTCATTTAGAGTCAATTTTTGCACAAATATAACAAACAAATGTGCTACTTAATAGCGTAAAAAGGCCATAAATGTTTTTATTAGACAAACAGAATTTGATGGAACATTTATTAAATAAATTTAGTAGTCACATAGTACTTTAATTTGTCTATATATGTATGCTTAGAAAAAAAAACTATTACTGTTTTTACCATGTTTTTGGTGCCAGAAATGACAGAGGAAAATGATCCTGTTGTAAAACAAAAAAATCAACGTCCAGGCACTAGAATGACTGGATACACATGTGACATACATTTCAGGATTTGACCACTAGATGTCTCTTGAAAGTAAAAACTGTAAAAACTTGAACATTTATAGTCAAAGGCAGTGTTTGAAATTAACTTTTTTTTTAAATCCCATCATCAGGCTATCTCCTCCTTTACTCTTTCATCCCCATCCTTTTTACCAAAACATGTGTTAAGTGGATAGACCAATGCAGTAAGAACATCAAACAAATTTGGATTTTGGAAAATTACAATGTCTTTTCTGTTAACCAAATGCTTTTTAATCATGCACATGAACAAGCGCGCCGTTATTTGTTGCGTACTGATGTACATGTTAGTAAGTAAGCCAGATAAAGATTCTGCGTAATAAGCCTACGCTGTTACCATGATGACTCACGAGTTCGGTGTTTGTACTAAATCTGCGCAGATTTGGCTTACACAAACTTCCCCAGCAAAGTAAGTAAAAAGTAAGTAAAAACTGGCAGGTGATTTGGCAGCGTTACTCGCCATAGTTGATTTTTACCCGCAATTGGCGGGTTGTCTTTGTTATGAACTTGACATAAGCCAATACATCATAACTTGGAATGTCTTTGTCATGACAACTTGACATTACTGAGACAACACAACATGTCATAAATAGGCTATGTCATAGCAGATTAATTATCAATTAGCACTTAGCTTTATGGTTGACATTACATTAAACTCTCCTGTGGTTTTGACATAGGCTGACATGAGGCCATTTATGACATGTGTTGTCTTAGTAATGTCAAGTTGTCATGACAAAGACACAGGTTATGAAATGAAATGTCATAAAAATGACAGTTAAAAATGTCATAATTGAGCGGATAACACTTGTTGTCACACAGTTGTCATAAACATGCATAAAACCTCCTTCATATTCATGTGTCATGTCATGATTATAAATGTATCGTGTTAGTCTTATGCGCACCCCTTTAAGTAAAGACACTAGTGTCTAGCACCCCGACGAAGGCCTGTTTGGGCTGATACGGGTTGGTGTTTTTTAAGATGTAGCCCTATCTTCCAATAAAGATTCAATAAGTAATATTTACCTTTCTAACTATGTGAGTGCCTGGATGTGGATTTTCTTCTCTCTCTTTTTTTTTTTTTTTACAACAGGATCCATCTGCCATTTTTGATATTTTTTCCCACAACTGGAGCGCCCGTAGTTTTGTTTGTGAGATGCGCCCCTGGTTGAGATATTTTCTTTGTATTAATTAATATACTTGATGTTTGTGTATAGTTTTGTATTTTTACTTTTTAGTCTACTTAGTCAGGTGTACATACATTTTTTTTAGTATTTTAATGTTTTGTTTGCTTGTTTGCTTGCAAACAAACCAATATTCAGTAGCCTAATGCATCACACTCTTCAAACTTTAAATTCTATACATTTTAAATGGGATAAATTTCCCTGATTCAGTCAGTGCTTTATTAGTTGTAACAATGTGTAATTTTGTACAGCGTCCAACATGATTAATGATAGCATTTGAGTTTATTTTTTCTACCTATTGGGCAAAGTATAAAAAATACATCTAGTATTTTTTTGGTCTTCAATAGCAGCTATTGTGTTCCTGTGAGAATGTACAAGAAGCTAAGCTTGTGAGGCGCTGTCAAAACAGCTCACTGCAGCCACTAAGTTTATTGGTTATACAAAGCATCACTGCAATATTACATTTTTTGTTTATTTAAATTAAAAGTTATATTCTGATCTATTATTTTCTCTTGCTGTTATATTTTTCAATGTGTCTGTTACATGTAAGCAGCAGGGATAAAGAGAGATGAGAATACAATTGCAGCAGTATTGAAAACAAAGATAATCTAGAGGTGTAAGGGGTATACAGTCAAAGACCCAGAACCAGATATGAAGACCTGAAGTCAGAATTATATATATATAAATTATAATAGAGAAAAGTTTTTCTGAAGATAGTTTGCAGTTTCATTAGCAGAGGTCAGCTTAAAGACTCACACGAGTTTGTAGGCCACTTCCTTTACAGTTACAAAGATCACAGCAGTTTCTTACCATTTCCAAAGTCGCTACATCATTGCTTACAGGCTGAATGATTCTCATTGGCTAAGAAATCGATAAACACAGTAATTTTTCCACACATATACATATAGACGAAAGCATATCTCCATCGATTATGCAGCTGATAGTGATACTCAAGTTAGGCATGTCACGGTCGCAGATTTGGGTTGCTGAGCGCCTGTCTTGAACAAGTCGGTCAATCTTCAATAATGCCAGTGGTTCCTTTACCTGCTGTAACCAAAAAGACTAAACACACACCGACACTCAGCTTTTAAAATGTTGGATTTTGGCCAGGCTCAAACTATAAACAGGAGAGTCTTCTCAAAACATCAAGAGAATGAATGCATTCTTTCCCCTCAGCTTTAGTCTAACTGTAAAGTAAGACTTTAACAAAGAATTGGCTTCACTGAACCCTATATGTTTTAATACGTTGAAGACCTTTCTCAAACACAAAACAAGTCCCCATTTCATCTTTGGAAGCTGGGCTAAATAAGCAAGTACTGTTACTGCATTCAAATATCAAATATACAGACATTAAAGAATACATCAAAAGAACATTTTAGTAATCACACTGGTAACTTCTATAACAAAGTAAAATCTCACAAGTCTGGAGAAGTCATTCAACTCATTTGATATTTAGAAGGAAAAATATATTGATTAACATTTTGATTATAATTACTCATCATTACATATACATTGAAGCAGCAGTGGATTCCAATCCACCCCCTTCAGAGGGTCAAAACCAGGAGCAGGAACATGAACTCAACAGATTCACACAACATGCAAAGACAACAACCAACAAACCAAGACTGAAACACTGGGGAATATATATACAGGCATACCTGAAATTGTGGAATTGAATCAATGGAATGAATCACTAACAAACAAGACAAAGGTTAACACTATGGGTTAACAGGAACTAAACAAGAAAGGGGAAGTAATGATATAAGTAGAACAGAAAATGTATTTCAAAATAAGAGTCCACAGCAAGGAACCATGATACAGGGATGGGATCATGACAGTTTCAATGGCATTGCAAACTGAAATTGCAGGTGTTTTCTAATTTTTGTGTGAAAATATTTGGTTATCAGAGGTGGGGAGCTATACCACTGAGCTATACCCATTAATAGACACGGTACTTCTTAGAAAATAAGTTCCAGTACAGCACTACTGGCACAACCCATAATGAAATAACCCTTTGGCCTTTACAATAGAATAGATAATACTTTACAATGAGCACTGTTAGTAGACATTGCATCATGTGCTACTGACTTATGGAGCATGTCGCCATATGTAGTACTGTAGTCATTTATAGGACATTTAATTTATATTTATTTTTTAAAAATAGTTTAGGATTTAGTATCACAATTAGATCAGTATAACTGCTCAACTCATCTGCCAGTCACTACTGGAGATGGACAAAATCCATCAGCACATCACAAGTTTTAGTGGCACATACCACAATCCACTGGGACATGTACAAGACAAGTGGCATGACGTAATCCATCGGCATGTTGCAAGTTTTAGTGGCACATACATGCCACAATCCACTGGCACAAGACAATAAAATCCAGACGCGCCACTAAGCACAGCAGCATTTGACAATGGCTTCTGTACGTAAGATGTTACGCCACTTAATGTTAATATACTGCTACATAGTCTCTGTGCCACTCACACCATACACATATCCAAGTGGCCCAGAGCAACTTTATTTACAGATCTGACGTTACACCATCCCACTAGGTCTAAATTATAAACAATTATAATAGGCTTACCACAGTTAATGAGGGTAAGAAAAAAGTTAGGCCTACATGATGTATCTTTAAACTACAAGTTTAAGCATAGGCTACTATTTGCATATTGACGCAAAATAAATATGATGTTATGATAAAATGTTAATTTTTGGGAGATAATAATCTGAACAGAAATATTACCCTTTACTCATCAAGTTGAGAAAAGCTACAGCTTTTTCTTCCAGTTTTTTTACTCAATCTGCATTTATATAGAAATATAGAGTAACTTTTTTAAAGGTGCTATATGTATTTAGTAGATCTACTATATAAAATAAGTTACATCCTAAAGCACCTATTTTTTGTTATCCTGGAACAGTCTTTTGTATTCATTTCATGTCTCATATGTTGTAGTTTACCTTGCTATTTCATTATAGTTTACCATTATTTCAGCATATCTGAAAACTTGTAATTTATTACAATATAAATAGCGAAGGTCTCTCCATAATTCAAATGCTCTGCCTATGTTGATCCATGTTTTCGCAAGTCGATTCGATTCACGTTTGGCCTGACGAGCTTCAGCAGATACTTTTTTTTTTGTTTTATTTTTTATATTTTTGTGGAGTTTGTGTTGTGCTGGAGGCAGGTCGATTTTGGTTGTTATCAGACTCCATGTCGTTGACTGCAGTGCCATCGCATAGACTTTATATAGACCATTTCACAAGATGTAAACAACACTGGTTTAGAAGCACTTCCTGTTTCAGTTTGTAACTGTTTTCTTTATTTCACATGTAAAGAAAACATCTTAAAGATGTTTGTTTAACTTTTTGATTCAGTTTTAAATGTTCTGTTGGTTGTATTTTATCCCAGCTTTTATGTAGTGTTAAAAAACTGAAACAGGAAGTGCTTCTGCACCAGTGTTGTTTACATCTTATGAAATGGTCTATAAAAAGGAGAACACATACATCCGATAGATTTCGCAGAAAATCCGACCCGGAGACTTCACATAGAAATAGGAATACTGGCCTTCAGAGGTAATAGCAAAACCTGACAAGTGTATCATTGTAATGTGTGATTACAACCCCTTCACGCAGGCAATAAAAATTTCATTTTAGAAGAAAAGTTACATATAGCACCTTTAATAAATCATTTGTGTTAAGTAATGTATGGCGACAAAAAGAAAACGTGTTGGCTAAAAACATTTTTTTTTTTTTAAACGTGTTCGTTAAATACTTAAAAACCAAAAACGATAAAAAAGTATTCAGAGTAGGCCCCTTTTGTAAAAAAACAACAACAAAATATTCAAAGTGGATACAACGTCATGAGTAAAAAAAAAAACCTGAATGACCTGTTATTTCATTCATTCATTCATTCATTAATTCATTCATTGCTTCATGTGACTTCAGAAATCCAGCATCCAAACTGCTATTTATTTATGTTATGTATTTACTGCCAGGACCAGATGTGAGATGATCCACCAATCAGAGAGGTTTTTACATGGGTGCTATGAAATAAATGAAACCTTTACATAATGTTGTCAGCGACAATGCTATCAGTTATAGTAACACCGAAGCTGTCTGTATATGCCCTTGAAGGTGCGTGTTACCCCGACCCGAACTTTTTCAGGTCAGTTTTGATGTCATCCAGAAAAAGGCTCTTTCCAGATGGCCAGACTGCTTGTTGAGAGCAGAACTGATGGCATTGCCCAGATTCCCAGTATGTCTACTCCTTTTCCAGCCAATGCTATGCTCTGTTTGAAGTATCTCATGTACATCAACATTCTGTCCTGACATTTCGTATTGTTTAAATTGTTGAAATGTATCATATTTATTTTATTATTTGTATTCATTTATTTATTTATTATGATTGTGTTTGTGTGTGTATATATATACATCTAATTTTAAGTATTAAATTAAATATTACACCAAATTCAGATATATTATTTAAAACTAAATTGTTTTACTTGGCACATCTAACATTGTCTGTTACAAAAGGCCACTCTAAATTAGCCTCAAAAGCTCACGCGCACATTGAACATAATTCTGCAAAGCTGGCGCATGTGATGGCGTTGCAGGTTATGGGATTTTTTGGGGTTAGCAATAAATACAGTACACTCACAGTTGAGGGAATGACCTGTAAGTGTTCCTCACCAGCAGGGGGCCGAATAGAAAAACAAATACTGTGGGACTTTTCCCAGTGTTTGTTGCTGTTTTCTTCCTCAGGCAAAGGCTAAAACCGGTAGTTGTAATGTATGACGATGTATGATTTATTTTAGAATTTAAAATTTATTTTATTTTCTGTTTGCTGCTTCTAGTAGGCTATAATAATGTCACCATAATGAATGTTCAATGAAAACAAGCTATGTGTGATAGAAAGTGTGCCTTAATAATTTAGTTTAAGTCACATGTTGGACTAGGCTCAATGACTATTGAAAAAATGTCTATAGACCATTTCACAAGATGTAAACAACACTGGTGCAGAAGCACTTCCTGTTTCAGTTTTTTAACACATACATAAAAGCTGGGATAAAATACAACCTACAGAACATTTAAAACTGAATCAAAAAGTTAAACAAACATCTTTAAGATGTTTCTTTACATGTGAAATAAAGAAAACAGTTACAAACTGAAACAGGAAGTGTTTCTGGACCAGTGTTGTTTACATCTTGTGAAATGGTCTATTTTAGAAATATATAACCCACAATGAAACCTTTTCATAGGTTTTATTTTGTTTAATGTCTTCATAAAATAACCACAGGGTGGCAATGTAACTCCATAGCTAATAAATTGAGAAAACTAGAGGATCCAGATGAGACAATTTGTTGTGTATTATATGCTTATAATTCAGTAGAAGTGTTTGAATATATTAGATATTGAATATTTTATATAGCCTTTAGTGTAATATTTATTTGTATATTAAAAGAAATGCATATGTCAGTTTAACCCAGAGGAACTAACAAAGCACAAATGATTTCATCACTGATGGAGGTATTTTCTCTATTTTTCTCTCTCTTTTTCTCTCCCTCTCAAAGCCCAGGAATCTGTCATCACTCTATCCTACAACTGTCCACTATCATTAAAATATTGTGAGATAGGTCAAACCACAACACTCGGTCTTGAGCTTTGTTTTTGTTCATCAGTTTTCCATTGCGGCATTTATGTGGATGAATGGCCTTAGAAAGGTCAACACTGAACATTGATTACACACCTCGCTTTCAGAGGGACATACTGTAGGGGAAGGGAGGTAAGTGGACATTTGTTTTGTGCCAACTCTTTTAAACGGCCAGAAATCTTCAAAAAGTGTTGGCAGAAGAGGCAAGAGCATTGTAGGGCTCTCCGTCACACTCTGGCACTGGTTGACACTACAGAGCCGTTTAAGGGCTGACTTCTCCCAAGGCATCCAAAACTGTAGAGTGTGACTATGCGGTTTTATTTAATGCAGTCAAATGGAAATGAAATTTAAACCTTCCTTAAACATACACTGTAGAAAAAAATCCTGTTTTTTTTTTGTTGGTTTTTTTCCAGGAACAAATCATTTTCAGTCAATGATTTTCAGTCAATTTTAAATGTGTTTCCCCTGAATTTGTAATCCCTTAAAATAGCTTGAATGTACTCTACACCCTTGCCTCATTTAGTATATGCTGTTCTATGAATATGCAAATTAGCCCTGGCAATCACTCACGCAAGCTTAGAGATCCACACGTTGACGTGATTGGTTACAAGGTAGTTTGTGACGTCAGAAACACCAGCAATTTCAAAACGTGTTTTTGAGACTGTATTTAGATCACTGCAGTTTTAAAGAGAGTGCACATGGTTTGTCTTAAAACATTAAAAACACCACATAGACATATAAACAACATTAAAACCTTGATTTTGTAGTATAAAGTGTGAGTAGTGTGTCCACACTAAAAATTCATAAAAGAAATAGTGCACTTTAAATACGCAGATGATTAATTACCCGGGGAAAAGAGTGTGGAATGACTGTGGCAGCTTTAATTTATGTAGCGGAGAGGGAGGGGCTGTCAGACTGTTTGTTGAATGACAAAATAATAACCTTATAAAAGTCATACAATACATGGTTAAGAGTATATGAAGACCTCCGATGCAAAAGCCTCTAAAACCCACCTTTGTTAAAAATTAGCTAACAATATATGCTCTCCGCACATAGTAAATGTTCATCAAATACTTTCACTTGGACCTCAGCCTCAGCCCATTCAGTACTGCTGGTACTTGAGTAGAAACCTATACATACTGTAGGAGCCTGAAAAAAATGTTAATATTAAACAAAAACTTTAGACTGACTTAGAGGCTTTTGCATCTGAAGTTGTCATGTAGTGTAAGTGTAGTGTATCATTTGGGACACAACTAAAGGAAAACAATAGAAAATCATCACAGTGAAATGCTAAAGTACGTTCTGTGTGAATGGCCTAACCGTAACAGAACTAACTGTATACTGTAATGCACAGTATAGTAACATCCCGGATCTGGGTGGATTAAGACTGAGCTGGACTCAGTAACTGATGGTAACCTTGTTGAGGTTTCTCACCATTGAACCAAGTCTGAAAACATCAAAGAACAGCCTGTTCAACAGAGAGGTGAATTTTTCACAGATGTTGTTGTTAGTGATTCTGAGGCTTGGACGAATGAGATGCAAATGGGTGCAGCCACATTAGCAGTGCTGCATTGTTTTTGTTTATGGGGACAGCAGAAGGATTATCCCCTCCAGTCCATTTCATTTGATCCATATGGCCCTAAAGGCCTTAGCTTCAGCTGTGCCACAGCTTTGGAGCCACAGTTGAGTTTGTTATTGTCCCAACTCAGGCTGAAAGCAGTACAAATCCTGACAATATAATATGCGCAGTCAGTGCTCTCTCTACAATGACACGGACAGAAAAGCAAAGCTTCTTTAGTGCTCTGTTTACTTATTACAAATGTTGTGCATGCACACTGAGCAAAGTTTAATTTAATCAATCATTTTCACATGATTTCTCGGTGGAATCATCGATTACAGGGCTGTCATGATGAAGTCATATATCTATAGATTTGTGTCATCGTCTAAAAGTGGACCCCTTTCTCTCAATCTCTCTCTCTCTCTCTCTCTTCCCATGAGCAGGAGCCGAGCAGAGCGATTTACAGGCTGTCGGGTTGGCTTTGTTCCCGTGTAAGTCAAGTCTCGGTGGAGAAGAGACGCATCAGTGCTCCAAATGGCCCCAGCCGTCTCATTGCATTATCTTCAAATGGCACGTCTGATGGAGAAGTTAGAGAACAGCTCTCCTAGCTTTTCTCATTTAGAGATGCCTCCCTTATTAACATGTACCTAGATAGTTATATACTGTATGTATATGTTCGTGTGTCAAGATTTTGGAATTTGTGGTTATTCATGGGTTTGTGCTACATGTCCTCTCAATCTCAAGGAACGGCTTAAGATCAGCACTGCATTAATACTGGATCACCTATTATAAAGGGCGATTATGAGGAAGCTTTAAAGGTGAGAGAACCAACTCCTCATTCTGCCAGCGGCAAATGCCTGGAGGAAAAGGAGCTATGCACATGAAAACTTGTTGATGAATTCATGAATGCCTGCACTGAAACACACTTATTTATTTAATAAATAATTATTAAAATACATAAGGTATCGTTGTTAATGTATCTTTCATAAATATTTGTTTTTTTGTTTGTTTGTTATTCATTTATATGGCTGGATGTATTTGATAAAAAATTTTTTTAATTATTATTGTGAAATAATATTCAAATTAAGATATTTAAATAATTAAAATTAAAATAACAAATGCAATTTATTCCTGTGTTGGAACAGCAGAATTACCAGCAGCCATTACTTCAGCCTCAAGTATCACTAATTTTTCGATCTCACAAGAATGCGTACGAATTTTATGAAGTGGCTAATTCGTAACAATTCGTACGACCTCACTCGTACGAATTAGTACGATTTTTGCTAAATCGCACATATTTTACGAATTGGCCAATTCGTATGAATTCATACGAATGACCTACCCCTGACCCCGCCCCTAAACCTACCCATCACGTGGGTTTGGACAAATCATACGAATTCGTATGAGTGAGGTCGTATGAATTAGTACGATTTAGCCACTTTTTAATTACTCGTACGAATTGGTCGTGAGATAGCCTAAGGAAATCATGCTACATTTTTCAGGATTAATAGAAAGTTCAAAATAACAGCATTTCTAACATCATTGTAAATGTTTTTACTGTCACTTTTGATCATTTTAGTTACCCAAACTTTAAACAGTAGTGTATATAGTCGTAGTATAGGCTCTATATGAAAATGGCTTATAACCTGAACAATATCTTAAAGGAGAACTCCGGCGCAAAATTAACCTTTGGTCAGACATTGGTACCTAGTCAACCGTTCTCTGAGATTTGTTTTAATGATAATCGAATGTAAAGAGTTTTAGCACTAAAAACTGTTTCGTTTATAACGCTAGTATACAGGGCAAAGAGTAGTGAAAAATAAAAATCGCTAGTTAATACCACTAACAAGGCTCAAAATAGCCCCACACTAACACAGTAACATAATGAGGGTCCCTACATGCAAACCGAAGCATTGAGAACTTTGTAAGTGTACAGACCGTTTAATAAGAGGATACTTTATAAAGACAGTCTACTTCACATAGACAGGCAGGAGCCATCTTTGGAAAACAGTCTCGACTAGTCAAACCACGAACGGGTTTGACTAAAGGTAAAGGTTTTTTACCTTTAACTAGAGTTTTAGTGCTTTGCATATATTTCAGAGACCTGTAATGCAAAATGAGAGCATTGGGTCTGAATAATATGAAGCCGCTGACAAATAACTTTGACTGACGCGGAGCCGCACTGGTGCCTAACTAATTGACAGAGTAAACATTGTAAAGCATGAGCTTTTTCACATGAAACTGACAGACAGCAGACTCGACCTTCAGGTTCTCTAAGCAATTTATCATCCTTATCCACACTTGGGGTAATTTATCTGGCAGCACAGAGAAAATATATTTACACTGTGGACGGTTCTTATTGAAAAGACATCTTCCACTTTTCTAAATGACTTGTCAAGCAAGGTGTGTCAGCAGACAGGTGAGCACACAACATTTTCTCCCCAATTTCTCTCATTTAACTCCATCAACGGATTCACCCTTGCCTGACATGGATGATTTACTGTCTTGGCTAAACTTTAATTTGAATAAAATGAAAAACAAATATTATACACTTTTGTAAAAGAACTAAAATAGAATAGAAGAATAAAAGAAAACATTTTATATGCGTGTGAGAGAAATCTTTTATAGAGTCCCACAAGGCCTTGTTGTTGCTAGGTATAGGATATTTTTAGGACAATATTTATATAATTATATCTCAGATAGCAATTAACGTAATATAATTATCCACTACATAAAACCACAAAGCGTTCCAAGGTTGACAGATATCAGGCATCAACAGTGTAATAAAATCATATTTTGATAAGCATACTGTCACGGGGTATGGTGCAGGAGAACAGGAGTGCAGACAGAATGAGCGGGAGGAATCCAGATAACCAAAGAAACGTATTTATTTTCCACATACAGGCAGGAGGACGGGGTTTCACAGAGGTAACATTCAACATCGACCGACAATCATAGAGTAACACAAAGGGAACTAAATACACAGACTAATCAAACATAATGGGGTGAGAACAGGTGAAACAGATGATGATGACGAGGAACAGGTGGCTGATGAGGGAGTGAACACGGGATAGGGTGACGAGAGGATCCTGGGAAGTGTAGTGCTGAAGACAAGACAGACTGGTGCAGACGGAGGACTGTGACAGAACTCCCCCCTCCCGGGAGGCGTGACCTCACGCCGTGGAACAGAGGAAGGAGGGGGGACGAACTGGGGCCTGAGAGGGGCGTGGCCAGGGCGGAGCAGGCTGAGGGCGTGGCCAGGGCGGAGCAGGCTGAGGACGTGGCCAGGGCGGAGCAGGCTGAGGGCGTGGCCAGGGCGGAGCAGGCCGAGGACGTGGCCAGGGCGGAGCAGGCTGAGGGCGTGGCCAGGGCGGAACAGGCTGAGGGCGTGGCCAGGGCGGAGCAGACTGAGGGTGTGGCCAGGGCGGAGCAGGCTGAGGGCGTGGCCAGGGCGGAACAGGCTGAGGGCGAGACCAGGGCGAAGCAGGCTGAGGGTGTGGCCAGGGCGGAGCAGGCTGAGGGCGTGGCCAGGGCGGAACAGGCTGAGGGCATGGCCAGGGCGGAGCAGGCTGATGGCGTGGCCAGGGCGAAGCAGGCTGAGGGCGAGACCAGGGCGAAGCAGGCTGAGGGCGTGGCCAGGGCGGAGCAGACTGAGGGCGTGGCCAGGGCGGAGCAGGCTGAGCGGTCTCTGGCGCTGGCTGGACGGTCTCTGGGGCTGGGCTGGTCGGGCCCAGCGAAGAAGAGAGCTCGGGCTCGGAGGAACTGGACGGAACCAGCAGTGACGAGCGTTCAGTCTCTGGAGGGCTGGGCGGAACCAGCAGTGATGAGCATACAGTCTCTGGATGGCTGGACGGAACCAGCAGTGAAGAGCGTTCAGTCTCTGGATGGCTGGACGGAACCAGCAGTGCTGAGCATACAGTCTCTGGAGAGCTGGACGGAACCAGCAGTGAAGAGCATTCAGTCTCTGGATGGCTGGACGGAATCAGTAGTGAAGAGCGTTCAGTCTCTGGATGGCTGGACGGAACCAGCAGTGAAGAGCATTCGGTCTCTGGAGAGCTGGACGGAACCAGCAGTGAAGAGCGTTCAGTCTCTGGATGGCTGGACGGAACCAGCAGTGAAGAGCATTCAGTCTCTGGAGAGCTGGATGGAACCAGCAGTGAAGAGCATTCATTCTCTGGAGGGCTGGACGGAACCAGCAGTGAAGAGCATACAGTCTTTAGAGGGCTGGACGGAACCAGCAGTGAAGAGCATTCATTCTCTGGTGAGTGGACGGAACCAGCAGTGAAGAGCATTCATTCTCTGGAGGGTTGGGCGAAACCAGCAGTGACGAGCATTCATTCTCTGGTGAGTGGGACGGAACCAGCAGTGAAGAGCATACTGTCTCTGGAGGGCTGGACGGAACCAGCAGTGAAGAGCATTCATTCTCTGGTGAGAGGGACGGAACCAGCAGTGAAGAGCATTCATTCTCTGGAGGGTTGGGCGAAACCAGCAGTGACGAGCATTCATTCTCTGGTGAGTGGGACGGAACCAGCAGTGAAGAGCATTCATTCTCTGGAGGGCTGGACGGAACCAGCAGTGAAGAGCATACAGTCTTTAGAGGGCTGGACGGAACCAGCAGTGAAGAGCATACTGTCTTTGGAGGGCTGGACGGAACCAGCAGTGAAGAGCATTCATTCTCTGGTGAGTGGGACGGAACCAGCAGTGAAGAGCATTCATTCTCTGGTGAGTGGGACGGAACCAGCAGTGAAGAGCATTCATTCTCTGGAGGGCTGGGCGGAACCAGCAGTGAAGAGCATTCATTCTCTGGTGAGAGGGACGGAACCAGCAGTGAAGAGCATTCATTCTCTGGAGGGTTGGGCGAAACCAGCAGTGACGAGCATTCATTCTCTGGTGAGTGGGACGGAACCAGCAGTGAAGAGCATTCATTCTCTGGAGGGCTGGACGGAACCAGCAGTGAAGAGCATACAGTCTTTAGAGGGCTGGACGGAACCAGCAGTGAAGAGCATACTGTCTCTGGAGGGCTGGACGGAACCAGCAGTGAAGAGCATACAGTCTTTAGAGGGCTGGACGGAACCAGCAGTGAAGAGCATACTGTCTCTGGAGGGCTGGACGGAACCAGCAGTGAAGAGCATTCATTCTCTGGTGAGTGGGACGGAACCAGCAGTGAAGAGCATTCATTCTCTGGTGAGTGGGACGGAACCAGCAGTGAAGAGCATGCATTCTCTGGTGAGCTGGACGGAACCAGCAGTGAAGGGCATTCAGTCTCTGGTGGGCTGGACGGAACCAGCAGTGAAGAGCATTCATTCTCTGGTGATCTGGACGGAACCAGCAGTGAAGAGCATTCATTCTCTGGTGAGCTGGACGGTACCAGCAGTGAAGAGCATTCAGTCTCTGGTGAGCTGGACGGAACCAGCAGTGAAGAGCATTCAGTCTCTGGTGGGCTGGACGGAACCAGCAGTGAAGAGCATTCATTCTCTGGTGATCTGGACGGAACCAGCAGTGAAGAGCATTCATTCTCTGGTGAGCTGGACGGAACCAGCAGTGACGAACATAAAGTCTCTGGAGAGCTGGACGGAACCAGCGGTGAAGAGCATACAATCTCTGGAGAGCTGGACGGAACCAGCGGGGAAGAGCATTCAAACTCTGGAGAGCTGGACGGAACCAGCGGTGAAGAGCATTCAATCTCTGGAGAGCTGGACGGAACCAGCGGTGAAGAACATTTAGTCTCTGGAGAGCTGGACGGAACCAGCAGTGACGAGCATACAGTCTCTGGATGGCTGGACGGAACCAGCGGTGAAGAGCATACAATCTCTGGAGAGCTGGGCGGAACCAGCGGGAAGAGCATTCAAACTCTGGAGAGCTGGACGGAACCAGCGGTGAAGAGCAATCAATCTCTGGAGAGCTGGACGGAACCAGCGGCGAAGAGCATTCAATCTCTGGAGAGCTGGACGGAACCAGCGGTGAAGAGCATTCAATCTCTGGAGAGCTGGACGGAACCAGCGGTGAAGAGCATTCAATCTCTGGAGAGCTGGACGGAACCAGCGGGGAAGAGCATTTAGTCTCTGAAGAGCTGGACGGAACCAGCGGTGAAGAGCATTCAATCTCTGGAGAGCTGGACGGAACCAGCGGTGAAGACTCGGGCTCGGCAGGGCTGACTGTGAGCGCAGGCTCGGCAGGGCTGACTGTGAGCGCAGGCTCGGCAGGGCTGTCGGTGAGCGCAGGCTCGGCAGGGCTGACGGTGAGCGCAGGCTCGGCAGGGCTGTCGGTGAGCGCAGGCTCGGCAGGGCTGACGGTGAGCGCAGGCTCGGCAGGGCTGACGGTGAGCGCAGGCTCGGCAGGGCTGACGGTGAGCAGTGAAGATGAGGGCTCAGGTTTTGGAGTGGTGCTGGTGACTTCCCCACGGAGAATGGGGATCCACAGCACACCCGCACCCACTCCACACAGGCGAGGAAATTATCTTCTGGACCGCTCCCTGGGAGGCGTGCCCGGGACCGCTCGCTGAGGCCGGCGATGTAGAAAACACACAGCGATTGGTCCGAATAGTGAGTGAGGCACGCCAACTCCAGAAAGTCCCTGGTATGGGACTCCAGGGAGCGGTCTTCCTGGTGCAGACAGAGGAGGCGTACCGCTGGAAGGTCCATAATGCTCGGCTTTCTTTAGAGGTCGGTCGATCTGTCACGGGGTATGGTGCAGGAGAACAGGAGTGCAGACAGAATGAGCGGGAGGAATCCAGATAACCAAAGAAACGTATTTATTTTCCACATACAGGCAGGAGGACGGGGTTTCACAGAGGTAACATTCAACATCGACCGACAATCATAGAGTAACACAAAGGGAACTAAATACACAGACTAATCAAACATAATGGGGTGAGAACAGGTGAAACAGATGATGATGACGAGGAACAGGTGGCTGATGAGGGAGTGAACACGGGATAGGGTGACGAGAGGATCCTGGGAAGTGTAGTGCTGAAGACAAGACAGACTGGTGCAGACGGAGGACTGTGACACATACACGGTTTACATATTATATAGTACATCTGCTATTTTCATTATGGAATTATTCTTCAAGTTTAAATTATGACAGACCAATTAAGAGACCAAATTATTTCTGCAGGCAAATAAGCACGAGATACGATTCAGTAGTACAATTTTATTTAAAACTAAAAAAAGTCAGCAAGTTGCAATTAAATTAGTTCAATGCACAATATATAATTGTTTTACATTTTGGTATGTGATGCATACATTGTGCAACAACCTCTGATTACTCAAATATACATTAATGGCTTTTTCCAGACAAACAATGACACTTGTTCTGTTCTGACGACACATCGATTTATACTTATCCCTATAAACATTTTCTCTTACTCTGTACACACGATAGACTGTCAAGAAGGCAAATATTGATATGTACATTCATGCAATACAATTCTGAGTATCTTTGTACAGTATAATACACATATATCTTCAGTACGTACATCTTGTTGAACGGGTGAATGGCTGTACAGTATAGTGTGAGAATGTTTTACAGGATATGAAGAGGGATGTTTGTTTACATACGCTTGTATTTTTATGTAAACATCATTGCTCAGTTGTATATGGTTTTATATTATGATTCATAGTTCAGTGTTACTGTATGCATGAACATTGCATCACTGTTTTCTAAATATAACAAGCTCCTGTCTATAAAACAGATATTTAGATACGTTGGATATACAGTCCCAATACAAAATAAAGTAAACAATAGAGAGTGTCTGATTAAGAGTGACATTACAAGCTAAATTTAGGGGTTAAGCTTGTCTGATGAATCACCTTGATACATCTTTGAAGCATCCACTAACCGTCGGTAACCCACATGAAATCACAGTATTGACCACTTCAAAAATAGCAATAGCGAAAAGTACCATCCTGGATTTTAAGAGTTGCCAGAATGGTTAAGAAGGGACTTGATGTGAATCTAGAATGATTTGCAAGCATTCCCCAGACTCAAGATGGACAACAGGTCACAAATGATGACATGATGATCGAATCCAGGTACATATAGTGCACTGTTTTCTGTTATGTTAACCTTACTGATTTCTCTTAGAGGAAATGACGTAAAAATGTATATATTTCTCACTGCTTTAAGTTCTCGAAAAAAAATATAAGTTGAAATGATTGAACATTTATTAAAAAGTGTTTAATTTCATTTTACCCTTTTATATCTTGCTTCTCCAATTGTGCAAAATGATGGAGCACTTTTATATACAAATACTAAATATTTGAGAACGGGAATGTGTGGCTACTGTAAGGTAAACTGATTCTGGACATCCATCATATTGTGTCCATTACAAACAAATCTATAACACAAAAAAGCAAAACTTCAATATTATTAAAATAGTTAGAGGTCTCCAATGTTAAGACTTTTAAAATCTCAACTACTCAAACAATAATTCATCTCAAAATGAACAGTTATCCATATTTTATACTGTACATAATGTTGTCTAAGCAGCCAAACATTGCTTTGACATTCACAAAAACTGTACATTTAAGTTTTTGGTGTCTTTTATTTTTATGATTAGACCAAAAAAGTATAGATTTTAATATCAGCTATTTATCAGCCATAACATCAAACGTGATTGACATTTTTCACATGTAGGCTACATCAGCCATATTTAGCTTGTTTAAAATGTATACATATCTATAGAATGATCAAACTTCAATCAGCTAACTATTAGCAATGCTAACGCTAGCATTGTGTTTTTGTATTATCAGCATGCACCTCAAAATCTCTATCCTATCCAATTGCATAGTAACACAAACCGCAACAAATTTATGGATGTTTTCTTGTTCTCTATTGTATATTTGGTACACTTCAAGTGTAGGATGAACCAATCCATTTGGACGCTCCGACAGACTCTCTCAAAACAATGGGGCCAATGCGTCATTTATCCATTCAACACATTTACACAATCTACATGAGGTGAGAGAACCCTTAATGTTCAATGAGGGACACTGCAGAGACAGAGTTAAATACAAAAGAAGACAGGAATTCAAAAACATCATTGCATTCAACAGAAAGTGCATGCGTTTATTTTATTTGTTGGTGTTGTATATTGCCATCAGGTTGAGTCTTGTGATACTCGTGCAGCTGCCAACATTGCTAAGAGTTTCCAAGTCTCCTCAAAACCTGCTTATACTTGCAGTTTTTTCTTTAAACATCGTTCTATGTCCCAAGAAGGGCAGCCATGCGGTTTACAGTTTTTAAATTCGTAATATACCTTGCGTCCTTCTCATAAGCCCAAACAGAGAGACGGTGTTGCAGTAGGGAACAGAATGTTCAGCTGTACATGCCTTGCTGTAGCATGGCCACTATACTCCAGTGTTATTGGTTTCCACTACCTGCTGTTTACAGCGTGAGCTCATGGCATACTCCCCTCGGCTTGTGCCGTTCTCTTCTTTTCGAAGGGGTTTCCTGGAAAAGAGAACAAAAAGAGGACACTTCAATCAACTATTTTTGCTCAAAGTGAGGATGCTATTGATCGGTTGTAGAGGGCTGAGCTAAGTCAAATGACATACAATGTCCCAAAGGCAAACAGGAAAACTAGGAATAGAAAATGCAAATAGTAAGGTTAAGATGCCCCTCTAAAGATCAATGTGCATTTACTTTCATATTTAGATTCAAGTTAAGCATGTGCACTGCAGGAGGTTGACGCATCAGCGAGTGAGATAACGCCCTGGGGTCGGCAATCGATTTTTTTCTTATCAGTGCAAATAACTCTGTCTATTTTTGTCATACAGGTAAGTGTTATACATCATTCAAAACTGTTAAATGTCTTCTTTTATTTGTGTACACTAAGAATAAAAACAAAATGTTGTGTTTTTCGTAAAATAAAGAAATTAAACATGATGCGTGTTCTCCCTTCTGATAATGATTTTAATTCCAGTGGTACTGGTGGATTTACGCAGGAAATTCGAGCATGTTGTTGCGTCATTACGTCACATCTGTACACATAAAGAAGGAGTCCCGGGTAGTAGGTTATATTGCGTGTGAGGATGTTGGAGGTGGAAATGTATAGCCTTTTCTCACAACTTTTCAACTTCAAATAATTAATAAACTTATGGTTGATCCAGAACGGTTCAAACGACAATCACCAGTGACTGGAGATTTACCAGTTGTAAAACCCAAAAGAATTCAGACTTCGGAGTGGGTAGAGAAAAAAAGAGACTGGGACCGGGCCACGCAAAAACAAGGATAAACATCGGCAGGGCTTTTGAACTCTGTGATATGAAGGGGTTCAAAACGGACGCAGAGATGGCTTTATTCTATTGGACAGGTAAGACATTTTAATTGTTCAATCGTGTAAAGGCCATTGCACACAATGCAATGTGTCCGAAATTCGCATCTGAAATTTTCGTACGTTAAAAAAAAAATTCGACCTCACGTTATGTCAATCACGCTTGCATACCGCCTCCGAAACTTTCGTCCGTCATAAAAAATTCGGATCAGGTTCGATTTTCTGCGTTTTTCGCATCCACAGCCAGCATTTTGAGAGGTTTTTTGATGACTCAGGGCCGGCTGGAGTTCGTTCCGCACATCATTGCACATATGCGCAGAGCTTTCAGTTCCGGTTTTCAATTCGATCAAGTGTTTATGTTCTCTTCTCTCGATTGGATTATGAAAGGAACAAACCTCCCCTTTCAATCAGATTGAAATTTCGGATCGATTAAAAGGTGTGATTGAGCAGCCAATTCGATAACTAATGTATTATTTTGGTACAATATATAACAGCCTATATACAGCTGTTCTGTCTGCCCAGCGCTTCTACCGGGCCGCGTGCGTGCGTGCGTGTGTGTGAGTGTGTCTCCATACCTTAGACATACTGCCAGTCTCTGTTCAGAATCGATTGGTTCACGGAAATTGGTGGTCTTGTTTTTAAAATGTGGCTCCAGCATCAAATTTTTCCACTGACATTCTGAAGTAAATTTCATTCTGAATCACAACTCCTTGATAAGGAGGTGCTTCCTCTCGGCGCAATTTCAGGATTGGATGGATGCATACGTTTCCTCTCTTTTCAATAAGAGAGAGGGTAACACAATCACTGCTTGACGAATTAATTTTGTATTTTGCGTTTTTTTCCGCAAAGGTTTAATAAATAGAACACGAAAAAATGCATCCGAAAATTTTGTACTCATTGTGCAATGGCCTTTACAGTAGCACACTTGTTCGCTTAATTCACACAGTTATAGAGTTTCCTTTGTTGTGGCTTTTTTTTATCTTTTTTCGTTTTGCTATTATGGTAAATATGAATTATTTTATTCTAGCTATGAGAGGGAGATTTCGAACAGAGATGGTGACAAAGAGGAAAAACTGTGGATTGCAGCTTTAAACTAAATAATTTTTATAAAAAGCAACTATTCTCAGTTGATGTAATCTGTATGAAAAGAGAGATGTCAGCCTTTTTCCTTTCACCTAATTCTAGTGTATGACGTGTTAATGTGACCCCACCGACAAACGCTAATGTTGAGACAAGCCATGAAAACACCCACATCAGCTGGATAAAACATCCAGTTTATCATAAATCTAACCTTTACCTTGTGTTGCTGTGCTGTGAGGAATAATACTGTCATAATAATCCTAGAAAAGTTACCTCAGTTACCTGTTTCATTTCGAGGAGCACTGATTCAGCTGATGTAAGTCATTTATTCTTAAGTGTTTTGTTCTAGTCGCGTTATTGAATAGTGTCTGTAAACTGCACAACAACTGTTTAAATATTAAATGCGCGGACAGAGAGACGCTCGCGCTGTGCGTTCATTCCTTTTCGCTCCTACATTAAGACTATATAGACTACTGAGATTTGTTGATCTGTAAAAGTGAAATAGATTATAAAGTTTTTGCTATAAAATAGACATCAAATAAGACAAAAAATAAGATACAAAATCACATCTAAAAAAATAAGAAAAAAATTAGACACAAAATAACATCTAAAGCGCATGTGACGAAGACAATATCTTTATGAACTTATAATTCATTCATTCATATAATTTATTACTTCACAAATGTTGATATTCAGGTGAAATGACCAAATTAAAAATAGTGTAGCTATTTCATAAAAAATGTTGAGATGAGATTGTGTGCCATCTATGATCCAGGGAATAAATTAATGCCCCATTCTTACCTGACCTAAAGCAGGTTAGATGTGAATCACAATGTTTTAAGTATCCTACAGTATATTTGTTCTATTTTTCTGCATGCCTGAGTGAATGTTGCACTTTTGGACCCTCCTTGAGACACTAACAAATGCTGGGTTGATAAACAGCAGCACAGGTTATCAAAGTGAGTTATTCTGCAGTTTAAATGACTTCCCGCAAGCCGTAATGGCTGCTAGACTTAAAAAGCTGTGGTATGCACCCGGCCTGTCCATTCTTTATTACAATTTGAAATATACAACCTGGCTGCAGCCAATTGCCTTCATAACTGCATTAAAACCCAGAGCTGCCTAAACAGCAGAGCATGCAGATCCAATCTGTTGAGATTTTGTTCAATCAGGTCGGTCACATATTGACTTATTGGTAGAGAGGGCCTGAGGTAAAAGCTGGTTATGTAGAGAGATGGATGCTAGGGATACATAGATAAAATACCAACATGAATATCAGTAAAGGTTTGAAATCGTTGAGGCATATGTTTCAGCATTCACAAAGTCAGGATGCATTGATGGAACAGATGTACGAAAAGCAGACATGAATGCAGCAATCGACAAAGTTCAATAAGCTAATGGCATACACTGATGTCAAGTAACCACATCACCTCTAGAAAGACACGTCCATACAATGGGGCTCAATGGCTGGCTTCCAGAAGTGAAGATGCCAGTCAGAATCCCCATAGTGAAAATGATTTTCAACAATACCTAATAAATATTTCAAGACACCCCTAATATAACTCAGAGTTTAAGTGCTAGCGTGTGCCTACAGTATATAGAAGCCATTAGTCCGATTCCTTTTTTAGAAAATCCGAATTAGTTTAAGTGAAATCCACTGTTACCATGGAAACGACACTAAAGTTGACAATGCAGTGATGATGTGAATCTCACTAAATCACAAACTATTGAATTCACAAACTATTGAAATTTCTATCAAACTTCTAACTAGGAAATAACACAGCACAACAATGCAATAAATACTGCGATATTCACTACTGTGTATTACTTAATATTTATTTGGAAAATGTGATCATTTCTTTTAGGAATTATTTTATAATTAGCAAGTTAAAAAAGAATAGCATTTATATGAATCTTCAGTAATATCATCTTTACTGTCACTTTTTATCAATTTAATGATCAAAATTACATTATTTACATAAAACATTTATTTTTAAATGTCCTATGGGAGGACATGCATGATTGCAACTGAAGTCACAATTATTAACATACGGTACATATGGTACAAAGACCCTCCAATTTATTAAAATGTTGTTAAACAAATAATATTTCATTTTTTTTTATCCACCAGAGATGGCTAGGTTTCAAGGCTTAGAACTTCGTGGAGAAAATAAACGTGAATTAGATGAATTTGGATGAACTCATCCAAAACCCAGTGTTACTAAGTTACTAAAACTACTTAATGAATAGCTACTAATTACGTCTTCAACTGTGTAATTCGATTATTGAACTATTTAATCTCTCTAAAAAATATCACATAACTTATTACTTTCTATATACAGTACTATCCCATATCAACCTTGACCAGTTTAGCAGTGATGGACACGAAACTGCTCTTTTAATTCTTTCAAATAAATAATTTAAAATGGCATAGATTATTCTTGAACTGACCAAAATATTTAAAGGAAGAAGGTTACATCATTTTAATTTAATATTCATTTAAATATTGATGTTATATTCACTATTATTTTATATATAAAATTGTTCTACATAGAGTATAAAGTATTTAATGGAATTAAAGGAAAATTAAGAGTAATCCCTTACTGTACTTTTTCAAAGGAAAAGTAATTTAATGATAGTAAATAATGGTATTGCATTACACACAACAATGTCAAAAACCCTAAAAAGTGTGTGGCTAGTAAGTTCTACAGTAAACTCACCAAAAACTTGAACAATAATGAACAACAATCCTAAATACCAAAACGAGAGATTCCAAATCACATCAATGATTAGCCTAGGTCAGGAAAAAATGAAAATAATCATGAGAAAGAAAACAACCTGACCTTTACAGAGCCCATCTCTACTGTCTGCAGATCTCTGGGGTCTGTCTAGGGGACAAGTCTAATTTCATAAACAGAGCTTGAGCTCATTAAAATTGACCTGTTTCTTCCAGAGAAATACACATATGAGATAGCAACTTGTTGAATGAAGGCTGCTTTTGCAGACAGAATAAGATAAAGAGCACTTTTTTTTCATCTGACTCATATTAAATGTCATTTGTGTGTAGAGCTGAGCAACGGCTTCAACATCCATCCCTTACGTGGTAAAATTTGTTCTATCGATATGACAAGGCCATATTGTACCCAAGGCCTGATCCATATTGTACATGCATGCATAGTTTAATGTATCTGTGAAATTTAAATCAAAGAGACAGAATGACAATAAACCTGTTAATCATGATCTAAGGGGTGTTCAGTTTCATCAGGAGTTGACAATTTTTAGCACAGCTTGATTTATGCACAAAAAAAAAAGCAATGATGCAAAAACATCCACCAATGGACCCCTGGATGTGCGCTACTGTTCAAAAGTTTGGGGTCAGATAATCTTACGGACCCCCAAACTTTTGAATGGCAATGTACAGTATAACAATTTGAAAGGCATAGTTCAAAAACCCCAAAATGTACATTTCTGTCAAGAACTTTTTTTTCTCCCTAGTCCAGAGGGCCCATTGCAAAAATTTGAAACATTCTTTAAAATATGTTCTGCAGAAGAAGAAAAACTCATGCACTCTGGAACAACAAGAGGTTGAGTAAATGACAGAGTATTACATTTTGTGAGAACAATCCCTTTAAATAATAATTATTTGCCATGTTGATGGATTGAACATAGACCTAGTTTTATCCTCTTCAGCTTCTAAAAAAGATCTAATAAATGGCTCCAGACTGCAACCACCTTTTTTCTTGCCGGTTCGACTGCATTTTTTAAGATGTCGCACTGTTGCGACCACCACATTGCCCAACTGATAAGAGCTGCTATTTCTGGTGCATTTGAAAAACATCAAACGCCAAACAATACGAAAGCAAAATGAAACCACACTTCTCGTTTGAGCTGCGCAGCATGGACAGTCTATCAGCTCGGACCAATATTAGACAGTTTAACGCGAGCTCAGAACAGGTTTATTTGCTGGTTGATCTCTATCACATGACACCTTCACTACACAGCGCTGGCTGGGAGATTCAGTGAAAAGCTTTTGAATTAGGCACATTATTAATAACATTGCTGCAAGTGCATATCAAAGCATTCAAATTGCGGCAGACAATACTCTATAATAAACATCTCAACTCATGCTCAGTGCTTTACTGTCAAATGTGCATTTCCAAAAAATAAACATGTAATATTATTAGTTACAAAATAATAGTAATTTTGTGATTAAAAATCCCATATCATTAAATTAGCCTGGATCCCTGTTGTATTTCAAACCTCGAGCAACAAATACAGCTATACCTTCAAATGAATTCCACTAAGTCTTTTTGAGATTGATTAAATGTTTAGAGGTAGCTTGCGCTCATCTGTTGTGATAAACACAGTCTCTGTCTCTTGGGCAGGACTGATGAGACAATCCCGTAGCTCTGCAGGGGCCATCTGTCACAAGATGCCCCAGGCTGCAGGGCTTTCCTATAAAGACATCCTCTCGCTTTGCATGATTTACACATGGGAAAAACTCTGCCTCATCTGATTTTTCAGGGGTGGAGTAGGAAAGAGGGGGAAGAGGGAGCAAAACAAAGTCTTCCTTCCCTCTGTCTTTCAGAGATAAATACTCAGGGAGAAATAAAACAGTCACATAATCCTTGGGTGTATAACGAGGTCACTTAAGGACTGGTCTTCGTCTATTTGACACACTTGACCGCTAGACAACTGATGAACAATTCAATGTAAATGGAAAATGTAGACTCGACAATGAACAGTCAAGATTATCCAGGCAAAAAGGCATATGGACAGGTAAAAAAGACTCTTTGGATCGATCACATCGTGCAAGTCTTCTTCATTCAAAAATTCTGTCTGGAAGTCTACTGCATACAATTACTGTTGATGCCTTTTCAGCTAAACAGTAATTTTCCACTGAGAACTTGTTTTTGTCCCCCCTCCAACCTGCTAAAGGCTCATGGATTCCAGCAGTCGTGTGGATGTCCCTTGAGTCGTGTTGCTCTACTGCACCATGTGCAGATGCCCTGACAGTCGCCCAGTTTCTCTGTGGACCACTTATGTAACGTGCCAGGACGGGAAGCTAAAACTCTTTTATCTTTCCCCTGAATCAGCACTAAGCGTACTAACTCGCACACCCTCTCTCGCTCTGTTTCTGCTCTCTTTACCACCTTTTCTCACAGCACCTGAGAGGTCCTCATGGCCGTTCCCCAGACATTTCAGTACACTGTACGGTTGCCTGGATCTTACGTGACCTCTCCTCTGAGGTCGACAAATAAATCCTGTGGGAAAACGTGGGCCGAAAATGTCTCTGGGACTGAAATAAATGCTGATCTGGATGGATATGTTCTGAAGCATTGCTGAAGTTAGAAAAACAAGTGATATCTTATAGAGCCATTCTCTTCCTGTGTACAGTAGATGCTATAGATCATTTATACTGCAGTGAAAGATTAAGCAATTATTGATTTAGCCTTTCCTATTTGATTTGGAAGAATTTAAAGTTTGGTTAGAGACATGCTGTGATGAGATGAAATGTAAAATGTCAACAAAATCTGTGCAATTTCCTTTTTTTTAGGTTTGGATGCAAGCTAGTCAAATCCAAAAATTATTATACACTCAAGGTTTCCTGTTTGGTTAACACATGATTGGATGCTCAGTGGTGCAAATTTGTCCTTTCTCGTTGAAAATATGCCCAGAATATCGCTGCAGTACCAAAAACCGCCACACCCTCACCTCCAAATGGGGAACTGGGCCCTGAATAATACATGATGTGTAGTACACACATGGCGGAGAGCTACACAAAACATTAAATGTAGAGGTACATATTTTATAACCTTGCTCTTTGGAATATGCATCAGAATGTAATAATTTCCTCTGAAAATAAACAGAGCGGGCTGAGATTGTTCCCACATGACTGTAGGTTCAATGGATAATGTAAATGATCTCTTATGCAGTACATGGTAATGTACTCATCATATCTGAATAGAGTGGACTTGTGTAACATTTGTTTCAAGATGTTATTAATCATATTAATCAGTAATTTATCAGAATATGCCAATTAATCTGTTGGCACGACTGATTCCTGTGCATAAACCCGACGTAATTTCGTTTACTTTTTGTTTACAATCACTATCTAGACAACTGTCCGTCCATAAATGCTACGAATGTTGACAAATTTGACATCTTTTGAAATGTCTAGGGCAGGGGTCGGCAATAGAGATGCGGTTGGCGGTTACAACCGCAGATTGGTGGATTACGTGACGGAAAAAAAAATATTTTAATTAAATTCGGGCAGGTGGCGGGCGGTTGAACCAACCAAATGAAAAATATATGTATGTATACATTGTTAAATATTGTTATTTGCCTATACCTACATCAAAAACACTATTTTGAAATGCCTAAAAACGTTTTATTATTCTCAACTAACACACTCAAATATTAAATATTAATAAGAAAAGTCATCCATGGTAGGCTGATAGTATTTTGCAAATACATTTTACAAATTATCACAGCACTATTGTTATGAACTTTAATATTTCAAAGGCAATTTTAGCCTTCTTAGCCCCAATGTCTCTTAGAGCACTTTAAATCCAAGCCTGAGTCTAATTAGCATTTCAAATGTGACTTAAGTTCACCCAAAAAGTTATTTTAGGATGTATTGACTGTAACTATGCATGACAGCATTTAGCAGTGCTGCATGTTCAGCAGAGCTAAGAGGAGAAAATAGACAGACTGAAGTTGTGTTTGCACATCCTATCCAGACTGAGGGTTCTGAATGTCCATTTGTTTAGAGTCTTTGTTATCATAATTGCACTAACGTTCAATGACCGGGATGCTTTTTTTTTTCTTTACAGCGGTCAAAAATTCACAAAGCACCCCATTTCTCTCCTCTAAGATTTATTCTTCACTATATGCACGGAGCAACTGTTCAACAAAACTGCTTTAGCTTTCCCCTCCAGTGCCTCTAATTCCATTAAACTCATTACAATAAGTGAGTCGTACCGCTCTTCAGCATGCAGAAGCCATAAAGCAAAGATTGGGGTAATAATCCGAGCCTTCACTGGGACATTTTACCGAGTGTTTAAAGAAGCACCATTTGCGGTGCATCGGTCATTGGGCATAGCTAAATGATGTGTTCGCATGCATATAAAGGAAGGCATTAAACATGTCTCTCTCTCTCTTCATTTTGGCAGACTGGGCAAGCTCATTAGCGGAGAAAGAGCTGCCAGCTGGGTATTCCTTTGGGATTTGGCTTCCTTATACCAAGTTCTCAGGCAAAAAAGAGGCAATGTGTAACAAACAAATTCACCAAGTGAAAGGATTCCAAAACAGAGAGCTCATAACAAGTCCCCATTTAATAGCCAGGAGGGGATGTTCCACAGCTTTCATAAATAAAAGATTAATTTTCAGAAGACTGGAATGTTTTAACATTAACAGCTTGGATTCCACCTCCACTTAGTTTCACTTGAAAATCTGAATAGTATCAATTTAATGAGAATAGCTTCAGGATGACATGAACCAGGCCAAATGTTATCCAGTGATAGGATTCTTTTTTGTTTTGTTTTGGGTTTTTTTCCTGGGTGAAGCAATCAGTTCTGGCCCTGGATGCCAAATGGTCAATAATTAATGCAGTAATTTCTCTCCCTTTTGGTCATGGGAATAACCTGTTTATCACATGCATGAGACTCTTATGAGTGATGTTTTACAGAAATCTGTTGGTTGCCTCCTAAGTTGACCCACAAAATAGAGTATTGTGGTTAAGGGTCAAAATCACTGATCTATATAAATGGCTGGATTGCTCATTATGTCATAAAAAGTCAAGGCACAGCGAAGCCAATACCATATTGGTATTCCCTAGTATTCCCTCACATTCTATCCTATTAATTAATAGGAAACCATCTGAATTGAATGAAAACATTTCTTTGCGTAGTCAGCGTTTTTATATCTGAAGTCTCCTTGTACATTAAGGGTGCTCCGATTGATCGGTCGCCGATCACAATTGGCCGATTATTGCTTTGGGATGTGTGATCGGTGGTCTCTATAAAGGCCGATCCAGAAAAGCCGATCAGATGACACAAAACTCGCGAGACAATTTTTTTTAAGCTCTGATAAAAATGGCTTCACTGATCTGGAAATTCTACAATTCATTAGCAATTTGCAATGTGTTGCATGCCGTGGCCACTTGTCAAACTGTGCAGCCTCTCTGCTTAATCTGTAAATAAATCCATCGATCCGCAATTTACGTTTGAGTTATTCAATGGTCTAGTGGGAGATCTTTTGCCAAGCATGTCAGGTTTCAGGTTCTAATCCGCACTCGTATATATATTTTTCTCTCATCAAAACTGAATATGTTCATCAGTGGTTTCAGTCTATATGAAGCAGCGACACATTTGTGTTTTATTTTGTGATTTCACCGTAATTAATAGAGTCTGCAATGGCGATAGATTTATTATATTTATTTATTTTTCTGGAAAAGTTTTATTTATTTATATTAGGTACATGGTGGGACAGACTTTACTGGATCTAAACAAATCAATCTAACAATATAGATGTGACAAGTAGTGGTGGCTTTCTTTATCTGTTTAAAATAATTTTGCAAGGGTTCTTGCAAAAAAAAAAAATAATCCAAAAAATAATCCAATAATCTCTATCCCCCCTTTCTCTTTTATCTATCCCCTCTCTCTCATTTAATATCTTTCTTCCTCTCTAAATGCCCACAAAATCTAAGGATCCCAGAAAAAAAGCAAATTTATAGATAGCCTATATGGAAGTTGTTAGTTATTTGTATTTTTTGTTGCTGTGCATTACTACCTGTGGTCCTTTAAGTGTATTAGAAAAACTGATGACTGACTGACTCACGGCTGACGGATGAGATACCTCAACATTTGTTAACAAATTTTAAAATGATTCTTCTGAAATCTGCAGATTTATGCTTTGTAAGGCATGCACATACTTAATTCGTAATGCAAATTATTCAACAGTGTTTTCATTAACAGCATTTATTTCAAAGCAGTAAAGATGACCTAAACATTAGTTGAATTATAATTAGATCAACAATATATACAATTAATTCAAACTGTCATGCTAATAAAAAGCCATAGAATTTGAGCTGACCTGTGGCTCTTTAACTGTTCCAAAATCTGTCTGAAGTGGATGTTGGTCAACAACAAGATAAGAAATAATATACACAACTTATTCAGAAAAATAAAGAATTGAATATAGATCTAAAGATATGAAGCTTTATTTCCAAGCATTTACACTATCACTCCGAGCAAGATGATGTATCGTAAACCTTGGATTTTAATGCAATATAGTGAAATATATATCATAAGAGAGTCTGGAAACCTCTTTCCTTTTTGCTGTGTGAGTGATTTGGACTGTCTGAGGCCATTTCCCTGTCTGCAGCTGATTTGCAGCCCTCTCAGGTTTCCCCTGACAGCATGTCACTGGTACCAGACCAAAAGAGCAGCTTAAGTCTGACACACCACGTAATGCCTGACGCCTACTGTGCCATCAGTGCAAAACACATTAGGGTTGTTGCGATAACCGCAATCTAGTAATACCATCATACTGACAAACCGACCGCAGAGGAGTGCAAGCAACTATGATGTTCATGTGTTCATGAAGTGTATAATTGTGATTTCTACAGAGGCTCCATAGATTTGCACTAAACAAGCCTAAACGGTCAGCGAATGAGAGAGAAAGCTCGACTGAGCATGTGCGATTACCTGCATCTGTCCTTCTTCAGGTCAAGTCATATATTTGTGAAAAAAAATGAGCCGTTTCCAAAGAGGAAAGCGAAATCTTTGTCATAGCATCCTGTCAACGTTTTGGGCCTTTCCCATGATTGGCGTCAGTTAGGGCTGGGCGATATGGACCAAATCCCAATATATTTAGGCTAAATATCGAAATACAATACAATTTCCCGATATTTTTCCGCAAACTGAGAGCAAATGTTCAGTCAAAGTCAAAGCCAAATATGACATCACAAGTGGCCTAGTTTTATTGAAACCGACTATTTCAGTGAACAGGTGCAAAATCAAATGAATAAATAATAAACTGGTTTCTTCACCTGGTTCATAATTAAATGCTCAGCTGTTCAAATAAAAATAAAATGTAAACATAACAACAGGAGTACCTTTTTTTAAATCAAAGCTCCCTAAGGTGGCTGCGGGAAAGTTAAGTTTGCAGTGAGCTTTGTTTCCGCTAGGATTTTTTCCAGTTGTGGTGTCAGTGATATTCTGATGGTCCACGCCCCCTTGCCCCAGGTTTTTAAACCTCCACTAAGTATTATAATATGAATGCCTCCAGTTAAGAGCGGCAAATGGATTATGCGCATCCTCTGAGCAAAATGATGCACTTGAAGCAACGTCAAAGTCACTGCGTGAAGTTTAAGCACAAAGCGAATTGGTTTATTAAGCCTTTTCTTTTAACAGTTTTAAATTTCAGTTACAGTGTGCATGAAGAACAACTAATAGTGCTCTCTACTCCAGTGCTGTAATTTAGCAGACACCAAAGAGAAAGGAAGATAAAGACATTTTATGCAAACCATAGACATTTCTCTGCAAATAAAGTATAATATTGGGAACATTGATTTTGAAGAGAGTCTCGTTCATACATTGAAAGTCAATGTTTTATATATTAACCCAATTCTAACATTTTACTAATTTCGATTTTTTTTTTTACATGTTTCTGAAAACAATGACAAGAAAAATCAATGAAATTGACACATTTGTCATAAAATATCTAAAACTATTGAGTCTTACCTCTTGATGGCCTTGTAGCAAATGATGACAGTCAGGAGGAGAAAGACCACAGATGCACAGCTTACTGTCCCCAGTACTAAGATCTCCATCTCTCTCCTCCAGGGTATTATAGGGGATACAGTGGAGGGAGCCACTGGAAGAGAGACAAAGTGTTGAAAATAGAGCTAGATTAAAAAAAAAAGATTTCTCAATTATAATCAATTCTTATTTTGAAGAACAGATATCGATTCTTAAATCCCAAGAAAGTTTTCAGTCTCTGCTGTTTTCAGCTGATGAATTAAAGATTTGTTTCAATATTTTATACATTTTCAGAGGGCAAAAGTATTATAGGCCTAATATGAAAGCTTCAATAGGGCACCAGAGCACATCCCTAGGGCACTATAATTTCCGCGATCATGGAATCATGGACAGAATTGCGTAATTGGAAAATTAACGCAGAATCTACAGTGAACACAGAATTTCGTGAAATTTTACATATTTGGTTTGATCTCTGTTTTTGTGTGGGAGAAGAATGTATGTCTGGTGAAAATGCAGACTGGGGGACAAAAGTAGAGCCGCGGAGAGCCGCTTCGCCATGCTTTCATTGTTTTGATTTCGTCATTGGAGCTGAAATGATGGGGGGGGACCAATTGTCAGTCTGATGCTGTCTGGACAGGATTTACCGGGAGTTTTCAAAATTGTGATAATCGAACACGGTTTTCAAGATAATTAAATTTGGAATGACTAACCGTCAGGAAATTGTGACTGGTAATCGTTCAATTCCTAATTGATATCAAATTAAAATTTTGTTTTACTTATCAAATTGCAAGCTTGTGAATTAAAATCAAATTGAATTGTGAAATGTGTGTCAATGCCCAGCCCCATTTAAAATTTGCATTGGGAAGCTGTTGCTGTGAACCTACATCATGCTGTCAAGAGCTCTCTATGCAAGCCAAGCAAGTCATCATTAAGCTTCAAAACCAAAATAAAATCCATCAGAGATATAGAAGAAACATTAGGAGTGGCCAAACCAACAGTTTGTGGTAGATGATATGATTGCAGGATCGATGGTTAAAAAACAAAAAAAACACCTTGACAACACCCAGTTGAATAACACTCACCAGGAGGTTGGTGTATTATTGTCAAAGTCTACAATCATGAAAAGACTTCACAAGAGCAAATACAGAGGGTTCAGCACAAGGTGCAAACCATTGATATGCCTCAAGAATAGAAGAAAAAATCTATAAAAGCCAGACCAGTTCTGGAAAATAATTATTTGGACTATGAAACTAAGATCTGAAACTAAGATCAACCTGTGCCAGAATGACAGGTAGAAAAAAAAATATGGAGAAGGCTTGGAACAGCTCATGATCCAAAAGCATACAACATCATCATAAAGTATGTTGGAGGCAGTGTGATTCTATGGGTATGCATGGCTTCCAATCGCAGTGGGCCACTGGTGTTTTTTGATGTTGTGACAGAAGAAAGAAGCAGCTGGATGACTCCTTAGTGTATAGGGATATACTTTCTGCCCAGATACGGCCAAATGCAGCCAAATTGATACAAGGACGGCGCTTCACAGATCCAATGTCCACATGGACAATGACCCAAAACATACTGCAAATACAACCTAGTAGTTTTTGGAGGAAAATCTGTGAAATACTCTGGATGGCTGAGTCACCTGATCTCAACCCAATCGAGTATGCATTTCACTTGCTGAAGGCAAAACTAAAGGAAGAAAGACCTACAAACAAAAAACTAAAGACAGCTAGAGTAAAAGCCAGGCAAAGCATTATAAAGGAGGAAACAAAGTCTTTGGTGATATCCATGGGTTCCAGACCAGGCTTTGAATTAGGGATGTGCACGATTAGTACACATCAACTAAACGGTATAGATGCTATTAGTAGACACTAAAAACAATAGGTGAATACACAGGGAAAAATTACACAATATTTTATCGTTCGAATTACTACCAGGCACGTGCCGTGGAAAAGGATTGACACCGGTGGCACAAGTTTTAATGAACATCACTGCGCACTGCACCAATCTGGAGTCCCAGGAGCTCTGAAAGGTAAGAGAAGGAGTGACGACAGTGGAAGACGAGAGAAGTTCAGGCCTGGGACATTAAAGTTGAGTTTTGTCTATGTATGGGCGGCAGTCGGCTATGAAGCACATGCAGTTTACTTTTGTTTTATTTATTTGAAAACGTCTGTTTACAGTTCACCGGTTCCACATTCTCCCCTGCACCTTGAACTTTGTTACATTTATATTTAAAAGCATTTTAAATAACACATTAAAATATAATACTCAGAAAAATTATACCTCAGATCCAATGCGTTTTTTTCATGTCAGTCACAGAGAGCACAGAAATGACCGCTCAAAAGACAAACAAGGTGTATTTGAATTAGAAATAAAACAGAAAAGTGACAGTAAAACGGACATATTTGACCTTCTAACATTTACAGATGGAGAACTGTGAATTGTAAGTTAAGCACTGAGGAAAGCACCACATCTCAAATACAGCACAAGTATTTATCTGTCATTCAGCAACAGTATCTGTCAGAGCATCTGACAGCATTTTAACTTGTTAACTATATCTTACCAGTTATTCTGAAGCCCTCAATATAAGCTTGTGTCATGTTTAGGACAAATTGTACATTGTACTTTGACTGCTGCAGCTCAACTGCGTCCTCTGCTATTTTTCAGATGTGCTCTTATCAAAAAACTATCGATATAAACAGTATTGCCTCATTCCATTTAGTTTTAACAACAACAATAAAATATCGATACATTGTACAAACTCGATATACTGCCCAGCCCTATTAGAGGGGTTCTTTTAGACTAATCGGGTTTCAAAACTTTTGTTTAAACAACTGTCAAATAAGTTGATGCGCACACCCCTACTTTGGATCAGCAGTGTATTTTAGCTATTTACGATCATCCCACCCATCCCTAATGTAGAGAACAGTACTTTTACTCTTATCACTCTTAAACTGGTCTCTCACACCAATACAGCTTGATGGCCCAATCACAAGGCTAAAGCGTTCTGCTCTACTCCATTTATCATTCCATATCCGAGAGGCGCTTTATTTGGACCATTACGCAGCTGTCTCATCCAGAAACATATTAGTGCTTCAGGCTGCTCTACCTTCCCGACCACTTTAAAGTTCAGATGAGTTTTCTCTGGTTGAGAACTGATAGTGGCAACCCTGCTTTACAGAGCAGTTTTAAATGGTACTTATAAAAATGTACAGGAGAATGCTAATTAACAAGTTCATTGCCCTCATGAGCACACAGGGCTTCTGCCTTTTCTCACTCACTATTCCTTCCTCTAGATCTTCGTCTCTCACTTTCCACCACTGTATACCTTCCTCTCTGCCTCTCTTTGCCTCTGTCGTAAAAACTTTTGATAATTAATCCTCAGATTCAGATGCATTTGTTCTTAAACCAAGGTTTTTGAAAGTGCTTGGGGGATTGAAAACCAAATTTACTAGTAAGTTCGAGTTCATACAATACAGCTTTCAGTAGCTCAAATACTGTCTGTATGATAGAGATTGGAATGAAAACACCAGTCTTTATACCCCTTTTGCATTAGCATTATTACATTATGCTTACTAAGGCTCCATTTATTTGATCAAAAATACAGTAAAAACAATAATTTTGTGAAATATTTCTACAATTTAAAATATAACCGTTTTAAATATTAATATATTTTAAAATGTAATTTATTCCTGGTGGCAAAGCTGAATTTTCCAGGATCCAGGATGGCCGCATTAGTTTTGTGCAGGCCCTTCAAATAGGTCATATGACATCAAAAGACTATTCGACAACAAAAATATTGTTGATAATGTTGACAAACCGTTCCAGTTAGTATTGGTGCATCTCTAGTAGTGTTGCCAAAAATATAGATATTTCGATAAATATTGATACTGAAATATCTGTACCAATACTAATTTCCCAGAGTATAGATACTAGCACGGGAATCAGCATTATTTCAATGGAAAAGAGCACTGGTACACTATGACACTGTTACACAGGAGAAATACTAGAAACATCACTCTGTTATTCCTCAATCTCTCAAACCTCCCATTAATTAAAAGGCTGTGAGATATTAGCCAGCAGCTTTGGAGTATAAATCACTGAATAATTCTCCCTTGGGTCGAGACCAATGCATCAGCAACTTCAGATTGGCTTCTCTCTAGCGGTTTATCATCCTGATTGATGACCCCAAACGGACAGAAAAACGCAAAGACATAACTGTGGAAATAATTCAACAGAGCAGAAAGTAACACTTATATTGATCACCAAGTCAGATTCTTTACTGATGAACCACGACACAGCCGGAAATCAAAATACATTATAAAAAAGGCAAAAAGACAATTGAACAGGTCAAGATGAGTGCCATAATGACTTCAGTGACCTCATTTAAATATCAAAGTGGACTTTCCCATTTGTTGAAGTCCCCCGGCCTATATAGTCAATAACTGTATCCCTTAAAACTCATCTTTGATCACGAAAATGATTTTTTTTTCCTGTAAAAAAAAAAGATTAATGCCTTAAAATAGCTTGAATGTAACTCTACACCCTTGCAACATTTAGACTAGTACACGCAGATCTATGAATATGAAAATTAGCACCACCTCCACGCACTCAAACCGGCTCAGAGATTCACTTGGCCAACTTACTGAGGTAAAAGCTGCACAATGGTGTCGGTCTTTACATCATCAAACACATAACGGCAACTAATATGATTAGCCTTTTGCTTGACTGTTATTAAACAGCTAATAATGTATTGCTAATGTTACACAAACCATGTTCCCATTCCATATCTTTAGCAGGCATTAATTTGCCTGCTAAAAATCTTACTGTTTCCACATAAAAAAGGTAATTTTTCTCAGAATAAATTCAAAATTGCAAGTTATAAAGTCAGAGTTGCGTGATATACAGTCGCATTAGCACTTTATAAAGTCAGAATTTTGAGATAAACTCACAATTGTGAGAACTCTAAGTCAGAATTGTGAAATAAAAAGTCACAATTATCTTTTAATTTTTTTTTTTTTAATTCTGTGACTAAAACAAGCTTCCATCAAGCTTCCTTTTAAATGGAAAAGCTGTCTATAAATGCTGGTCTAGGATCAGTTTTCTCCATAATATGAAAGAATATTGGTGAAACTCCTGTGTTTTGAGTGGTGAGTGGATTAGTTCTATGCGCTCGCAAATCTTCTCGTTATAATAAACAGTTAGGCTATGTAAATAAGACATTATTGTGCATCCGCTTTACTGATAGCCTAATGGAACTTAGTAAGATTGCTGCTTTTTGATGATTTTAAAATAGGCTCTCTTTGCAAGCTCTCTGCCATGACAAATCCTGCACATAGCCTAATAAATGTTTTTAAAGGGGAAGCGCATATCCCCATGGTGTTAGTTCACCCTCCGCCTATGATCAGAAACTTCAGATTTTGTGCTTTGGTGTTATTTTAATATAGAATTTGGTCTATTTCAGTTATATTAGATTAAATATGTGATGTTATTGTTTTGATGACTGTCTGTTTTGTAGATCATAAAAAAGTGAAAGACATAAAAAAGACTACCCTGCCTCAGTGTCTTCTGCACATGCTCTCAGTCTGATAACTTACAGCAAAGAGTGAAATGGCATATTCAGTAATGAGTGTAGTGGCTGCCTGGAAGACAAGACCTGTCTTCTGAAGAAGACCCAGTCTTAAATGGCCCAACACACACATGTTCTTACCAAGAAAAGATGACTGCCCGAAAGATATGACCTCCATTGGAAATTAGTGTCTAGCTTGGTTGAACTCAGTAATTGGATCCTAATAAATTTGTAGGGAATGTATTGGACACACATGGGAAAAGGGACACAGCATTCCAATATAAGAGCCTTTAAGACTATTAAACAGATCACCAAAAAATGTATATTCTGTCATCATTTACTCACCCTCATGTCAAACCAAAAGATCCAAATATCTCTGTGTTCATAAAAAAAGTCAATTCAGTCCCATTATATGGACAAAAGGAGAAACATTCTTCAAAATATTGTCTTTTTAGTAAGCCATACTAGTTTGAATCAATGTGAGGATAAGTTTTAATTTTTGGGTGAACTACCCCTTTAAACTTCGATAAAATTCCAGCAAATGCATCATTGTCTATAAAATGATATTGCATGTTCAATTGACATCCGTTTCCATGTACTTCACGCTGCATAAAATAAAATATTTAGTAATATGTGTAAACATACACTACCATTTAAAAGTTTGGGGTCAGTACGAATTATTTCATGTTTTTGAAATAAGTTTCTTAAGCCCTATTCGCACGGGATTTGTATTATCTGGTGACCTGTAGTAATTTGTAATAACTGCGGAGTTTGTCCGTGATCTTAATCCCGTGCGATGTCTGTAATTTGTAAAGTAAAAATTCCCCCGTAAATTACCAACAATAATTGTCGCCAAACACCGGGGTCCTGTGATAATATTAGTCCTGTGCGAATCGACATCTCTGTGATTCGGCCAGATCATATATCATTTGATATCACATATATCAAGGATTTTGTTTCATCTGCGCCTTTTTATCCATCTTTCGTGGAGAATAGAGGCTTAGTTGGAGTGTTTTGATAGTATTTTGGGTGTGGGGTCATTTCGCTAGCACAACTAGGCTATACAATTTGCAAAAAGGGAAAGCTGGTAACAATCAAACAATAAAAAAAACAATCAGAAGCAAGAAAACAAAAAGAATGATTAGATGGAGATGAATGATGGAATGTATGATTAAGGTAGATGAATGTTTAGCAGCATACGGTAAGTTCAATTCTTCTGTTTATTATATACAGCTAGACATAATAACAACAAGACATTTCAAAGCTATAGCCTAATGATATCATATCTAGGAGATAAGTCAGTAAATTCGAGTAAAATCACAGGCTTCGGTTATTCCGTGCGAATGCGCCACACAAAATTCAGTTGTGGTGGGTTATTTCAAATTCACACGTGGTCCCCAGGTAATACTAGTCCCATGCGAATAGGGCTTTATTCTGCATTTATTTGATCAATCCATGTTTCAATTTGATCCAACAGCAACACTAAAACTTATCCTTAATGGAGCATTTCATTCATTTCAACATTAATCTTTATTGAAAGTGGATCATATATGTACACGAAATGTAAAAGAATTTTTTAATTTGGTGCCCTCTTGACAGAGAAAAGACAGAAAATAACGAAGGGCGCATTTGTATGTAAGACAACAACTCCCACAATGCACCGCATTGCACAGCTCCGCAAGCCACACCCACTAATCCAGAACTGTGCAAACAGAGAAATCACTCTTCCGTCTACAAGGCTAACGTCATCTGTCACCAGAGTTTGAAATACATTTCACTCAAAATTTCTAGTTAGTTGGCTGTGGCGAGCAGGACGATTGAGGGCGAGGGACGTAAGAGGACGTTGCGGGGCCGGTGGCGTGAGTGATAATGAAAGACACCTCTGTGAGACACGCGCCGGTCTCGCGTCTCTCATGGAGGAGCGAAAGCATAAAATGAGGAGCAACTACGGCAGATCGAGAGAGAAACAGGCCTGATTTTCTGTTGTGTTTTTTTTTTTCTTTTTCTGTTGTGTGTAACGTTCCAGCAGTTGTCAATGAGGGGCTGCTGGCTTATACTTTCGTTTTGTATTTGTTCATTTTACTATTAAAATTTTTAAATGTTCGCTGGTTCCTGCCTCCTTCTTCCCACAACAACAAACCCTGTTAAGATTTCATTGGCAAACTCATTAGTGAATTACCCCTTATTTGTATTTATTTCTATATGGTGAATTACTGCATGATACCTGGATGTTCAGTCAGTCAAAACTTGGATGGTTCACATCACAACACAAATGTCTGTGTGCTCGTCTGATTCAGAGATTTCATTCAGGAGAATTTGCCATTGTTGAGATACTCTGCAGCAGACGGACTCTATCTGTGTTCGTAGTTCACAGCGAGAGCACATGCACCAGCAATCCGCCCAGCTCGAGCCAGTCCGGGCTCCTCGACAGACGACAGGTAGCCGCCTCCGGTTTCCTCCATCAACCTCAGCTGCTCTTCACTATACTGCGGCTTATAAAGGTAGCCACGAACATCGGATTCGAGCAGCAGAATTTCAAAATCCTCTTCTTCCATATCATGTTTAGTTTCTTCCGTCATTATCATACTTCCTATCTCCACAGCACTTGTTAGATTAGCTTCCAAACAAGATGGCTGATACTGATTCAGTATTTGCAAGTGAAGTCCCACCCAATGATCTGCATAATAAGCAGGAAGTAAAAAAAAAACACACAAACACACTTAAATCCTTATTTCTCCCATCTCAGGGGAAAATAAGGGAATAAACCATGACTATTTAAAAATATGACTGGGTTTCTAAAGATACAAAGCTTAATGCAAATGGGTGAAGTGTCCCTTTAAATGCCTTATGAGCAAAACCACAAAATGAAAACAATTTTGTAATTCAACATGCGAAATTTTGATGCAACATGCACACTGTGAATAGTAGCATCTCCTGTCGATGATAAAGGAGCAACAGACATATCTGCGGGTTGGTCTTATGAAGACAGAGAGAACCAGGCCTATTAGATTAGGCTATTTTTGTACCTGCTCTCCTGTTTAATGGAGTTACATGGCTCTGGATTGCCAGGGCAAAACTGATTTTAAAATAAGAGGACTGACAGCCTGCAAGATATAAAAACAAACAATAACTCCATCTGAGTTGAGCTCTGCACATTTTTTTGGTAGACTGCCACACAAGGAGCAGTGTCAGGGACTTATAAGTAATTTACAAGAATTTTAAACTCAAGACTAATTCTTACTGCTTGTGGAATATCTGATACCATTCAAGTTAAAACAGATTTTACTGCAACCAAAGAGAGAGTGAGAGCAAAAAAATGTGAGCCCATACTCTAACCCCAAGCGGTAAAAATTAGTCTGGTGTTGAAAATTCTTGTAAATTACTTCTAAGTCCCTGACACTTCTTCTTGTGTGGCAGTATACCAGAAAACCTGTTTTTTTATATCTGGCATCCTGTCAGTCCTCTTATTATCCCCTAATGCTGAGACCTTTGTTCTGCAGAACTAGAGCCCCCAGTGTACCCACTTTTAATCTCTGTCACCCAAGCCAAAGACCTCTTGCGTTTGATTACAAACGCAGGTAGAGAGGGCCTCTGCTCTACTTGTACAATGGGAAAGTCTGCAGGCGGAGGGAAGGAGCAATCGTGGGCCTCCATCCCTGTGGGTGGCTCATCCACACTCATGACAAAGTGCATCCAAGCAAAGGTCAGTGCAGAGCCTGCAGGCAACTGCTGCTTCCCCCATCCTACCTAGTTAGTCATCAACAGGAAAACATCACTCCATCATCCAATGACGATGAGTGGAGAAATGAAAAAAAAAAGATGATGTACAAAGATGATTCAAAAGCTGTGGGGGTGTGGAAAGCTAGATGAGACGGTGAGGGTGATCAATAAAGGCGACACTCCAAAGTCTTTGGCACACGTCCTAAAACACTCTTTAATTAAAGCTCGGAGCCTTGTGCAGGGCCAGACCGGCAAGCACGTCCCGTCCATTCATTTGAGGGGATGTGGATGAGCCAGACAGTGACTCCTGACATTTTCAGCGGCATTGGGCTAGATGTGCAAGAGGAAGAGCAAGAGCTAGAAAGAGATATTGCGTGACTTCAATGTCTCCTGTTCACATATCTACACGTGTACATACTAGAATTTTACAGATTTTTCGAAACAACAGAAATATTTTTTCTCACAGAAATTTAATTATTGTCTTAATTAAGTTTGGAGTTAAATATTACATTACATAATTTGCTTGATAAATGTTTCCAACAACAGTACTGAAATCAAATCCCACCCAGATTGAAATGTCTGTGACTGATTTTTCTTTTTTCTGATTTATTTTGACCTCTGCTGAATACCGTAAGCTAATTTTCTCGTTGTGCTGCCTGGTGCATTTTCATTATTGATTTAGACCTTTTGCCAAGTTTCTGAGTGAAATAACATTTGATCGTTCAACTGCCTGCTGGCATCCCTTTCCAACATAAAAAGCTAATTAAATCAATAAGGAAAGCCCGATCCCGGAAACTACTCAGAATAGCCACTTTAGTAGAAGGTCACGATTTTCGTCTAAATTGAGTCCTTCTCTTAATTATATACCAACATTATAAATAAATGTAACACCCACATCCTAACAACAGACCAATCAGCCTTATGGGAGTAGAAACAGATATCCCACTCCCAACTGAATCAGACATCCTCTGTTAATAATTTTAACATAATTAAAAAAAATACTTTACTCTGTCAGTACTCTATGGATTAAGTGATTATGGATGCAACATGCTTCTAGTTCTCATTAACAATTTTTATTTATTTATTTATTTAGGTTTGAATATTGATATTCTTTTGAGGGTTTCCGTTTCTTTCATTTTGTGATGTACATCCAAGTGAAACGACTTTTCAACAAAAAAAAAAGTTGAGCAAGGACTTCTATCCATCTGGTGTTGATTGGATTTTGGGGAGATAAAGGCAGATCTGAATGCAAGCTTGAGGTCGATAGTAAGAAAGGGTGTAGATTAAGCAGACTAAATGATTCACACAACAAAACAACTCAGCCAAGACATGACACAAAGTACAAAGTTCACAACATTAAATCTTGATTCTAAAAAGGCCAGCGATTCATTTTATCTGCAAAGACACGCATGTGCCTATCCCTGATAGCACTGTTAAAAGCAACAGTTTTAAAATCCTATTATGTTAATTACACCTACCTAGGGCTTTACCTGCTCCACACCCTAGGGGTCCACGGTATGACCAAAATTGTGTTTCACAGTATGACTAATTTTATTTCACGGTAACGATATATTTCACAATATAGTTATTTATATTTATAGTTATTCTTGAAAAATCGACAAAAAGGGCTTTATATAATAAATAAACTAGGGATGCACCGATCCACATTTTTTCACTTCCGATCCGATTCCAATACCTGACTTTGGATATCGGCCAATACCAATACTTTTCCGATACCAGAGCTGTGTTTGCTTTGCTTTTGTATTATTATCATTATTGTTGATTTTCTATGATGCTGAAATAAACTCCACTCTCATGATATGTACATATGTATGCATGTATGTCACTATTTATATATATATATATATATATACAGTAGTGCTGTAGCGGCGCGTCGATGCATCGAAGCATCGACGTCAAAATTGCGTCGACATCATATTTTTACGTCGATGCTTCTTTATTTATTTATTTTTTGCATGTTCCCGGCGGTACAGCTTGCCACACACACGTGGGAGACCGAAACATTGCAGAATAGAGGACGAAGACAACTAGAAGTGAATGTGCTATCCATTAAGTGAATCACACACAGTAAACAAACACTTAAGAAAAAAAACTTTACAATTTAGATGCGCAAACTGGGTGCCGGTGTGGTGAGACGTACAAGCTCGGGCAGATTCGGCTTAAAGTCGTTCATCCAGGACGCGGCGCTGTGCGCGCTGTTACAAAAAAAAGGCGTAGGTACACACAGCCAGACACAGTCTTCCTGGTCTTGCACACCCAACGCGTCATTTTTGCCGCACGCACATTCGCGCTCGTGCGGACGTGTCGAGTATAAACAAGGCTTTACTCCGTGTCAGCACACGCTCTGATCAGTAGATGCACAAACCTCTCCCGATTCATCTCCAGCACTAGCAGCCTCCGATCGCACCACTAACTCCGCCTCCGTTTCCCTCCTCAGCTGATATTAATATTTAAACATTCTCTATGATAAAAAATGTTTGTAAAAAAATATTTTAATAACACGGTTTTGGCGGTTGTAGAGTTATAATGATGGTGTTCAAATACATAACATTAGACTAACCTTAGCCAGCTTATAGTATCTTGATTCAGTATGCTAGTATTTATTTGAGATACATTGTTTTTTTTTATTAATTGAGCAGCAGAAAAAATATTTCATATTGTCATTAGATTAGTCGACTAATTGATAAAATAATCGCCCAACTAATCGTTTAGTTAATAATCGTTTACCCCAGCCCTAATATACAGTGACATACATGCATACATAAGCATGATAATTCTCCATTGCAGAAAAAAGTCTTAAAGTTTATGATTTACCTTACATTCTCAAATAGCATTTTTAAGTACAGATAAAGGCACACTAAAAATAAAACATTCAAACTAAATGCAACTTGCTGCATCATGAGAATTGTGATTAGCTTCTCTAGTATGTAATTAACCTAAACTGGAAAGCATTAATCAGCAGTTCATAAAAAAGCTGTATGGCCTAAAAGCTAAGACTATTCGAGGGTTTTGAACTTATTTACAGCTTAACATTCCATCTTGTGCATACAACAACTGCATGGCTTTCAGCCAATGGTAGTCAATCTACTAATGCTCGTCAATTACCAATGTCCAATGTAACATTAGCAGATAAGCTTGACAACACATTGGACAGAGGGGAAGGTGAATGTACAAGTGTGAGTAGAGGTGAATGGCTCCTTATTCATCAGTTTCTCTACTTTATGAATTTCTCAATTTCACAGTCAGCAAAAACATCAGCGGGAGTTACACCCCTCATCCTCCTGCACTATGGTCCAGTACTCATACAGCGGACAAGATCTTGTGTCTATGAAGAAAGGTATCTTTGAAATTTCCTCTGAATGAAACATCTGAAACCCAAAATTGAAGTTAAATCAAAAAGTGTAAAATAGGCCTGGCTCACCAGCATCTGCATTGGAGGAAAACATACACTAATGGCACTTTTCCATTACTAGTACCAGCTCGACTCGCCTCGCCTCCATTCGCCTTCCTCTGTTTTCCATTGCAGACAGTATTGGCAAAAATAGTACTAGTTGTCATAGCGATGCCGCAGGAAACTGTCGTGACGTAATCTTATATGCGAGTATGCAAATCTTATTACAAAGGAAAGTCTGCACCTCCTCGTTTGACCGAGTTGCCATAATAATAGTTGTAAGTTTAGTAACTATCTCTGGCCAAACTATTTAAAAATGGTGGGGTTATTCCGAGTACTCCATCTGGTGTGTGCAATGATGAAGCAGTGAATAGTGACGATTCTCTCTGACCAATCAGCAGTCAGCATTGTTTTCACGTCACATTTTAGTATTGCCTCAGCTCACTTAGAACCTCGCCGGAGGTGATACAAAAAAAAAAAAAGGTACACGAAAGCAGGTACAACTTTTACACAGTGGAAAACCAAACAAAGGTGAGCCAAGGCTAGGGGTGGGCACTATGTATGAACGTGACTACCGGTATTATATTTTACCATGATATGGATTTTGTGACACCGAGAATACTGTTAGATATTCATAAATTAAAATTTTGCTGTTATATTGTTTTGTTCAATTTGGTACTACTCTCTACAACTTTTATCACTACTAATGAGGCTGAACTGAACGTTTAACCTTTTCCTTTATTGTTTCCAACTCACGTGATGCACAGGCATTAATAATCACCATTTCAATTACGCCATTTAAAACAAGCAGTGCATTTGTTCTCTGTCACTCTGTCACTGTGTATTACTCGTCTCACATACACACACACACACACACACAGCGTCTGTCTATGAGGTGCCGGACTGGACAAAAGCAGAAATCCGCGAGCGACAGCGAGAGAGACTGAGTTTGTCCGAGCATTAGTAAATTTTGCAGTTTGATAAATGGACAACAATATAAATAAAAACAATAATTAAATTCTCACCACTGAATTAGCAGGGTGTAGCCTATTCTCTCTTTTTGATCATTATACAATAATGTTGTCTTCAATTAGGCCTAAGTGTCAAACATCTCTGAAATCACACTATTTCATATTTATTGATTATAACTTATTCAATAAACCAAAGTCCAGAGTTACTCATCTTACGAATTATTAACAACCATGTTAATCATTATTTACAACCATTATTTAATGTCCAATTAAATCCCTCAACTTTTTAATACGTTAAAAAATACATTTATTGCCAGTAATTTAACTAAAGTCTACTAAAATGTGATTCCATTTTTCCTTTCTCATATCGCAATATAATAACGATATCGTCCGGACAGTGAAAAATATCCGAAGCGAGTCGGGCTGGTACTGTGTAGTGAAAAGGTGCAACAAGTGGCTTTATTCAAAAGCATACTGGTCAAAGACAGAAGGTTACTCGATGAACTAAGAGCAGCATCGGAGCTAGCCAAAATGTAGTGATATATAAATAATAAATTTGTATAGAAATTCTAATAGTAGAATAGAAAAAAAAATGTACCATTTAGAAACGTTTTGTAAGAGCGGTGTTTGGGGAGGTTCTGCTTGACTCTCTTCGTTGCCGCTTTCTGGGTCTGATTCTGGCTCAAACTGATCCGGCATTATCGGCACCATTATTTACATGACAGGAGCACATATTACTTTAGCCCGTAATGAGAATGGGCGTAAAGTTTCCGGACAACGTGTACTATGCAGTTTAGCCAATTACAACACACCGGCCCAACAAACCAATCTGAGCCCACTGCCTGTTTCTGAGGGAGTGGTTTCATAGAATCAAGAAGACAACCGGTCGTTCAAATGACAGGAGAAAGCGGCTTACAATAAAGGTGAATTTTAGGAAAAATAAGGCTTATTGCACTCCATAAACACAATCATGCAACAACAAAAAAGCAGTCAACCACCCCTTTAAAGGGAATGGGAATGGGAGACTGATTTTTTTTTTTTTTTAACATTACGCCCAAAACACACCCATTACTCATTAAGAGAATAGGGACAACCCTTTTAGACTATGCACCAGGCATGCCAACCAATTTTCCTGTCATTAAACTAGCAAAAGTGGATTTGGACAATTTAGACCATGTGCTTAGATCATTAAAACAGGGCCCTAAGTTCATTAGCCTTAGAAAGGACAAACAAACAAAGGACAAACAAAAGTTTTGGAAAAAAAAAATAGTGTCTTCTCTAATGCAGCTTAACCAGACCTCACAGCCTTTTTTGCGTATTCCGTGGGGACAGATTATTTAAATGAGGAACATTGTGACTTCATAAAAGTCGGGAAAACTGCATTGTAGTCCAAACAAGTCATTAGTTGTAGTTTTTGAAAAGGGGATCCTGTTAAACAAAATATCTCTCTTTGGAGTGGACTTTGAGCTTTGCAACCTTGCAGATGTTTTTTTTATACACACTAACTAAAGTTGAAAAAGTCGAAAAGCATAAGGCCCATTTGCCTTATTATGTATGCCAATATTTAACTGTACAAGTATTCTTTTACATTGTTATGTATTGTAGCACTTTACAGAAGCAGAGCCACTGACTGCCTTCTCACTGTGTAGAACAATTTTACATTTCTGACACAGCAATTTTCCCTATAGCAAGCTATCCTACTTCCACACATTTGAATAATTCAGAAGGGTGATACGCGGGAGAATTTTCTGCAATCCGTCATGCTGTACAAGCAAAAACATTGCCTGGTTATCTCAGAAATGTGCAGTCACCAGCCGTGATTTCACCTGATGAGAAGATATAGACAGATGACTTTGTTTCGCTTTATTTGTGTTTTGTGTCACAATGTGTTTTTGATTTGGCTACACTTAATTAATTCCAAAGATACTGAAAAGCTTAACTAATGTTGACATGCTTTGAATTAGCATAAACAGGCAGATACACTTGCAAGACAAAACAGCCCTCCAGACAGGGAGACATTAGCTTTGCTTTTTCTCTTCCTTACTATGATTGTCAGGAGGGGGAGTCAAGTCGACAGGCCCGGAGGGAAAACGGCTGACAAGAGCAAAGAACTACTTGCCATTTCAAAGCTCTCTCTGTTATTCTGTTGTTTTTAGACAGCAACTTTTTGCAAAAAAATAAATAAATGAATAAATAAATAAACTAAAAACACAAAATCCAAGATCACTTGTTTTAAATGCTATAAGTGAATTTAGACATCACAACATTGTAATGTACAATTTGAGATTTGCTAAAGATTCACATTTAAATGTGTAATTATTATTCAAGTTTTTAAAGATTAACCTTAAGTTAGATGATAAAAGGTCATGTAAAAAAAAGAGGAAATCCTACTTCTTTTTTTGCAATCACTACTCCCACTGCACACCACATCCTTATTGACATCTTCACATAGGTTAGCACCATAAAAATAATATCACATTCTTCACACCTTAAGGTAAAAGCCTGTGAAGACGAACTCTTCAGGCTTTGGCTACTATACTTTGTCACAACGACAATACTAGTGTCTCTGAGCACCTCTGTAAGGTTAGCTGAGTTTGCCATGCGTTTCTGACGGCCACACATGCCCTTTTTTGGGCTTAAAAGAGTGTGTTCTCTTACAAGGGCCCAGGAGCAATTCCATCTTATCCACTTCCCCTCATCTACATCCTCAGCAGTTCTGTTAAAAATAGACTCAGATTAATCTTGAGATAAAAAATGTGTACAATTTGGTAATATTCTGGGTTCAATCAGTACTACTGTATGTGTCTGCTCCAGAAGGATTATTATGAAGACAATACAATATAGAGCAATACAGCGTTGCATTATCCAGTGTGGACGATTATTGGACTAACTGGTTAAGATGATGTGTGATAAATGGTGATTTAAAAATATCTTGTTATTTTATTTCTTCCAATATTCAGTCAAAGTCAAACTGACATTTAATCCTACTATTAGGTTTAGGGCGGTAACACCTCTTATTGCAATCGGGCCCTCTGAAGCTGCCTTTCCTTTTGCACAAATATAATACATTGCTCAGTTTAAACCTTTTATCACTGCTTCAATAACGACAGGTGTGGGAGTCCTCATTAAATGCATCTTCCTCATGAATAATTTTAATAAGCTAATGTTAAAGTCATTTCGCCCCTAAAGGCAAAGCCTGTCACCAGCCTTCAACTGGTTACTTATCAAAACCGCCTTTACAGTTAAATCCTCAGCCCTGGCACAGTTGTTAATAGCTATGTTGCATTTCGCCCTCAAACGTTTCATGTCACCGACTGAAAACATAACATTAAAGTCTTTCAGCCTGAAAGACTTTAATGTTATGTTTTCAGTCTGTGACATGGTAAATATTGATTTTGTTCGCTTCACATCTGAAGATGTATCAAGCATGTATGCATGAGGCAGGTATCGATGCAAGGCACATTCTAATGTATTTTTTTATGAAAATTCTCTTTCCCAAAGAGCTTGCCGTTGTTGTGAGAGTGCATTACTCAGGCTTAAACTAGAACGCTAAAACTCTAGAGGCAGATTGATTTCTCAACCCTTTCAATGCTAAGGCCTCATTGATCTAGCTTTCCTGAGCGCCTGACAGGGAACCCTGATGACAAATCTAAAATTTCCTCCGCCTGTAATAAAGCGGATTGAGCTTTGTGTCAATTGCGACCAGCAACCTACCTTCCGGCCATGTCCATTTCTCAAAACGGGAAATGTCAGGAAATGAAAATTGTTTCAGCAAGAAGAGCAATCTATTAAACTGCTTATAAGCTACCTTCAAAAGTAAGGAGAAAAAATGATTAAATGAACTCGCCCGTCTTTCTGGCAAAGCGTGCAGCCACAGCCAATTCATTCATTTTGGGGATTGAACTCACTGCAGATTCTGACAACATGACAACTGAGATAAAATCACACTTGTTAGAGGAAATCCTAGATTGCAAGATTTATTTGAGAGACACAGAAAGCTACCTTTCAGAGGTGATGCAGAGAAATGGGTTTGAGCTTACAAACTGTGTAACAGGCTGTCCCTGGTTAAAAACAAGTAGTCATACATTCAAGCCATTGGTCAACTAATCACACATTTACATTAATTTAATAACTTAAATATATACTGAGGGGGTGGGATACTAAACCATGAGCCTTTAATAGGCTATATATAGGTGTAATATAATAGCCTATTCCACACTCAAGCGCACACATACAGTAAAGCTTGCAGCAAAGTGCACAAGTAAAAGTAATGATTATGAAAAAAAAAATAGCAAGAAGTCATTTTAATGATTTAATAATCTATCGTCAACTTTATCTTTGCAGTCGACACCGACTAAGAAAACACTAATAACTCACCATCTCCTCAGTATAGTGGACACTCAGTATAGAGAAAATGCAAGTTTCATGCGGATTATATAATCAGAGAGAGTATATGTTTTCGAATCGACTTGGTTTGTTTAAAAGTAGAAGTTTCAAGCTTTCTATAGATATCATGTGTGTGAGGCAAGTACCCTATACGCTAAATTGCAGTTCATTTTTGTGACAAGCTCCAGTTGACGGAAACTAAGATGGCAGAAAGCGCATTTTGTTTGTTTTCTTTATTTTAAAAAAGCTTTAGTTGTTGATGCGAGTTTACACAAATAAAAGTACACAAATGATTGCATAGTGCCTCCATGTCATGCAAGCACGCTAATACTTTAGCTGCACGCTCTGCACAACTATGGATATGCATCAAATAATAGCACACATTTATCTAGGTTAACTAGAGCCCTATTTAATCAATTTATCTAGGCACAATTTTATAGGCAAAAAAGACCTATTGTTCATTGCCGGGGTTTTCAAAGTGGGGGCCGGCAGGGGGCGCTGCAGCATGCTGTAAGAAAAATGTAAAAAAAAAAAGTCTATTATTTTTGAGTATCGTTATTAAATAGCATTATAATAATTTGTCGCATAGCCTATCTAAATATTATACTTTTAATGCTAAGCCAACCTTTTAGAGATGCACCAATTGATCAACTGGTGACAGTAATTTGCAGATTTTCACGTGATCGGGCACGACAAATATCAATTGCACTCAGGTGCCGCATGATTAACATCGCGCAACATCAGCATCCCACGTGCACACAGAACACACATTTAGGAAACTTTGAGAATTACTGCCGTTTCAGACTGCAAGCGCGAGCAGTGCTTTTCACTTGCATGTTAATCAATAAGTGCATTTACACCAGGTCAAACTAAATGAAAAATCTGAATCGGCCAAGAAAATTGTAATCGGTGCATTTATATCCACAAGTTTCCGAGGGGCGCTCCTGTAAAAAATAAAGTGGGTGAAACTTCCGGTGACGCGGCGGAAGTAGCATTCCAATGGTATTTTGTGTGTTAGTTAGCGAAGAGGCTAGCTGTTTTTCGGAGAATTATTTTACTATTTAAAGACGCAAATCTTTATGAGAGATGTCGTTACGGAGCTCAGGGACAACATGTGCTGTTCGCGGTTGTATGTATAACCGGACTAAACTAGTTCAGTGGCTTAAACGTGATTGTTTTGAACATAAGCTGAAAACGAAATCAGAGTGTTCCTGCCAACGACTGTAGTTTCCATCACCTCCCAAAAGACGACGAATCTTCCTGTTTACATTTGTTTAAATTCTTAATATTCTATAAACTTTTATCAGCATGTGTTTGGCTGTTCTCTACTGATGTTGCACCTAAACTCAGGATCAAAGCCTGTGTTGACAGAATACCAAATGTGCCAGTTAATGTATTCAAGTAGCACATTCATTTATAATTTTGAATAAACTCCAAAGCACAATGACTAAGTGTGTATTTTTTATTTTAATTGTTTGTCAGCTCGCACAACTGTCTGTCACCATGCCTTGATGAGTATTGATTATTAATAATGTTATTATAATACTCCCAATCAACTACTGCGGAGGGTAAAGGTACTGTTATTTCACCTTTTTTAATTTCGTTGAGGTTGTGTTCCCACATCGTTAGCTAGTTTGGATCGCTATAACTTGAATGACTGTCAACTGTTGAATGAACGAGTGTCAAGCATGTCAAATCGTGCTTTGTTTACTTCCAACCGGAAGTCGCGCCCACTTTTGACGCAAGGCCTCATGGGGCGTAGGAAACTTGTGGATAATCTTCCTGACTGTCTGGTATCAAACACCATCACATAATCTGGTGTTCACCTAGATGTTTTATTTATTTATTTCTACATTTCCTGTAGTATTGTTGGTAGTATGGGGGGCCTAAAAGGGGTCCCTTGGCCAGAACCTAGTGGTATTTGGGGGGCCTTGTCATGGAAAGTTTGGGAATCTAGCGATGTATGAAGTCACTTTCAAACCAAGCAGCTTTCTATTGATCATACAGCAAAATTGCATGACCAACTTGAACATGAATGAAAATCAGGATCAGGAACTACATCAGGAATTTTTTGCACACAAAACTCCCGCTCCCGCTGGATTTCACCAGTGAAATTTCACCAGGCAAAGGTAATGTGACTGCACCTTTAGTAAATTAAGCCATGTTAAGCATTTAAGAACTCTGTGCTGTTTTTAGTGATTGAAATACTACGGCGGGTCCTTTTGGACAAAACTTGCAGTTTGTTCACGTATCTTTATTTTTGCTTCTTTAGAGAGGTTATCTAAATATTGACGGCTTGAAACATATGTAAAAATAACAGGCCTGAGCAGCAGTTCTATGGATGTTTAGCCCTACAGGTCTCACGTTACTGAAAACTATGAATCAGGACTGCAGAAACATAATTACAGGGCAGAGCTACTCACCAGTTGGAGCCAGGAGCCTTGGGGGCGGTGGAGGAGGGGGTGGAGGTGGTAACGGTGGGTAGGGCCTACACTGGCATGGCAACTGGCAGCTTCCTTCCAGCAGTGCCACTGTGGTTCGAGAGCATGACTTCTGGAGCTCCCCTCTTGCGAACTAGGGTGAATAAAACAGCACAAATTAGATTAGTGCTTTTGTCACTTTCATCACCATGCCATGTATAGTGCAGCAAAAACTTGCATAGCAAAAAGAGATTGTTCGCAACAGTACTTAGAATTTACAATGCAGAGAACACCACAAGCACTCTCTTATTTCTCTCTGCACGCTGACGAATGGGAGCTCCCTCCCACTAAAGTGGAGAATGAAGGGTGTGTGGAGGCTGAGGTCTCTCAAAGAGAGCACCCACCCACACCGCAGAGCCTCGGACCCCCAGAGGAGTGGGAGTATTGAGGGGTGAACCCTGACACTGCCTCCCCCTAACAGGCCATCCTGGAAACACTTTTGCTAGTCTTGTGAGCACTGTTGTCACAGGAGACAGTAGTAAAGGACCAAAAGCCAAGTCTACAGAAAACAGTTCAATTTCCATTACTTTAACAAGTGCTGGAACTGAGAGGAGAGTAGAATAAAAAAGTATTCTAGTAGTAAATACAACAATGTAACGCTAAAATCAAAATATTACAAGTGCATTCAAGAGAAATCTTCAAACACCATTCCCCAAACCTTAGCATACTGATTGTCGTAGGTTAATGACTTAAAATATATATGTGACGTATTTAAACGTAAATTGATAATAACTAATATATATATATGATCAATCTCAGCACAGTTAACGTTAGATAATCCTTAAAACTGTGACCGTTATGCACGTGCATTTTCGCGACGGTTCGTTATTGTACTTCACTATGAATTATCATCAACGACTGAACTGCTAATTCCAACTTACCTGCAATAAAGGAAGAAATACTGAGAGAAAACAGTGACTGAGCAAAAGCGGCAAAAAACCCAAACTAAGCGGCAAGGAATTTCGGATAAACATTCCTCTTCTGTCTTTTCACAGTCCACCTGGCGAGGACGCGACTCTGAGGCGCATATAAGTCATTTATTATCCGCTTCTCAAGGCTTACCAACGATGTTTTCCCCGAGTTTGAGCAGATATGGTGTCTGAAACATGCTCGTCCAATTAGAGCGACAACAATTGGTGACATGGAAGGGTTTGAAGCGACATAGGAAGGACGCTAACGCTGTTTCTGAGGAAAGTTGTTGATCCTCCGCGCGCTGCCGTGGCGCGTGCCGTATCCACACAAGAGTTGCAAAGCAAAGTTCTCTCCGCGCGCGATTCTATGTGAGTAACGTTAGAGCGCTGAATCAGGATTCATTTATTGCCAGGCATGATGCAATGATGTCAGTACACGGCACAGAAGTTACGGACACTCAAAACAGCACGGAGAACATACGTTGACTCGGTGAATCGCACGGACGCCGGTGCTCAAATAGGTCCCCTATAGAACTGTGGATTCACCTCTTCTTTACTTCTATAGCACCAGCTGACGTGAAGGCGTCCACTGAGAAACGCACGCCAAGATAACGCACTATTGTTAATGTGATAGCCATTTACATTAGCGACGAAATCTCACGTTTTCTATCGCTTCTGGATTGAGCTAAAGAGATTTATTTAACGAGGACCCTTAGGGTTACGTTTGGTTAGGTCACGGCGTTCGACAGTGAGCGTATTCGGGGCGAGTTGAATGTACTCTGCAGAGTAGACAGGCACAGAGCACATGAGACAGTAAGGGAGAAAGCCGAGGGGGAGGGGGGCAGTTTGCCATCCACCTCTTTTGTTTAGGTGGCAGAATTTTAATTTTAGCTTGGCTTGCGTGGTAAATTAAACAACGTAGCTTGTGATTGTGTGTGTGTCCATCCATGTATTAAATGGGATTTTATTAACAGCATAAAGAAATTTCTAATTAAAAGACTTAAAAAACAATAAATTAAAAATATATAAATTGTAAATGGGAGAAAAAGTATTGAAGCAAAGTAGTAAAGTCATGAACAGGAACTAAGTGCAGGTTTTAGTGGGCTATATACAAACACTTAGTACAATTAGGCTTGTGTCTGAATCATGATTTTTGGTTGATGCAACAAACATTGGTCCTTTCTAATTAGGCTACAATATGATACAATCTAATTTACATAATGCATTGGTGTGTGTGTGTGTGTGTGTGTATGACCCCTCTCAGTTTAATTTAACACATTTTTTTTCAATAATAGAATAGAAGAGAAAAGAGGAAAGTGTTAGTATTACTGGATCAAGTGCTGTCAAAAAAGATACGTCTTCAGCAGTTTCTTGAAAGTGGTTACTGACTCAGTAGCTCTGGTTGAGTTTGGTAGATCATTCCACCAACAGGGAACAGTCATGGTAAAGGTCCGAGAAAGAAATTTTGTGCCTCTTTGAGATGGTACCACTAGATGACATTCGCTATAGCAGAGCGCACATTTCTGGATGGCACATAAGTCTGAAGTAATGAGTTTAGGTAAGAGGGAGCAGTGCCAGTGGTTGTTCTGTGGGCAAACGTCAGTGGCAACTGGCAACCAGTGTAATTTTGTGAGGAGAGGAGTGACGTGTGCTCTCTTCGGGCTCATTAAAGACCACTCTGGCTGAAGCATTCTGGATCAGTTGTAGAGGTTTGACAGAGGAAGCTGGAAGACCAGCCGCAGGAGAGCATAACAATAGTCCAGTCTGGATAGAACAAGCACTTGGACAAGGAGTTGTGTAGCATGCTCTGTTAGGAAGGACCTGATCTTCCTAATGTTGTGCAAGGCAAATCTGCTGGACCGGGCAGTTCTAGCAATGTGGTCTGTGAAGCTCAATTGATCATCAATTACAACCCCAAGGTTCCTGACCTTGATGGAGTTATGGATGATGAGCCTAGCTGAATGGAGAAGTTGTGATGAAGTGTTGGGTTGGCGGGGATCACAAGTAGTTCTGTCTTTGCAAAGTTTAGTTGAAGGTGGTGTTCCTTCATCCAGCCAGAAATGTCAGTCAGACAGGCTGAGATACGAGCAGATACCATTGGATCATCAGGCTAGAATGAGAGGTAGAGTTGTGTGTCATCAGCGTAGCAATGATAGGAAAAGCCATGTTTCTGGATCACAGATCTTAGTGCTGTCATGTAGATGGAGAAGATGAGTGGTCCAAGCACTGAGCCCTGAGGCACCCCAGTACTAGCCTACTTAAATATCAAAAATATATTTTGTGTCTGAAAAAAAAAAAACTGGTTTGACGATATACTATATTTTTTGTAAACTTTCTCTACCAAACTGCAGTGTGTGGTGACAGCTTACACTTTTGCACGAAACCCCCTCCTTCATCGGATTTAATTAGACTGAGGAGCCCTCTGATGTGATCATCCTAAATGAGGTTGCTCTAGTAAATCACCAAAGCAATAAATTCTACCCAGAATAAATTGAATCTTAATTTATAGGTCTTGTTTTATGGACTGAGTCAGAGTCTGCCAGCACCTCAGACACCGTGTCTCCAATGTGTTCCTTCTGTTTAATCACAGCGATCATTCATTGGCTCTTAAAAATGAACTGGCAGATTTAGATTTATTCACTTGGTGAACACCACCAGGATTATTTTAGTGCAGTTTAAACACACCTTTAACTAATGATCTGAATGTAATTACAGTAATTTATAGTATTATTTAGCCAATATTAAAAATCTACCTGCCTGGGTATACTTCTCATAAAAGAATCAGAAAACCAGCACGATGCTATTAGAAATACAGGCACCATATGCGTTCTCCTAAGTACTGGACAAACGTATCAATAGGAATCACTGTGAGTGCTTGGTTTTAGTGATAGGCTCTAGTCCAAATTAATGCCATTTCATTAGTTGAGACATGGCATCCCGCAGAGTAGATTAGTAGGAACAGGGGTCACAGAAGAGGGAGGGGATGTATTCGGACAATAGCTGATCCTAAAGCTTGATGCCATAGTCCTGCTTGGTCTGCAGCGGTCCTCTCCCCTTCCTGCTGACCAACCCTAAAAGGTGCTGTAATCTAGTTAAAAAAGAGATTGATGGCTCTTTGTACATTGAGGTAGATCTGTCTGATTGTTCATTCAATTGAGTCCAGGCCATTAGGCTTATGTTCAATCAAGATGAGCTCACGCTGATTATTTTCCTTCCTCTCTGTCTTTTCGATTTCTGTCCGTTATCTCCCGGTCTTGAATCCTTCATTTGTTCTTCCTTACCTAAAGAAACCCCTAGGCTATTCTGGGCTTTTTCTGCTGAAGATTAAATTGAATCAAACTGACCGTAGTGGATATTCTCTTGATAGATTCAATATGGTTTGAGGAAACCTTGCACATTAACAACCCCATGGTTCTGCCTCAAGTTGGCACCAGCTTCATGGCAATAAAGTAGTTTTGCAGGGCTTCCGAGTGCTCTCAGGAGACATTATGTCAATGGTGTTGTTATAAAAGAGATCAAAGAGACCTCTGGGAATTTGTACTTAAGACATTTTATAGGTGTACTCAAGAAAGATGATAGCATAACACAATCTAAAATGATCATAAACGAAATATAGCACTCACGTACTCTTCATCCTATTTTTGGTACCTTTACTGCATGAAGACAAAAGGCACCACAAGAGACATTTATATCTGTGTTAATCTGATATATTTAAATGTCATTGATCCTGGGAGAACAATCTGAAATTAGTCTTTTGGTCACTTAAAGCATAAACTGGTTGTTTTGCCATGTTAAATTATTTCTCTGCGAATGTTTCTGATGAATATACTGTCACTATTGGATGTAATCTATGGCTCAATGCAATTAATTTGAGTTAGTCCAATTAGTGGTTTTACTATTTTTAATGTAGCCAGATATTGCTTTTGAGTGCCATGTCTCTGAGTCAATAAACTAATCATTTTTTATCCGTTTGGACAGCCAGGTTTGATAGATTTGTGGTTGAGGACAAAATGTTAATGTTAAATTTTACGAAATAATGTGGCTGCATCCATCTTCTGAAAAGTAATTAAAATGAGGACCATCTTGCATGTCATTCATAAGCGTATTTGCAATTACCTTCATTTCTAAATTGAATCGGTCACTCATGTGGAAATACTACATATATTTTTATGACTGAAGAATTAGGCTAAGCAATTCAAAAGTGTGCTGGAAAACACTATTGATGAAAGCCACATGACGTTGTCCTATAATCGTACTCCATTTTATCATTCAACTCAATGAAAAGTTTAGACATTGAACATACTTGCTATAAACCTCATTTATGTGCCTGCCATAAATGTTATATTGAATATGACAAGGACATAATAAAATTAAGCCCCGCCCATTGATTTCTAATTTGACATTTTGTTTCACTCAGAAATATGTCACAATATACTGAAATCAAGTCGGCTGAAACTTCCACTACACGCTGACTTTAAAACGAATATGTTATTATCTAGGTAACTTGCTTTAAACATATTGACTAACTAATTTGATCAGCAATAACTTGACAGCAGTTGAGCTGGATTGCAGTTTAATATAAAAGAGCATCAAGTCATTGCTTTTCTCTTAAACAGGTGCATTGAAAGAAAGCTATCTTTGATGCTGCCCTACGTAAGGAAAATAAGGCTTTGGTACATTCGCATACATGCAGTATATGTGTGTGGGTAATCTTAATGGATGACTGCCATGAATCCAGGAACATAAACAAGTGCACTCTGACCCTTTAGAGGACCATTTTACTCACATTTGACCTGCATAAACACGTTTGAAAGCCATCCGAACTCAGGACAAATTGCTAAATTGTAACATTTCAAGTCCCTGTTTCAGAACCAAGCAAATGATCTACAGGAGTGAAAATGCCTTAAAGGGATAGTTCGCCCAAAAAATGTGGTCAATATTTACTCACGCTCAATCCATGTAAGGCTGAATAACGTATTGAGAAAAAGATTGAGGCCTTTTAGATTAATCAAACAACAACAGCCTACCTCTTACTCTTGTCTTTCAGATAAGACTTCCACACCACTGCATTACTCCATGTCAGCTCTAATAACATGTTGCAAATCATTTCTTTGTGCTTGCATGGTCTCTTCATGATGTAATGCTCTATTGAAGCCTGTGGAGAGCACTTGGATATAATGCAGCTGAAGCACAGTGCCCAAGTCCTGGGGGGGTTGCATGGGTAGACTGTGTCCTGAGATGGAGGGGGCAGTGGTGATAGATGATGTTGTGACAGCCATTCGTTTCTTGCTGAGTTTTTTCCGCCCCAGGTCAAGGAGTGAAGTGCAGTGGAGTCAGCACAGCCATGGCACTATGATTTAAGGCCTGTGCTTCAACAGTAAATCGATCTGAGTGGAAGAGACTGAGTAGCTAGCAGCAGAGAAGCGACTCCAGCAAGGTATCCCTCAGCTCCCAAAGAGCACATTGCACTTTCTGACAGTGTAAACGTAGCGATGCCAAAAGCCTCTGCAAGCCCATGCAATCCTTGAAGTAAATCACTACAGAGCATGTCTAGAGTCTGTTCTGTGATACAGTAGATAAAATGATCAGCTTTCTTGTGCAACATTTGCCCGAATCACTGTTTCGTCAGCCATTATTTGTTGTACTGGCCATTTTAACGTGTTTTTTTAATGATATAAGTATTATTTCTGTCAGGACGACTATCATCACAACACAATAACTCCGTTAGGGTAAACAAAATAGAACCAACTAATGTATTGCAGATATCATTAATTCAAGATTTTAAAATACAACATAATTCGAGAATTTATTTTGATTTAAGGGGAATCAGAATGCCAAATGCTGACTTGGCGAGAGGAGGAGCTGGGCATGGAGGAGGGTAATTAGCTCCTGAGAAACGCGATAGCTGCTGATAATACTGAAGGAGCTTATAGAGTGATAGATAGGCGTCGTATTCCATCAGGTAGACGTGGATCATCAGAGAGTCAGCTGATGCGAGCTTGATTAACGTGACCTGCCAGAACGTACGCTACGCTTGATATAATATTAACCGCATTAAAGCAATAAGGTATCATTTCTAATTTGTTATTCATGTGAGCAGCACCCCTTTGCAGTGTACGTCTCCACCAGCAGTGTCAAGTTCCAAAAAAGCCCTAGAAACGTAGTCGATGCAAAATAGAGGCAATACAACTTATACAAACTTGTATATACAAATATTTATGGTGCCTTTTTGTCAAATTGAATATTTGTGGGGTTTTTTCTGAGCTTCTTTGAGAGTAGTGGCCAACATTTTCATTATCATAGACACAGAATATTTGCTCTGTGATTAATGGTCTATAGTTCATCTCTCTTCTAACTGTCAAGGTAACTTTTAAATATAAGCTGAGAACAGCTTTAAGTGCCAGTGCTGAAGTATGCTTCACTCACTACAGCAAAAGATAGTTAATGGCACTTTACAGATAACAAGTAATCTACAGGAGCTTTTAGCATTATCATTAAGAGGTAGTGCATCATATCGCTTTGCATTCACCTCTTCTGTTAATCTCTGCATCCGATCCGATGAATTTAATTATTTCAAAACATGGTGAAGTCCGGGTCTTGTAGCCATAAGTAGTAAGTACTTTAGTAAATGCCCATGAATTAGATCTTGTGGCATGAGCATAAATAAACTGTAAGAATTCTGAGGTGAACTGACGTGAAAAATTACAGAGTCATTTAATTTTACACTACCCTGGATGCCAGCCGAACTTAGCCCCGCCCACAACATTTGAGGATGGGAAGTTCGGTCTACACTTGATCCGTTGTGAAGCAAGTATGCCTGAACCAGAGCTGTTCGGACCAATCAAATTGTCAGGGCGGGCTTTATGTGATGATGGACAGATGATCAACAGTAACGTGATCACCCACGTCACCAAGGAGCGCTTGGGTTGATCTCGTTTACAGCAAAGAATGGCTGCCTTTGGAGAATTTAGATGTGTAGATTCAGCCATCGCGTCTGTTATAGAACTTCTAGACGGCGCATTCATTTTAAAAGAGGAACAGAAAACCGCGATCAAGGCATTTGTCGTTAAGAAAGATGTTCGAATGTTTGATTAAAATGAAGATACAATTTATACAAAACGAAACTCACTTAAAACAAAACTTAATAAGTGGTCAGAATTATGTCTGACCCATTTCAAATATTTTCCGATATATGGCACTGATGGACCAAATAGCGCGCATTTCAACATTTGCAGTAAAAACTTGAAATATAAATTCTCAGAAAATGCATTTAATACCAATATATTGAAACATCTGTTTATACTGCATTGATAAAGGATCCCAGACATTGGAAAACTATCAGTCCACATGCGTTTTGTATTTAATATGAGGGAAATAGACATGTATGCATAACACAAAAAATATAGGCTACTTCTGCTTTGGACCTACGGTGATAATTGATAAGGTAATAGATAATTGAAGTGGCCACATGCACCAAGCTGTGCGCTCTGTGCCCACAGACGTGAAGTGAACGAGACCGAGGCTGTCCGGTACTGTCTGAAATGGATAATTCTGTGGCGATGCATGTGCAAATGTCAGGATACATAACACAGCCTACTAGGCCTACACTAAAAAGGCCAAAATGATGATTTTCGCATCATCTGAGGATTTTTGCCAGACAAAAAATACATAAATCTCTTGTCTCAGTGGGATATGAGGCTGGAAAGCATGGTAATTCGAAAGTACTACAGGTTTTCTACTAATACAAAGCTGCTAAATCAGGAAGTACACCTTTTAACTAAAGCAATAACTTCAAGTTTAGAGAATGATGTAAATGTGCAAATTATATTGGGCTTTTCTTATGTCCACAAATGTCAAAGTAAGCAACCTTTAATAGCATTCCAAATTGTGGTTCCAGAGAGTCAAGAAATGTACATATGTGTTGCTTGAATGAAATTATTGTGCCAGAGAAAAACGTGTTTTTTTGTGTTTTTTTTAGCCATACTAACCAGAAAAAAAAATTACCCAAATTGACAAAATTATACATGCTGGTCTGATCTTCACCAGCATGTAAAAGATATAGGTTTATATACTCTGTATTGGCATTTAAGTCCATTTTGTTTTTTTGTTTGAAATAACTAATTATAAGCTCTTTCTTTAACTATGAAAACTGTTTCCTGATCAGTGATGTGATCTTTTGCATTTCAGATCAGTGCATGTCAAACTCATTTTTAAAATGACACATTATGACACATGATTTAAAATGACACAAGGACACATTAACTTGATCAAAAGTGACAGTAAACAGGGTTTCTAAAACACCCAAATGTGCAACTGGGACAAATCATCAGTGATAAAACAAACTGTTTTCAACATGACAATAATTAGAGAAATTTCTTGAGCACTAAAACAGCATATCAGAAAGATGTCTGGAGGATCTGAGGACTGGAGAAACGACAGCTTTGACAACAGGAAAACATTAAAACATATTCAAGTAGAAAAAAAAAAACCTTTTCAAAATTATTAAGAATTCTTTCTGAATTCTTTCAAACTTTTAAAAGCATGTGCAGTATATATTTTTAAATCTATTTATTTGGAAAGAATTGGCTTTGGTTTTAACATAATGGGTGCTAAATGAATTGTTAGACTGAAGGAATTGAATAAAACATGAGCAGAAAATGTTGTTTTAGTCTTATTTTTACTTGTGCTGAATTTTGACCGATTTTCATTGAGTAGACTATCGCTTTAAAGGGGTCTCAGTTTGGTTCCTTTAAATAGGACTCAAGTATGACAGTTGCCTTGGTTAAATCTATTTTTTCTTTGAAAAATGTCACAGTATCAAATGTCAGACCATGGCAAAAGATCAAACAGGGCTTAAGTCCAGAGACCTTCCAGAGATGGATATGCTGAGCGTGGTATACCAGGTCTGCAGAGGGGAGAAGCTTAATTTCCTGAAAACTAGCCGCCTGACATCAATAGCAAAAATTAACATGAACAATGTGATGCAACCTTCTGTATTAGTGTCATCACATAGAGTTTTTTAAACATCAAATGGTGCCTGAGATATCAATGTCCGTCCTTGTGTTCTTTTGAATGGATTAATGACTTCTTTTCATTTATTATCTACAGGTAAGAGCCTTTGAAAAGATGGATGCATTGTTAGCCCAACCATTATTAACGCCCAGGCTCCAGCTTGGCCTTCGTGATGAAAGAGAGCAAACAGAATGTGATGGTAATAGGCATAGATCCACAGCTGTGGGATTGAGGGCCTCTCTTTGTAACCAAGCTTCTCTTTCAGTTGAATTTTTGAACTTCGATAGGCAAGAGCATCTTTTGACTGTCAGACATTATCATTTAGACATAGATCAATTCCAGCACACAATAAGTTTTCATTCCTAAATATTATTTCTAACTTTTATTTCATAAAATCTCTTGGTTACCAGTACCACCCACTTAGGGTATGACACTGTTTTCAATTAAAAAATATATGAATTTTTGCCGTTCATTTACATGACAACTCCGTTTCGGGGGCCTGAAAATGATGCCGTACGTTATCTAGACTGGGAAAACCCAGATAACTTCTGGCAAATTTCGATTTGCTCTGCGAGTAAGTCTAATACTGCTACATAGGACCTTGATTATGAGGCGTGTCTAAACCGAACCTGGAAAAAAAATTTATCCTAAACTGGTTTGTTTAGTTGTCTTTTCAGAATCGTGATCTCTATTTTGAATCTCAATCCAGAATCGTGCTTCGTGCAGCTATAATTTCTCATGTTCATTTAGATTAACTTGTAGTAGGCTACTAAAATAACAAAAACTAATAAATAAATAATAAACTACAAATAAACTACAAACATATTTAAAATAAAAACTAAAAATTCAAAATAAAAACCTAAATTCAAAATATTAACAAAAAGCATATAGTATATCGATACAAAAACATCACTGCAGTGTCGGTATGTGGTTGCTAGGGCGTTTTGAACGTTTTTTAACACATTTTTTTTTTTTTTTACCAGTTAATAAATTGTAATGTCCAATAACATCAGTTTTGCTAAAAGAAGAAGTAGCATTCTTAATGCTATTGCATTAGCATTCTCACAAGCATTCTCTTTTGAAGCTGCATGCATTCAAGTCTGCACAAATTATGCTTGATAAGTTACACACTGAATGCTTAGGGTTTTGGGGTTTGTTAGCAAATTAGCATCAGCAGGGAAGTTGTGAATTTTTCCCAGCAAAATCTTAATGTTGTACATTTTACAATCAAGCCTATCATCATTCAGTCTAAGAAATTCTTTCACTGCACTGTTATTGGTTAGCACCAATGATAATTTCTTCTAGATGAGAGAAATTGACAAAAAAAAGTAAATAAAAATAAAAACACACACACTTTTTCCTTGAGTCACAATGTAATAGTTTTTTGAGAACTAAGACCCAGCTGTGAGAGGAGTCAGGAAGCCTGGGGAGGACAGAGAGCATTCATGATTGTGCTATGAAAGGAAGAAAGTGAGTGGCTTTATGCTGCCAGGTGCATCTGGCAGGGTCAATTATGTGACTGATTTACCTTGTCACAGTGGTACACTTGCCTGTGGATAACAGGGCATGAATCACTGTCCTCCAAAGGGGTGTCACAACTTTGAATGTGAACCTGTGTCCACTCTGCATCCCAAGATTGCAGTTGGTAAGATTTTGTTAAACGTTTCTGAAATAAGTCTTTTGTATGCTTAGCCAGGCTCAATTTATTTGTAAACAGTAAAATTGTGGGGGAAAAATACAATTTAAAATAACAGTTATCCATTGGAATATATTTTAAAATAAATGTAATTTATTCATGTGATGGAAAAGCTGAATTCAGTCTCCAGTTTTCAGTGTCAAATGACCCTTCAAAATCATTGTAATATGCTGATTTGCTGCTCAAAAAACATGTCTCATATATATATATATATATATATATATATATATATAGGAAAAAGAGGTGACATTTTGCAAGAGCTCACCAAAATTGAACAGTTTGGACAGACTGGAAAAATGTTGCCTGGTCTGAGTCTCGATTTCTGTTGAGACATTTGACAGAATTTGGCATAAACAGAATGAGAACATGGATCCATCATGCCTTGTTACCACTGTGCAGGCTGGTGGTGGTGGTGGTGTAAAGGATGTTTTATTGGCACACTTAAGGCCTCTTAGTGCCAATTGGGCATCGTTTAAATGCCATGGACTACCTGAGCATTGTTTCTGACCATGTCCATCCCTTTATGGCCAGCATCCTCTGATGGCTACTTCCAGCAGGATAATGCACCACGTCACAAAGCTCGAATTCATTTCAAATTGGTTTCTAGAACATGACATTGATTCCACTGTACTAAAATGGCCCCCAAAGTCACCAGATCTCAACCCAATAGAGCATCTTCGTGCCCTGGATGTGCATCCCACAAATCTCCATCAACTGTGTGTGTGAGAAAATGTGTGTGTAAGAAAAAGAATGAGAGATAGTGGTCTAGAACAGTACATACTTGCTCAAACTTTGAATAATGTAGTCCTTAATGTTAAGTCATTTTCTGGCAGCACTGTCAAGCTCAACGTGCACATGGACTGTTTGCTCCCGTACAAATGAGATCTTCTAAAAAAAAAACAGGCACTAGTATTAGACATAAGGACATGTAAAACTATTGTTAGCTATGCTGCAATTTAAATAAATCCTTGAAAATGTATAACAACATGGACACATTAAGTCTTGGAAAGTGAGGCTTGATGTTTCTGCACTAAATCTGGCTGTCAATTACAAACAAATAAACACCAGATGTTAAGCAGAAGTAGAGTTAATGAGATGCTGCAAAGCCGAAACCTTAAAATAGTTTGATTACAAAGCTGATTGATTTTACAAATAAATGGACATGCTGATAAACCACACATGAATGCTGACAGGCTAATTAAATATTGCAGTAATGTGTAAGCTGACCACAGATTGTGTCCAGTCTAACTGAATCAGTCAGTTTCTCTGCTAATGACACTTTGTCCTAGTCATGCTTTTGTCCTGGTCTCACTCATCTCATTCATTAAATCACTGATCATCAGTAGTAGTGCCATCAGCACATAAATGAGGTTGTAACATTAATGAAAAATCCACATTTTACATAGAGAATATCCAAAATTTAACAACCAAATGCACCCAAAGCTGCAACTGAAATAAGAATATGACTGAAATTAAGATAATCCGATAATCTTCTGTTTCCAACAATGCAACCACAACCCCACTTTCACCTATTCAGCCTTTTCTTGGTTACTTATGCATGCAGAAATCTGACATTTCCAAACAGTAAAAATTGCAAATGCATAAAATCACCAGCTGTCTTTGGTCTAATTAAGCTGAGTTTTCATTCCTCGTTTGTCATTTTGATTCAGTCTATAGCACCCCAGTCAGGCAGAGCCATTGACTGAACTCAGCCTTGAAATCAGATGTACCAAACGTGATTGCACACATATGAGTGATGTGTGAACATATGCCCATTCGCCCTGACAATTAATTTTTTTTTTGACATTTTTTAGACTTTAGTTTCATTGGCATCGCAAAAATACACACACACACATATATATATATATATATATATATATATATATAGCCTACTAGACCTTCATAAATATATATATTTACAGTATATATGTATATATATATATATATATACATACTAGGCCTTTATTATTGCATCTAAAATATTAACTTCTTGTTTATTGAACTTTTGTAAAAAACAAAAAGAAAAAAAGAAATAAAAAAGAAAGAAAACCGATCAGTGTTGCAGTTGTGTTATTGGTGTGAATATCAGTAATGTTGCCTTTTATTTGCTGATCTGAGCCCCAATTTACGCAATTCATTCTAAATGTATTCTCAGGTCGGGAACAATTCGGTTTTATTTCTGCAAGTCACAGGGTCACTGTTAAATGCAGCTTCGGCAAAAATGTAGCACAAGGTGCTCTTTAATAGATGTTCTCATCAAGCAGAAAATAATTGCCAACAAAAGGCTCTTGATCCAAAAATAACACACCATCCTGTAGTGACATTGTGGTTAAGGCTTGAACAAGTTAGAGAAATGGCACTGCTGTCTTTTACACAAAGGCTCCATCTGCTGGGGGCATTGAAACACCAAGTGATCTGGGTACCCTTAAAATGACATACTTTAGCTGTCTTTATTCTGATTTATGTTGACCACCATTGCTGTTTAACTTTTGTAACAAAAAGAACGTGTGACTTTGCAACATATGTTTCATTTCGAAGCCTCTTTGAATGGATTTGATTTGTCAGCTTTTTCATATGACAAAGCTACGTGTAACCTTTACCAAACCCAGCAGTGACTTCAGTGAAATGTTGATAATAGCATTTATCTCTCTTGTGAAGCTGTGATAATGGCAATGCAGTTTCAGCAATGATTTTTCCCCCTTTCAAGTCTTCATGCTGACTCTAAATTATAAGAAACAAAACTATAGGCTTATGTAAGAGACAGAGGGAGATGATAATAACACAAAGGGAGGAGATTCTGTTTTTTTTTTTTTGTTTTGTTTTTTTTAAAACCCTGGCCATACTTATTTTTATACTGGTCATAACTGAGATTTATGTCTATATTTATGAACCTTTTAGATGACTATTTTTAGTTTGAAAGTAGAGGCCAAAATGAAAACATAGCTTGATGCCTTATTCATTTGGCTAAATTTAGAGGGGCTGTATTAAAACAGGGCACTCAGCTACGGTCTGGGTTGGACAGGATTCCAGTCTATTTATTCTGTGCCCTGTGTGCTATTAATAATCTGCCGCTCGGATGTGATAGTGACTTGTTTGGGGAATGACCCTAAATATGGATGTGGTTCATTTAGGGCTATGCCTGTTTGTGTGTTTGGGCATGTGACATAAATTCTTCATAATGCTATACACTGTCTGGACTTCAGTCCAAAAAGGTTAAATTTTATTAAAGTGTCTAATTAAATAGCTAATTTTTTAATTCTTCAAAAATAATCTATCTTTATAATATAGTTATATACATTTCATCAAATTCTAGCAAAACTTCCTAAGAGGTTTAGATTCAGCCTAATAAAAGAATTAAGTTTGGACAAAGAACAGGACAAATTCAGCACCCTTTTACATGTATTAATTTAATTAATATTTGTTTGTCTGTCTGTCATCTGGGAGGAAATCTTAGAGCAATGCAACTACATTGCATATTACAGAATTGATTGTTCTTAAAGAGGTCATGTCAGGTTCGTGCAGTTTGCTGAAGACGAGGGCACAGGAACTTCCATGTAGTTAATTTATTTACAAAATGAGCTTCCAGGAAACAAACAGGAACAAAGGAAAACACTCCAGGAATTCAAATACACACAACCATACATGGACGACAACTAACAAACACTGAGGGAAAACACAAGGCTGGGGCTAACAGGACAATTAAAGGGAAAGTTCACTTTGAAATTAATTTTTGATATGTTTTAGCTTACCTCAAGGGCATCCAAGATGTAGGTGTCTTTGTTTCCACAGTATTTTCAATTTTGACATTTTTCGGTCAAACCGTTGGTGTCTGTCAGTCATTTAATGCAGGTCCACGTCAAAGAGCATGCACAGAGAAGTCAAAATTTAACATGATTTAATGACTCGTAAATGTAAGTACACATTGATGGCCTGAGAGTGGTTTGTGTGAGAAAACAAACAGTATTTATATCGTTTTTACCTCGTTTAACAACAGCAATGTCCAACTGATCTGAATCCGTTGTCCAATGTCCAACTGAATCATTCATGTCCAACGTTCTGCCGGAAGTGATCGCGTCACTCATTGTTTACACAGAGATTTTGGAAGTTTTGCCTTTCACTGTGAAGCTCTAAACATATTTAGATATACAGGAAATCGCAATGGAAGACGATTTAATATATCTAAATATGTTTAGTGAAAGGTAACCAATACCTTTACTGGTACTTTACCGATACTGGCAACCGATAGCGTCTCCTACGGCCAACCGGCTCAGACCCCGCCCAAACCAGCACGTGACTCCTGAGCTATGAAACTTGTACAATGTTTTAATGGTACAAAGTCCTATTATATATTTAATTTTAATATTGGCAGTCTTGCCTCAAGTTTGTAGTGATAAGGAAATTTGACAAGGATGATGCATTGTCACCATGAAAATTTAATTTTCCATTTTGCCACATTTTATAGCAACAGCGTTTTCCCTAATGAAATTGATTTTAATTTAAATTTTTATAATTTAGTTGATTTAGGTGTTTTAAAATTGTCAAAAAGTTAACTTCCATTTAAATCAATGTAAAAGTAGATTTATGCCATGATCTCTTTAAATTAGCATGTATTTATATTTTGAAATGTTAATATTTACATGTATTTTATATCTTATAAATATTGGTCACATTGATCCCTGTTGCTTTAAAGCTGTCCCGTGTTCATGGTTTCATTCACTACCAGTGATACACCACAAGAGAGCACTAAATCAGTGCACTTAATGTTAGCTATTTTCAGTACTTAAACCATACATTTCTGAATTTTCTGGTAGATTCAGAATATTATTTGTTTGTTAATGTGTTCTTAGTATTTAAATTCCTCACCTACTAATACATCTCAATGTGTGTGTGTGTGTGTGTTTTCTTTGTATTATTGACTGAGCACATATCTTTACTGCATGTTAGTGTACGGAGACCCAGTGTTTTACCCTCCCATTTCCCACTAATGGCAAGGTATTACTCACTGCTTATCTGACAGTTCCAATGAATGAAAACAACAACAAAAACCACCATTCACAAGCATTATAACTCAAAACTATTTATTTCCAAGACATTAGTCACCTAATTGCAGAGTAAATTTCATAACTACACAGGCCAAAGAAAAGAATAGAAAAATAGACACTTTCCACAACTCCACAAAAGAATGCTTTTTTTTGTACGTGTGTGTGTTTGTGTGTATATATGTATATGTATATAGATATACACACACATACACACAGTCTCAAATAGATATCGCATGTTTTATATATATTTATAAAAACTTTACACTTTACATACAACAAAACACCATATTTCTGAGGCCTGTGATCAAAGGTACCAAAAATCTTGAAAAATATTTTTTTTTCTGAAAGAAAAAAAGAAGACAAAATAAACATTATGCACACTAAGCGTTGGCTACAGTATTACAAAGAGACGGTTTAACAGAGGTTTGTAGAAAGGGCTTGCATAAGACAAAAGGGGTGTGGAGGAAGCCCAGCCTCAGGCAGGGAAGGCACTAAATCGTCTCCAAAAGAGAGATAGCACAAGAGAGAACCTGGAGATCTTGACTAGAAAGTCTTCAAACACAACTTCCCTTGCCCCTCACACATCCAAAACGCAAACCTTCGCTTCAGTTCAGCCTTGCGGCACTTTGGAGATAAATAACGCAACGCCATGCAAATATACTAAAAGGATTAGGAATGAATGCATAAGAAAAATGACTCTAGAACTGAATAAACAGACACTTCAGTCAAAAATAAACCAAAAGAGCCAACAGAGGGCACTATTCCACAACAAGTGTTACACAAACCACCATCAAAATTTTAGTGCATTGGGTACCTTCATCTGTTTTAGCTTTTATTCCTTGGTTCAAGATGGTCAACGAACCCAATAAGATTAGACAATGACAATTAGATGTCAAACAATGGCTAGGTTGAGTTTTACAACACAGACTAAACAATGATTCGAGCTTCTCATCTGGGAGCTCAAATCCATTTCCAATTCATTCTCTTAACAGTCTCAAGCAAGCAGCCCACAAACCAGACTAAACCCAAATGACAATAAATAGCATTTGTGATAGAAATGTATTAATTATGAGGTCAGTGTGCATCTCAAACGTGAAATAATACCTTCAACTGTGTGCATTGACTTTTGCAGCAATCAGAACCGGCCCTCAAAATGATCTGATTGGTGTTTTAGAACATGAAATAAATAAAAAAAAGACTTCTCAGCATCTTCAAAATGGCCTGAGTATAGCAGAGGCGAAGGTGATCTAAGGAGTTTTCCTAACCTCCCCCTTAATATTAAGGCATGGCTGGGTCTATACAGGACTAGATCGCTGGGAACGGCGTTGACCTCAAGAAATAATGTTCTCCGCTGGCAGGAAAACCTCTGAGTAGCAGCAGTAGGCCTAAATATCCATCTGTCAATTTTGGGTCATGGTTACGTAGCGAGTGTGATTCACTAGAAAGACATGACAAACCTCAGATCTCCTCTAGGCTGCCTCCAAGGGAAGTGCTGATGCCAATTACTCAATGCTTAGAGTTACAGGTAACAGTCACTTAAAAAATAGCAAACTAAAAATTCAACCGTTACATTAAAAAAAAGAGAGAGAGAAGTCATACCGAGAAGTCCGATGAATTCAAAATGGCAACAGAGGGATGGACCCACAGTTCAAAAAATACTGAGTTACGAACCAGAAACACTGAGAATTTATGCACATCAAAAGGAGAACATGCAAGCTGCTGGTAAAACAATTCGCATGCCAGGTAGGTCGAATCATTATTGTCATGATCTGCGAGGTAAAATGAAGACACCTGCTCTGTGAAACAAATCTAGGGTAAAACATTGCAATTATTCTGAATAAAAGTGGTTAATAAATTGGTTCAACTCCTCCTCTTTTTGCTGCAGAATGAGGTCAGGGAAGGTAGGATTAAGTAGGCTGCGACGCATTGCTTACTGAAAGCTGAAACTACTAGTGTATTATCAAGCTTGCTCGTATTCCAAAGGAAAGGTTAAACGTGTGCATCAGTGACCGAAGATTTTCAGGAATCCGATAAGCCTGGCGTAAAGAAAACCGTAGAACCACGTCCTTGACATTAAGAGGAGGCGAGCAGCCTCCTACCAATCTCAGTGGACTTCAACTCTCTGAGGAGATCACTTGTACCCCAGCCAGGGTCTATGCTGGATCTATTTTTGGATTTGACCCTCTGAGGCTTTGCGGGATGGCAAACTGGAGCGCTCCCACTCAGGGTTCGTGACTCTTTGAGGCTTGACTCAGAAGTGCACTGCAGTAGGAGTCCAGAAGAACCCATTTGTTGCACTGCAACTGAATCAGCTGGCTAACATTTCTGAACAACTAAGAGTAGATGAACAATAACACACCTGATTGAGTTAATTATCATGTGAGATGGCACAGTCCTCACTTTCTAAACAAAAATGATTATGCTGTTACGCTGAATCTATCCAAAAGGAGGAGAGGAACCTTAGAAATTTGCAAGCAAGTGGAGAAAAATTCATTTCTGGCTGTTGGCTCTGGTCTCTCAGTGATAAATGTTCAAGGTGAGGCTCTAGATGTCTAAATAAGGAAAATCAAATCGACTGAAGTACATGTTGAGAGAAGCTGGTCAGAGGTAGAAAGTCTCTCTGGCACAGAATACCTTACGTGATTTAAGATGGAGAACTGCGTTACCCAAGGTGAGGTCTTAAAGCAGTACTAACCCCTACATCAACTCTTAAAGGTGCAATACCTAAGATTTTTGCATTAAAATATCCCAAAATCACAAGGCCAGTGTTATATATTTAGTAAAGATGATAACTCACAATATTCCAAATGTTTCAAACAATGTTTAAATCGCGAGAAAATTGAGATTTTAACCAAGGAAACGGCACGTGTCAGCAGGGGTGAGCTGGGAGTCGCGAGTCAATCGCGTCATATCCGCTTACCTCGGTTTCCGCTCTTACTACGTGTAGTCCTGGACAAATGCGGTAGTTGTAGTTGTGCGTTAGCGCCTATCAAACGGCAGCTTGTTTCGCGCATTTGTTATGGAATGGAGCACATATATTCTTTTCATTTATTCTCGGAATGTGAACTGTTGGCTGTAAAGGGGGTCACACACCGGACGAGAAGCGCCGCGTCACGTTTAGGACAACTCCAGTAACGTTATCGAACACCGGACGCGCACTTTCTCATCAGTGTATGGCCAGCAATATTGTTATGTTTAATGACAGAAAATGAAGATAATGTCTGTTCTATGTTATTGTACTGTACAATTAATACAATCGTTGCTGAGTCTGCATTCTGAAAACTTTACCTCAGAGCATCCGTTCACAGAATGAATTGAGAATCTCACGTGAAAAATCTAATAATAATCAGTAATTGTCATTCAAGCAGCTGATTTCTGTAAATGACTGCAAAACTAAATGCATAGATATTGCAGCATAGGGCAAAGTCAGGATCCATTAGCAACGGTTTGAGGCAAAAATAATTACAATTTTATATAAAACTATGTAAATGGCGCTCTGTGGCGCAGCAGGGTTTTGAAACACGGTCCTGAAACGTTGCTGGGCGCCGCGGACAGACGCCGAATGGCGCCGCCGGTATGTGTACACTTATAGATAATAATGTGTTCGAATAATTATGTGGTGCAACGCGGCGCTGCAGCTTCTCGTCCGGTGTGCGACCCCCTTAACGTTAATTTTGTGAAACTGTAGCTGTGGTTGAATACTTACACGACATGAAAAGATGTGTCAAATGTACATTGCAGACATCCCAAGTCTCCCGGATCTCCCGCATATTGATAGCGTTTCCCTGATGCCCGCAAATTAGTTCAAATCTCCCGGGATATAATGTTAGAGCGAGACATACTGCGCGCATAACATACAGCGCGCTGCGCGTGCACTGTACAGAGGGAGAGACTTTGCGTTTGTGCCTCGCGAACGCGAAAGTTAGCCTTCCCTCCCACCCCCACAATCTTGTTATCGAAATATACCTCCCGGAAATGAATTCTTGCAGGTTGGGATAACTGACACTTTTATAAAGTTACCAAGGAGGGCCAACCACGTCAACTCCTTGCGAGAGACCTGCCCCTTCAAACCCTCTCCACCATAGCTTCGTCCAGTGACTCGTACAGTAACATCTGTGATAACTAATTTACTTTTAAACCTGACTTTTCTTGCACGGTTATTTCAGTTTAATGAAATACAAGCATGTCATTAAACGCAACGTTTATAGAAATCGAACTTTACCTCATCCATGACAACTAATTTTCGATTCCCGTCTGACTGATTTATCCACGGTGGAGTTGAAAACAACAGTTCCCATCATTCCGCGTTCCTCCACGGCGTCATCAAGCAAAGCCGTTGTTGTTGTTTTGAATATAGCGCCCTCTAGCGGCATCTAGATCTTAGGTATTGCACCTTTAAGGCTATCTTTATAGGTCAAAATACCTGGGGAGGGATCAACAAAATCAATCGATGATAAATCTTCCTTCTATGGTCACAGTCATCAAAGAGTCTGTGTAACTAACATGAATCTCACGCCGACAGTTTCAATTCAGCTGACAAAGAGGGACAGAAACCTGGGAAATAAAACGCTTTCGAGATTCAACAAGCAACACAAACATCCTCCCCAACCCATCTTTGGTCTAACTGCGAGTTCTTAACAGTCCAAAAAAAAATCTAAATTGACCATCCAACCAAACCTCAAGCCTTTTACTAAAGTATAAAATATTTGAGCACTTTTGTCTGACAAGAAATAAATGACATTCTCAGTATTTCTCAGTACGTTTGTGCTTTCAACCAACAAAACGGTTCTTGTGCTCCAATGAAAGCACTCAAAGTTAGGAACGTGGGATGGATATGACTGAGGATTGTTTGGATATTCAACAGAGGTCCCACCTGGTCTAATAAAACCAGAGATGGTTATATAATAATATTTGAGAGTATGTGAAAATACAGTACCATTACTTGTGGGGAACGACTATTGTTGATTATCCTAAAGGGATAGTTCACCCAAAAAATGGCAATTCTGTCATCATTTACTTACCCTCATAACCTGTACGAGTTTCAAAAATATATTTTGAAGAATGTCTTGGGGCTTTTTGTTTGTTTTTTATCCATACAGTGCAAGTCAATAGGGTCCAATACTGTGTTTTTTTGATCCCCCAGCCTTTTATTGTATGGACAAAATCTAGAAAAAAGTCTTGGAACAACATGAATGGTGACAAATTACATTTTTGAGTGAACTAGCCTGCATATTTGTGTCAGTATGATAATGTAGGGAGAAGAGAGCAAAATGAGTATTTAAATAAAAAAAGGCTGCCTATTGCACAGTTAATAAAGAATAAAGGTATTTCAGATGGTAAAAAAAGCTTAAAATAAGTCACTTTTATAGACAGGGTGTGCAGCAGTGTGTGAGATACTGTTTCTTAAAGTGTTGTGTAACAAATCAAAAGTAAATCCTCAAAATCTTTGTGTACATGACACTTTCTAAGATTTTTTTTTTTTTTTGCAAAGCCTGTTCATGACATCATAATTATTGGTCGTCTGCTGACAGAACTTGCGTAGAAAAGCTAATGAAGGTCTATTGTCCCACCAAACTAGAGGACTGAGGATGTGGCGTGAGGTTGGTTTGATTGAGATTCCTGTACATTTCTGGAGGACAAGGCTGATAATGATCAACCTGCTTTTGCCATCTCTCAGGAATGCCAGCAACTGCAGCCTTGGAAAGAGAATCTGAATGCAAAAGAGGGTGCCAAATTTTTGTTAGTTAAATACACTAGAATGAATCTGCAGATCTGAGTTGTGAAACACTATAAAACAAAGCTCCATTCACATTTAATGGCACATCTGTGCCATTGTTATGCCTGATATGTTGCCTCATAGGAGACAGGGGATTTCATTTGTTTTCCCTTTTATGTTCCATCTCGGCTCTTAAATTGCCCAGGCTAATGTAAAAGCCGGCAAATGCAGCGGATTACACAAGCTATTACTGCCACTCTGCCCTCGAAAAGAGGAGGGGCCGTTTTTCCAAGGACTAGACAAAGTAATGAGTTTGCAACTTACTGCCTTCATATTTTTTACATTTACTCCAAAGGAACTAAATCTGTGCATCTAGATAAATATATATTTTCCCCGGTCATCCTAGTACTGTAGGTTCAAGGAAATGAAAGTAAATAAAATATACTGTGATATCTGTACATTAATATGCAGCATGTGAGGAAAATATGAGAACCATAATGAATCAGACCTCTTTCAAGGTGCACACAACCAAACCAAGCTCTCCTCACTCTATATTAGGTTTCAAACCTATCTGGAGCGGTTTAAGTGACATCTCCCTTTAGCATCAGAAAAGCAGCCACTCGAGTAGCTTATGGGCGTTCATCACATCAAGATACTGTCGTCCCTCGAAAGAATACAAAGTGCAGGACTGCTGGTGCCTCACCTGTTTGCTTACACGTAGCATTTAAATTAGTCCTCAGTCTCTTTTTTAATCAGGGGTCAGAGAGCAGACTTCCTGTAGGGGTAGTCAGGTTTGCTGGGTGACCTGCGGTCCCGGGCCCCCAACCCTCCCTCGTCCCCAGTCCCTACATTCGCCCCTAAGCCCAGCCCAATTCCCTCTTGAGCAGGCCGGCGGCCTGTGGGCCATTCCTCATACTGTTCTGTGGAGGGGCCGAGGCCACAGGTGAGGTCCGTCTCATTTACGGGCCGAGACCTCAGCACGGCTTGCGCGACGCCCCCTTGCGAGACAATTGCCAAGTCTAGTCTCTGTGGAGGCTGTTCCAGCACATCCAAGCGGAGGGATTCTGAAGCCTCCGAGTAGGACGGAGGCGGCGCCCCTCCAACTGCCTGGCGGCCATGGGTGTAGAGGTCTGGTCCACAGTAGGGAGGCACGTGGCGGCCTGGGAATTCGTAGAGATCTGGGAAGTCAGGCTGCGGGCCCTCGGGCTTGGGTTCGGCTGCATGCCGCTTCCGGGAGGAGTGCAGATGACGGCTGGAGTAGCTGTGGGACATGGGAGGAGCTGTAGAAATGTGAGGGTGGGCTTCGTGACTCTCCACCTCCATAGAGACCTCCGGAAGTCGTCGTTCCTTTAGGCTCATTGCCGAAACACCCATGGCAATGTCTGGCATGAACTCGTTGATGACAGGCTCCATGTTCTGCAAGAATAAGTTAAAATACAACTATTATCTCTAGGGAAGCATCATATAGCAGCACCATATTGGCCATCATCCATTATTATTATTATTATATAATAGGGGTGTAACGATACCCTCCAGTCACAATTCGATACATATCACACGATACAATATTATTGTAATGCTACAAGACATATGGTAAAAGGTTTAAAAAACTGTTGATTAAAATGCTAAATTTGGTGTTACAACATGGGTGTAAATGAATAGGCTTGGACTTGGTGCTGGTAAGCCAATGCACGGGGACAATAGTGACATCAGAATAAAAATATTCATTATTCTGAAGCTGAAAACAGAATTTTTTTAAACGAAAATAATTAATGTAGGCCAATTTTTACTGGTAACATAAGACATTATCAGGGCACAAATATTCCACCATTGCATACAGTATATATTGAATATACTGTATGCAATGGTGGAATATTTGTGCCCTGATAATGTCTTATGTTACCAGTAAAAATTGGCCTACATTAATTATTTTCGTTTATATATATGTGAAGAGTTCAGATGCAAAAGCCTCTAAATGCCATTTGAAATTTTCTTCTTTAATGATGATTTTTTTATCAAACTTGTATATTTAAGTTCAGTAATTTCACTTAAATAACAATTAGTAGGTAATTATCATTGTCATTTAAGTGAAAGCACTGAACTTAAATATACAAGCTTGATAAAAATGATCATTCTAGAAGAAAATTTCAAATGGCACTTCGTACTATATATCTTCATATATATATATAGTACTGACACTAAAACTCTTAGTGTCAGTACTACATATTTTTCACACACAGTAATTATCATTTTATACACAATACATATTGTCACTATCCACAAGTTACAATTTTGTATTGCGATATATTGTGGAACAATAATTTAATTTAATCTGTATGTCAATGTTGTATGTGTAGATGCTAATTTTCCCATTTTTCCCATTTTGATTATTTAAAACCACTAACAATTTAATAACACTGTAGAATGTTATTCGAATTATATCTTTAAAAATGTAAACAACAGTATATTTAAAGGATGGTCAAAAAAATATAAAATAACAATAATAATAAATTGCTATTAATAACCATTTGCTTGTCAGGATGAAGATTCCTTCCCCCCTGTGCGTTAGTGCAGTCTGGGGGCAGGGGCTTGGCTCCTGGTGGGTAGACCGGGCTGCCCATTTTTGTAGAGGTCTGCCTATGAAGGAGTGCATGATTGCAGGGGTAGGAGAAAGATCTGGAGGGAGGTTGGCTGGGGACCCGTGGTCTCCAGCCTGCTTTAAACTGCTGCTGGCCATGGCCCGGGGTGGTCGGAGGATGGTAGGGTGGAGGAGGTGGGGGCAGAGGGGGGTGGAAGCCCACCAGAGCCTCCAGGTCAGTGAACATACTCTCCACAGCTGGTGTACTGTTGACCCGGCAGCGACCTGACTGGCGCAAGGCCAGAACGGGACTCTCGTCTCCAAAACGCTCCTCAGGAAAGAATTTGTGTGGATTCTAAAACACAGCACACATCAATGTAAGGGCATGTTTGTGCTAGACATGCTTCAAAAATGAGAGTTAATAGGCTGTATGCTGAAGAAGTTTTGACTCATTCCAAGTTTTCCAACATAGCTTGTCACTTAATGGTGAGAACAACAAGACATCACAGTAGTTCAAGGTCTCAGATCACTTCTAAACCAAGAGCACAGTAACTCGAGGAACATGCTAGTCAAAGCAACATAGAGTGATGCAGAAGAACACACGAAGCCCCGAAAAATACTCTACGCAAGTATGTGAATGCAGTATTCTTTTAGAAATAAATAATCTTATTAAGGAATAATGAAATTTGAATTAATTTATAATGATTTCTGAAGGATTGTGTGACACTGAAGACTGGAGTAATGGTTGCTGAAAATTCAGCTTTGAATTTTTTTAAAATATATCACGTTTGAATCTCTTTTTAATTTTTACAAAATCAGTATGAGTGCCTGCAAACCCTAGAAAACAAAATTGTATTCATCAGAGGCTGGGGTAAAACTAACTGACGTGAAAGTCAGAGTGAGTTTCACAGTAGCCATAGCAACTTGTCGGTGCCTTCACTCAAACAGGATATGCAGGGTTACCTGTAGGAGTTCTGCAGCCCCGTCAGGCAGGCCAAACTCTCGGAGCACACGGATCTGCAGCTCGTAACTGACTGTTGCGCCCTCACCACAGTTCAGAGCATACGCTCGCTGCACCTGGTCTGTGTGACGCAGCTCCTGCAGCCTACGGATCATTTCCTTCACTACTGCCAACCTGGGCACTGAAAGACAGGGTGAGAAAAGGAAAACACATAACTTAAGTTAGAATAAATGTGTAAATACAGATGAATAAATTCATCAATTAATAATATTGCATACCAGATCATAAATAGAGATATATAAAAGATGGGTATATTGACAACAAAAAGTTTTTTCTTTTTAAATTGGTGTTGAATTTTGTTTTATATAACACCCACAACATCACAAAGCTTGCCAATATACAAGGCCAATGTTCCCACTCACATTATACATATATATACAAATATATATAAACACTGAATTGCTTCTTAAAAACAAACAAGAATATTAACTTGAGAAAACAATGTCTCATGGTTTGATTTGTGGGAGTCAAAACTACAACTAGATTACATCTAGACATTTGGGTGTGAGACACCTGGGTTTGAGACGCCAATGTGTCCCTGAGCAAGACACTTACTGTAACCTCTAGTTGCTCCAGAGGCGTGCGACCTCTGACACATATAGAAATTGTAAGTCGCTTTGCATAAAGGCGTCAGCTAAATGAATAAATGTAAATGTAAATGTAGATTAGGACAATATATTTGGCCTCTGTGAAATATCTTTCTATAATGACTTGATTGTGGTGTTTGTGAGTGATTAATTTTATCAAGTATAAACGAGTATCACACAGATATATAGTAGACATAATGATGGCACCTAAATTGTAGATTGGCTAAAACACTGCATCATTACAAGGCATGAATGAGCGCTTAACCCACCTGGTATCTCATTAGCAACCACAGACGGCGGAGCTGTCTGGCTGCCAACCATTTGCTGGTGGTTGATCATGTGACAGCACTGAGGGACGGCATTGTTCACCATGTAGAGTGTGTCGGGTACATTAGACATACGAACCATACGCAGCCTAACCAGATCGGTCTGCTCAACCATCATCTCATCCAGAACCGCCTGGAGGAACACAAATACACAAAGTTTAATACAAGTTCAATTGTATTTCTTTCCTCTTTTCAATAACTTTGCCCATGTCTTCATCTGTTCATTTTAAATGTAGCGGTGAAATATTCTTCTGTATGTGAGGTAAGAAAGTCTATCTTACCTTGGCCTCCTCCACATAAGGAGAGAAGAGCCGTGGGCGGACATAAATGCCAGCACTCTTCTGCCGGAGCCAGGCGTTGGCTTTGCCTCCCTCTGCTGTGGGCAGCATGTCAGAAGGAGGGGTGCTGATCAGACCCCTCTTCATCTGTTAAAGGCAGAGAAAATGTTTTTACCGATACGTGACGAGAGCAGTCAACAAGAGCAATGGTGTATCTGTTTTCTTTATTACTAAATAGTACTGAGAGTCAGTGTATATACACATTCATGCATCCATTATCATTTGTATTATTTTTATTCAGAGTGTGCTGTACAGAAAAACAATAGTAACATGTTTTTCATTTGGCTTGTAGTGTCATGAAAAATTTCTTATGGAGGATGATGGGTGGTTTCCCAATCATCCTGATCTATATAACACAAGTTTGAAAAGGACAAACTATCATTCAAAAGTTTGGGGTGTGTAATTTGTTTTATGGTTTTGAAAGAAGTGTCTTATACTCATTTACCAAGGCTGTGTTTATTTGATCAAACAGTTATATTGTTTTAGTTATATTATATATAGTTATATTGTTACAATTTAAAATAAACATATTACACATATTAAATAGAAAATGGCTATTCCTGTAACAGCAAAGCATCATTACAGTCTGCAGTGTCACATGATCCTTCTGAAATCATTCTAATTTGCTCAAGAATTATTCCTTATCAACAATGTTGAAAAGAGTTGTGTTGGAAAACAAAAATATTCTTAGGGACAGGGTATGTAAAAAAAGGGGCATCTATTACTACAGAGTAATTTCATTATAACAATTACAACAGTATTTATATTGGATGGATGGATGGATGGATGGATGGAAGTTTGTGTGTTTAAAATCTAGTGTGACAGCCCCTTAATGTGCCCGTTTAAGCTGTACAAACCAATGACACAAACACACTTACAGTGTCAGAGAGGACCTCACTGTTGGTGGGTAATATGTGCTCAGTTCGGACGAAAGGCAGCAGCGGAGAGAGAATCTCTTTAAGCTCTTCCAGGTCCAGATCCCTTCTTTTCACGCCACGTTTATTCACACTATGTGCAGTACCACTTAACAGGTTAGGCTCTGGGGAACACACAGAAACATACACAGTTACACACATATTTAAGTTGGAGGAAAAGGTAGCCCAACTTTTCTAGCCCACAATATAGATTAGACAACGATGGGTGGGAGGGTGTGTGGTTCCAGAGGATTAGCGGTATCACTATGCAGCTCCACTGGCTGCTACTGTGCCCTTGAGCGAGGAATTAAAGCTCCTCTGTTCTAGAAATGCTGCATGGCAATGGACCCTGAATTACTATCTACACCAAATTAGGATCCTGTATAAAGATTGTAAATGACAAAATGAGGTGTTTCCCTTTAGAATGTGTTCTGGGGGAAAAGCAGTCAAAGATTGTGCTTATGGTTTGGCACCAGCTATAAACATTTAAGACTGTGTCAGTCTGGGAATTTCTGATTCTGTTGGGTACACAGAGCAAAGGCAGACCCAGGTCTGGAGCTGCCAGCCATATGCTACGCTTCTGTACTGCAGAGCACTTGGCCTGATTTCTCAGTGCTGAGCCAGTCAGAGTCATTACTAGACATTAGGAGGATTGGGGAATAAATCATTAGACCACCATCTATGGCAAGAGGTGAAAACAGGGACAAATTCAGCGGCACAGAAAAAAGTTTGGGCCAGAAAAAAGTGTGTGTGTAGATGGGGATTAAAGGAATAGTCAGGGTTGAAATTTTTGCCTGAACATTATTATTATTATAACTTTTTTCCAAGCCTGTATGGACTTGCTTTCACCCAAGAAACACAAAAGTAGTTTAGCAGAATGTCCAAGCTGCTTTTTTATACAACAAATGTGTATGGGGATAACAGGCTGTCAAGCTCCAGATATCACCATAAAATTCAGCAATAACTTGTACACAACACTTCAAGTCATACGGACAACATTAATTATATTTTTGTCTTTTCAGTATGAAAGACATGGTCACTATGAACACATGGAATGAGCCATGTAATAATTATTGTAACGAAATATACAGTAGCATTCAAAAGTTTGGGGGCCGAAAGTAAAAAATAAGAAGAAAAAAAGAAATTAATACATCTATTCAGGAAGATGAAATGCGCAATTGATCATAAGTGACAGACAGTAAAGAAATTTACATTTATTAATTTAGCAGATTTCTGAAGGACCATGTGACATTGAACACTGGAGTAATGATGCTGAAAATTCAGCTTTGCATCACAGGAATATATAACATATTATAATACACATTAAAATAGAAAACAGATTATTATTGCAATTTTTACTGCAATATTTATTTTATCCAATAATTTAGAAAAAAGAAATGCAATCTTGGTGAGCATAAGAAGAGACTTTCAAAGGCATTTTAAAAATTCTTACTGACCCCAAACTTTGAATGATAGTATATAAATATTTTTGTGTTTTACACAATGAAATGGATGACATATTCATATTTGGATGAACTATTCCTTTAATGTGTATCTAGTGACAAATGTCTGTGTGTGATACCTCTATCGGCCATCCTCTTGATGAGCTGGTGTTCGCCCCACTTCACAACATACTTGAGGATGTCCTGTTCACTGGCCTGTGAAGAGAGGAGAAGAACAGTATAAGTTTGTTACTGAATTTAGCCAAGGCTGAAAGACACTGGTGCATGCAAGCTTAAAGGGCATATTGGTATATGAAAATACCATACAAAAAATGAAAGCATGATATAAAATGGTTTTGCAAGACATAAGGGTAAAAATTTAGTAGAGAACGTGACAGTTTCCTTGACTGTGTTGAAAAAACACCTTTTTCTCAACATTGCATGAGAGGGAGTTGTTTGCTGGGCTCTGCATTTGCTCAGTGCAGAGTAAGTTGGTATTCAGTAGGAGCGGTCATGGTTCAGTGTGTTTTGGTAGTTATTGTATTTCAATTTTCCATCGTCATGCTAAGTTAATGTGAATTATAGTCTGTCAGGACATCGAGTCCACAGGTTTCAGAACAAGAAAAAGGACGGTGCTTTCTTCTGTGCCTGCGTGCATTTTGTACAGGTGAAAAGACGGGACTTCACTTCTGCATCTGCTTCGAAAAACACGGTAGTGTGTAGTAGTGTGATCACTTTAGACCGGATGAGAATAATCCCGGCGATATGATGGAGTTCAACATGGGATGCCGAAGCAAGAACCAAGTGAGACTCCGGGCTGGTGCGGTTCCTTCGGTGCACACTGTCACAGCACCTTCATCAGGTCCGCCCGCCCGGTTTGTTGTCAGCATACGGTTCGACCGCCGAAGGAAACATGATGGTTACGGATTTGTCAAAGATCACTTAATGTACATCTGCATCTGACAAATGCCATTTTGTAAAACACAAGTAAAATTCTCTCACAAAATAACCCTCCAGAAGCCTTAAACGGTTAGTTCACTCAAAAATGAAATTTCTGTCAGTAATTACTCACCCTCCTGTTGTTCCAACCCCGTAAGACTTTCATTCATCTTCGGAACACAAATTAAGATATTTTTGATTAAACCCGAAAGCTGGATCACTCCTTCATAGGGTGCTAAGGGATTGAAACTTGCGAGCCCAGAAAAATTATTAAACACATAGTTAAAATAGTCCAAGAGACTACAGTGGCTCAATCTAAAGTTTATCAAGCAACAAGAACACTTTTTTGCACAAAAAAACTAAACAAAAATAACGACTTTATTCAACTATTAATTTCCTTCTCTGTGGGCCTTGGGTTAGTTCACATAGTATAACTGCAAAGCGCTTCACGTTGTACTTCTAAGATTTAATAAAAAATATCTTAATTTGTGTTCCGAAGATGAACGAAAATCTAACAACATAAGGGTGAGTAATTACTGACAGAATTTTAATTTTTGGGTGAACTACCCCTTATAATAACGTTTTGAAAGTATATATTTTAAGAGAATCTAGTTCCTACATAATTTTTCTATGCACTGACTCCCTGGGTACTCTAACCTGCAATATGCCCTTTTAATGCAAGCACATTTAATACAACAGAACAATCTCAAAACTAAAAACAGGATATATAAAACCAATGTATTTCATAGCAGCAAGTCCTGCAGGTGCCAGGTGAAACCTGAGAAAAATGATTTTGCTATCTTATCTCTTACTGGGAATATTGCACAGCCAAAATCTCATTTCATTCCTCGACAGAAGCCGATCCAGGTTTAATGGACATCGTTTATCCGTCAAACTAAATTAAATTTTTTTTAATAGCAGAGTCCTTTCCTTTTTTCCTAAATTTTATTTTTTTGGGCTTTTTCCCTTTTTTATGGTACAAGAGAATGCAGACAGGAAATTTGAGGGCAAGGGAGAGAAAGGGGGAACGGGATTAGGACAGACCCTAATCCTAACCCAGGGTGAACTCACTCAAAGGAATGATTCACCCAAAAATGAAAATGTGCTGTTAATTGTCCTCACCCTCAGGCCATCCAAGATGTATGTGTAATTTTTTCTTCAGTAACGGTAAAGAAGATTTTTAACTGAAACCGTGGTCCTAGGTGATTCATATAATGCAAGTCAATGGATACAGTAACTTTGAGAATCAAAAACCATATATGTAACAAAATAAATACCTGTGGCTCCTGGCAATATATTGAGGTCTTATGAAGTGAAAAGATTGGTCTGTGCAAGAAACTAAACATTATTACCTGTAATCCACAGCCTCAGCAAACAGTCTGAGGATAAGCAAGTAAGTACCACTTAGATGAACAATACAACACACACGTCTTCCCTCTCTGTTATATACAAACAGCTTCAGCTCACGTCTGAGTTTGCTCCAGCACAGATCTCATTATACGACAGAAAGCTCGTGGTTCATAGTTCAAACTGCCATGAACACACTCAAGACCTTTTGCTGAGGCTTGCTTTACAGGTAATTATGTTGTAAATAGTGTTCATTTTCTTACATAGACCAATCATTTAGCTTCATAAGACCTCAATATATAGCCAGGAGCCACGGGTATTCATTTTGTTTATTGTTTTTTGACTCTCAAAGTGACGGTATCCATTGGCTTGCATTATATGAATCACTAAGGATCACAGTTTCAGTTAAAAACTTCTTTACTGTTCTACTGAAGAAAAAAAAATACACATATCTTGAATGGCCTGAGGGTGAGGAAATTACCAGCAAATTTTAATTTTTGGGTGAACTATCCATTTAACCCTTGATCTCTGTGAACCAACAACTCTTATCTTGACCAAGCCCACAGAACTTTTCCAAAATAACTTTGATTCAGATTGATTAGCAATAGCAATTTCTAGCTAATGAAATGTAAATTTGAGCATAACCACTACAAACATTGTACATTCATTAGGCATTACAATGACTAAAGATTTAATTAACTTCTCATTTCCAGAGCTGTAAAAAAAAAGAAGCTTAAAATTCACTGATATACAGGTCTTCCATGATCATGAGAAAGAATAAATCAGTTAATCCCCCTTTTTTGAGGGATAGTATATCTGTCAAACCAACACTATAGTCTCTGTTCATGTTTGTTTACAAATTCTCAGTCACTAGAGGGATTAGATTATTTCAACAGGCTTGACCTGAGGTAGAGTAAGCAAAGACTTGTAAACGTTGAAGAGCTAGCACACATGAGTGTGAAGGTGCTAACAGACTTCTGTGTGCCAGGGCAAATCCCAGATGGGGTTACAGCTCTCTATACAAGCTCACCGAGAAGACGTAAGAGGGTCATCGCCGGATACAGATAACCCATTTGTCCAAAAACAAAAGCAGGTGACCTTCAACAGAACAGGAGCCCTGATCAAAAGAGATCGATAAACAGACTGATACTGACACTCTGCTGTCTGAAACAGATAGGCCTTAAGCCCTGCATTGATTTGTGGATTGAAATAAACACAATTTTCCCAATAGTGCAATATGATGCAGTGCAGTTACTCTGAATTACCCCTGTATGTTTCCAGAGAGAAAATAAGCTTGACCTTGTCATAAAAGCACAAAAATCACATGTAACAGACTTTGTAGTGAAGTTCTTTGTAAGATTACTCTAGAAAATTCTATTTAATTCAATCGGACCAACATTTCCCTTTTTTTGACAACCCATATCCCATTTAAAAAGCACCATGTTTTTTTGCAATTAACAAAAGTGAATTTTTCACTTATAAAGATTGATCATTTGAAACACAATCAGCTCCCATAAATTGGCAAATCATGAACGGGACAATCTTGCACTGGGACATCTGAAAAGAACTCAGGGTGAATTGGTGTACGGTCATCATCACCTGCAGATAATCAGACTGAATGGCTGCCAGCAGGTGCTCCTTGCTTAGCTCGTAGAGGACGTCGGAGGTCATGACCTGGCTGAACTCTTCACACAGGAAGTGCATGGCCTGCCGATGAACCCATTTGGAGCCATAGGGCTGTGCGCTCCACTTCAGGATGGCCACCACAGAGTCTAGCGAGATGCTGTCTGCCACAATGTCTTCACAGCCTAAGACGAATAAACAAAGACATTGCATTTTATTTAGGTATAAACAGAGCTTAAGCTGCTCTTAAACATACAAATCTGTTTCCAAACATAGTTAATCAAGATTCTGAAAAAAAAAAAAAAAAAAAAAACATGGGTGGTCGAGATGCTATTAGAATAGGGAACTATCTGTATCTGCCCTTTATCTATTGCTGAAATAATTTTCTCATCACCACGACTGTAATATAACACTTCAAAGGTAAAACTGAGTCCTTAAATACACCAAGAATATATTCTATCACAATATATGCAGATATGTCTAAAATATTAATGAAAATGTATGCATTTAAATGTCACTGTGGAAACCGATGAATAACTTACCCAATTATTCACAACTAAAACACTCCTTTATGCTGCTTCAAACTGTGCCTTGAATTACTGATTTGATCTGTTTTGTCTCTTCCATTCAATTCTTTTGGTCTCCTTTGCCAGTCATCAAAGACCGAATGTCAAAGGAGAGGCATTCAGAGCAGTTTAATCAGTAAATGCCACTGTTTTTTTTTTGTTTTTTTTGCTGTGCTTGATACAAAGACCCATGGAGCAGTGGAGAATTTCAACTCCAATGGAATAATTCAAGCCAAGCATCTCTAGAAAGCAAGCTTGGTTTTCCCTTTCTAATATGAATTATGATAAATTAAATTCAGGTCCAACAATAGTTTGTTTACAAAATTTTGAAGATTTGTTGTATCATACCCGACGCAAAATTTTAATCAAAAGTGACAGTAAAGACTGTTTAAAATAAATGCTGGTCTTTTGAACTTTCAATTTATCAAAGACTTCTGGGGAACAACTGCATCCTGGTTTCCACAAAAATGTTAAGCAGCAACTATTTTCAATATTGATAATAGGAAAAGTCTCTTGAGCATCAAATCAACATATCAGAATGATTTCTGAAGGAGCAAGTGACATTGAAGACTGAGTAGTGACAGCTGAAAATTCAGCTTTGACATCACAGAAATAAATTAAATTTAGAATATATTTAAATGGGAAAAAGTTCATTTAAATAATAATAGTATTTCATAATATTAGTTTTTACTGTATTTTTTATTAAATAAATGTAACTGGAGCTTCGCAGTATAAATCATTATTCATCTTTAAATGGAACTGGCTCAGACATTCTGCCTAATAATTCTTGTCAAGCAACAAAGAAGAAAAAAAATAACATGGTGATGGAATGGGGTGAGAAAATGACAACATTTTCATTATTGGGTGAACTACTCCTTTAAGTGTTCAGGCACACTGTGCTGATCAGTACTATTAAATATTCAACTGGATGGCAGTCTGCGTCAGAGCAGACGCCTCTCTCAAAGCTCTGGAGACAATTACATTTTTGAACTACATATTTTGTAAGTAAAATCTGTTTATCAAGACTCCATGCAAACACTCATATGGTGTTTAGGAAGACAAATAAAAGCATTTGTAGTCTTTTATGACATAACACAACACAACTTGTATCTTATGTCTCCAAAAATATGGTCACCATTGTTTTATGTGAGAGTGTTATTTATATATTTATTTATTAAACATTGAATTGTCTTTTGTATCCCCACATTTTATTTTGCATAGCCAGACATTCTATAACCACTGCAATTGGTCAAGGAATGGCCACTAATTAAAGAAGAGGCCATCTGATAGAGATGTAAAGTGACCAATCACAGTTTTGTTTTGTTCAACATCCTGTTAAGGAGCAGGTATATGTTGCTTGGAAATCCAAAGGTTACTTGGCCAAGCTCGGAAAATAATACTTTTCCCCTATGCCATCATTAAACATGCAAACATCTACTTTAAATTCAACAAAATTTAAACAAAACACTTGATGTCTTAAAGTTTCAATGCCAAAAATGTGTAAACGAACATAAAAAGAGACTGGTGTTGGTTTGACAAATATACTATGCTTTAAGAGGAGGATTAACTGATTGATTCAGCCTGCAAGTGCTAAGGTGTATTGTTTAGCTGTCTGAAACCTAATGACAATGTCTTCTCTTTTGTGATGGGCACCATGTAGCCTGAGGATGGTGGCTCACACGTCTCCAGCCTGGAGCACAAAAAAAGATTAAGAGTAGCACTGTGACTGCATCTGTTCCACTGCATGGCAAGAAACCATTTAGCATGCAGCAGCAAAGCAGAGCAGAGTATTCCCTCATAAACCTGTCCCAGTTAATTATAATCTCTGCTCACAGAGCCATAAGCTTGTCATTTTCCAAAAACAGGTTCATAATAGCCTCTAGGGGGATGTCACCCAGCATCCAAAAAACTCATCATTCTTTATTGACTTTGTGATCAATGTGTAGATTGTTCACGTTGGTCATGAACGCAGAGAAACAAATCAATGCGAGTTAATGAAAGTTAATGATTAGGTCAAACGACCACAAGAATGATTGCAGAACTTACACCAAGGTGTTAATAATTATTTAAACATGAGACCATGTCCTAAATTGAGACAGAAAACAAAAGTCTGCAAAACAATAGCAATGCATGTCAGGGAAGACATAGCACAAACAACATACAGTGGTTTTTTTCCACTCAAACGCAAAGCCAAGTGCAGAAGATTTGATGGTAATGAGTCCAGAGCAAACGCAGCAGATTTCATCAGTCCTTCAAATGTTATTTTGTGGACTCTGTATCTCCTTACCATATCTATTACTTGGGAAATGCAGATGAACAGTGTCGTTTTTTTGTTTTTTTTTTAAACAGCCTCCCAATGTTTGCTTAAGAGCAGATTCTTTGGAAATGAAAACATCTGTTTAAATTAACAGCACAAAATCTACATTTAATTTTATACTTACTGCTAAAACTTTTAATGGATTAGTGGGATCTGCACACAAATAAAATATGCAATAAAAAAGGTAAAACTAATTTCAACAGAAAACTAATTTAAAACTAAATCACAAGCAAGTGGTGTAGTAATAAACACACTGAATATGTTTTAGTATTAAAAATTGTTTTTCTCTGAAGAAACACATTTTGTCAAGGACTCAAAGCTAACAACAAGGCCATGTGATGTGAAATACCTAATGCTAGTCTAAGAGTTCATTTTACAGTAGAGTACACCTGATATTGGAGGACCACCGCAACAGAGGAAGGACCAATCATTAGGGTATCTATTAGCCTTGAACAAGTGTAGTACCCCAATTACCCAGCCAGAGCCCCAGAGCTTGATATAAGGGGTAGACAGGCTAATAGACAGAGAGGAGTGAGCCAGTCAGGGAGAGAAACTGCGACATGCTGAGAGGAAGAAAAAAATGGGAGAAGGAGTAAAGATTAGGAGGGTAAATGTCAAAAAGGACAGCGATAGTGGAAAATTAGCCCGTTCTGTATGACTGAATGTGAAAGATGGAAATTGCTGAAAGACACAGAGATGAAAATGAGAAGCAAAGAGTGATGGAGCCCCAGAGAGGTGCTAGGTTAAAATGCTCCATGACCTTTCAGACAAGCTGTAACAGACAGAATCATTACAGAGCAGACAGTCTCTCATAGGTTTAATGGAAACACCACCAGCTATCTGTGTTAATACTAATCAGAATGGTGCCTCAGGGGCAGGAAGGGTTTCTGTATTGAGTTTGAAACACACTCTAAAGGACATCTGACTGAACCACAAGCATCAAAGCATTGGCATTTCAAAAGTACTCTCTCTCCAAAGATATAGACCTGTTCTCTCTAGGAACAGAGCCCAGTGTCGACAGTGACAGTGTTTGTTACCCACAAGATTGTTGTTATTCCCTTCCCTTGATTATTTTTTTTAAAACAATTTTATTTCGGTCAACTTCAAAAGTAAATTTACAAACAACCATGGAAACAAAAAGTGAAATTACAATATAAACAATAATAAAAACATAAAGAAAAGAAAAGTTGCTTGAACGAAAAGGTGTCTATTGAAGCTTATGCTTATTGCGCCGATCCTTTTACATTTTATTTATTTAACACAGAATACCAAAGTCATCTTGCATAAATAATAACTAAATGAAAGGAAAGCTAAATTCATTCAGCTTTGTATAATGTAATCTTTTTTTATATACAATTTCTTAAAGCTGCCTATAGATTTACATGTTTTCAGTCCATCATCGAGACTATTCCACAATTTAACCCCCTGAACAGACAGACATCTCTGTTTATTATTTGTTCTAATCTGTGGTGAACATGAGTGTTCGTCTGAGTTCATAAGGAGTAGATTTCATTTGAAATTTTGTGCATTTTATCAGAACAAAATGTGAAGATGTTAAATAATGAATAAGCCATAAGAAAAATCTGAGGGATCCACCATATTAATGTCGGACATTCATTTATTGATAGTCGATATTGTTTACTAAATTGTACGCTTATTTGGTCTATTTTTACATTTAGATTACCTATTTCATCATCTAACCCTTAAAGTTATTCTTAAGTGTCACGCCCCCTTTTTTGAATACACATGAAAATGCACAATCTGAACTTAAATTTTTGTAATTCAAGAATGCTTTGGAACCTGGTAAAACTCTAAAACTGCCAGAAAATCAAAGCCAAAACTCTGAACAAGTTGTGTTTCAAATTTTAGGTAAAAATGTCAAAAAATTAGCATTCAATAAGATTCTGTTTGGTTGCAATACCAAACTTTTTTACTAGGTCACAACCAGATTCCATTAATGCCCATAAGGGCGCCTTCATTTCAATATGTGTTTTGAGTGATCTGAACCATTTATTCACAATTTTTGTGAATAAATTACAAGTTAGGCATAGGCATACAGTATGTTCAATCTCCTAAACTCCAAACTGAATGTCAAAAATGTTGCCTGGTCTGATGAGTCTCGATTTCTATTGAGAAATTCAGATGGTAGAGTGGCGTAAATAGAATGAGAACATGGATCCATCATGCCTTGTTACCACTGTGCAGGCTGGTGGTGGTGGTGGTGTAATTGTGTGGGGGATGTTTTCTTGGCACACTTTAGGCCCCTTAGTGCAAATTGGGCATAGTTTAAATGCCACGGCCTACCTGAGCATTGTTTCTGACAATGTCCATCCCTTTATGGCCACCATGTACCCATCCTCTGATGGCTACTTCCAGCAGGATAATGCACCATGTCACAAAGCTTGAATAATTACAAACTGGTTTCTTGAACATGACAATGAGTTCAATGTACTAAAATGGCCTTCACAGTCACCAGATCTCAACCCAAAAGACTAGAGCATCTTTGGGATGTGGTGGGACAGGAGCTTTGTGCCCTGGATGTGACCCCCACAAATGCTATCCTATCAATATGGGCCAACATTTCTAAAGAATGCTTTCAGCACCTTGTTGAATCAATGCCACGTAGAATTAAGGCAGCTCTGAAGGCGAAAGGGGGTCAAACACAATATATTAATATGGTGTTCCTATAATCCTTTAGGTGAGTGTATAAGAAAAAAAAAATACAATTGTGGGCAGTTCTTATCTATGTTTAGTAAGCACATTGCATTATCTTTGTGAAAAAAATAACCTGCAATTTACACTTTAAAGTATAAATTGAGAGTTTAAGAAGCTTTAGAAAAAAAAACAAGATCACAAAGACCTTGCTTTATGGAATTTTGAAATGCTCCTGCAGTCCAATTTTCATTGTTAGAAAATGACGAAATATCAAAGCATCCTTTTAAAACCATTCAACTTAAAGACCAGTGACACAAAACTGCAAGTGGGACAACGAATGAAAAATACAAAAAAAGAACACATACTGGAGCACACAAAAGGTTTTCAGTTTGTGAATAATTTCTCTCTTTATCCCCAGATGTCTCTTTTTTAAATGAGAAGCAATGCATTTTTTAAAGGTGCTGAGAACTGGAAGAAATGTGTTCAGCTCTCTCTAGCTCCCACCCTGCAGGCCCATCAATGCAGCATTTCATTTGCACAACAGAATAGACCTATGGCACGCCACGCTGTCAGTTAATGTTATCGTCACAGGTGCAGTGCCACAGTGTCACTCGGTCTATCAATTCATTCACGAATCAAACCCTCGCCAAAACTTCAAGTCAGCCCATTTCCATCACACTGATAGATGACGGTCTCACGTGCTAGTCAAGTAGTACATATATCTGTTCTGTACCACCACTTTGCATCATCTCATCTATCCTGATGGATACTGATTAGATGCTAATTTTTCACCCCGAGGTCCACTTAGTTAGCTAGGTTTCCTGCACCAAAGAGCAGTCATTTAGTTTTACAGCAGCAATTACTACCCTCTCTCTGACTATTAGAATTAAACAGGCTGTTTTATTTGCTAATGCACTTTAAGACTAATATGTAAGTGATCTCTGTTACAATTGAGTGACAGTACTCTGAGGTTAGCCAATGTCATTCATTGCACTGGGCCAAGTGCCAAGTTACTGAATAATGTAAATGCAGGCCTAATATGTTAACTTGCACATGATTGTGACATCACAACCATCCATTTCTGAGTGGCCCATTTTTTCAACTTACATAAATGGTCTGGATGGACTATGAACGGAGCATTGCATTGTGAATGTTGCATTAAAGGAATCACTCACCTGAAATATTCTGTTCAATTAAAATTCTGTTTTTAATTCTATTTTTCTATTTACCCAAGAATCCTGAAAAAAGAATGTTCAGAATGTTTCTTGAGAATCAAATCATCATATTACAATGATTTCTGAAGAATCCTGTGATTGAATGGCTATTGAAAATTTTGCATCGCAATTAGAGTGATAAATTTCATTTTTAAATGTATTAAAATTATTAATAAATTATATATAATTTAAATTATTAAATTGATTTTAATACTATTTTTAATGTATTTCTGATCAAATAAAATGCACCCTTTGTGAGCAATAATGACTAAATAATAATTAAATAATACTAAATATTATTCATTGAAAATCCTGTCCTTCACACTGCTTTCAAATCTCATTGGCATTTGCTTTTAATTCTAAATAGTCAAATCATTTAAAAATGCCCACTAGGCACAAGAATCAATGATATAATGATATATATATATCCCTATATATCGATGCTAAAACAATACATCATGCACCCCAACATGGTATCATGAAACAAAATATATTACTCTTTTCTACAATGTATTTCCTAAGAGATACCAAATATAATGATACAAGTCACCTTTTTTAGTTTATGACACGCATAACTTTAGGTCAATAGTACATTGGGCAAGACTTTGTTACTTTCACTGCAGCTACCTGTTCACGATTTCTCTTGACGTCAATTTTGAGAGCAATGAGAAGGGCAATCACATGACTTTTGTTCTTTGTTGTTATGAAAATGATTGTGCTCCTTTTATTTGATTGACTTACGTGAGCCCAAAAAAGCGAGCACATCTCATATGCTTCTTTACTCTCAAAGTAAAGTAATTCTTCTATGTGACTATTTTCCCCTTTTAAACAGACAAACATTCAGGAAAGTTCTTTCCATACACAACTGATACCAGTTATTGGCACCACCACATGTCGACTTAAAATTAATTGCTTAGGTTTAACAAAGAGGTTAACAAGATCCAAAGCTGCAGGAGCTGATTTCCTGCAGTTAGTGTGAACAAGTGATTTTCCTCTGCAGAGTCGGTTCCAGACCAATGGGTGGCTTTTTATCAACATGTATCTGTCTGGTCAGCACATTAATTATCTTTGCCATGTACCATCCACTGGCCGGCTGCTGACTGGTGTAAAATGACTGTTGTGCCTCCATTTCCTAGAGGTCATCGCCACCTTTGTCTCCCACTGGAGGCTATCAACACACATGCACTGCACTAAAATGACCTCTATGATTGCTTGTTTTCAGTCCCGAATACTCCATCTTGGGCTTTCTTTGACTGATGGAGGACTGACTTGTCCTTACAAAACAAACAAGCAAATGCAATGACTAATGCAAATGCGGTAATGTGGAATCATAAAATTGTGTGTTGAAAATCTCATGCATAACATTACAAATTGCTGTTAAAAACTACCAGGAGTAGCTGACAAGTTTTCTGATTATAATAAGATAAGTTTGTAAAAAAAAAAGTCAAATCAAATCAAAGTCAGGGTTGCACAAGCAATTTCTATTTAATTGCTGTGCTGGGGAAAAAAAATCTAGAATTGATGTGGCAAGTGGCGCAGCATGTTCAGGAAGAAAACAAGCCCTCCTGAGCTCATCATCGCTATGCTGACAGGACTGAATCGGATCGCTATCTGTTACAAACCACAGCTGACCAATGGGTCATAAGGATCAGCTGACACGGACCTGCAGACCTGTGCAGTAGATTTAGTAATTGAAATGATGGGTGGCTCTCTGAAAAACATATCTTTGCATACCATAGCTGAAGCCCATCACTTTCTGCTTTAAATAGTGATAAACTGGATAATTCACAATAGGGGCTGATGATACAAAGTACGCAAGCAAGAGATGTACATGCCAGTAAATGTGCAACATGGGGGCCCTTTTTCAGTACTAATACACCGGCAGATTTGGGCAAGGCAGCAGATATAAATTAGATGTAAATTACTTTGAGAAACTACTTCAGATACCACTCACGGAAGTTATTTCTTCCTCCAGTGAGTAGTGCTAATTTTATATCATCAGTAGAAATTTGATGGTGAAATAAAATTCAAGTAACAGTGAATATTGCAATGATTTTAAAGCTTTTTTTATTTGATCATTAAGTTTCCAAAAGACCATGTAATGACCAAAGGAGATTTGTGATGCTCATCGTCTCATGACTTTTAAATCAGAAACATTATATTAACATTCCCATAACTGAAATCCCTCAAATGTTCAATAACAGTTCTGGAGTGGTATTTTGCATGTATTAATATGCAAATTAATAGGGAAATTGGTTATATTGGTGCATACACTAGTGGCCGAAGGTTTGGGGTTAGTATGATGTTATGTTTTTGAAAAAAAGTATCTTGCTCAATTCAGACAGTAAATGCTGCTCCACACAAACTGTTATCATTGACGTATGGAGTGCATCTAGAACTTGGAAATCTCTACACATGCTTTAGTTGGCATATAACGTTCATCTGGAATGTGTCATTTGCCAGTTGAGTTTTAATGTCCACATTTTCTGGTTTAAGAAATAAGAGTGACTGTAGCATTTCTTTCATAAAGAAGTAGCCAAATATTAAAGATTAAGTGGACAAATAAGTTACATTTTTGGCCAATATTAATATTGGCCATTTGTCCACTGTAAAGAGTAACAATCACCAGGCCATTGGCACCCTCTGCAGGCATTTGTTATAAAACGTTATGTATTTTAAAAGTGCTATTCAATAAAACTAAATGATTACTTGCCTTATTTGAACCAATTATCATTGCCTCATTGTTGTTATGTATTTTGAGTCATTTTAAAGGCTATTGTTCGCTTAGGTTTATTTTATTACCAGATTTTTATTTAATTTACATTCCTCGATTAATCGTCAAAATAATTGCCCGCTTACTCTAACAAAATAATAGTTAGTGACAGCCCCAATAATATTATTAAAAAATATTACAATTTATTAAAATAACAGTTTTCTATTTTAATACATTTTAAAATCCAATGCATTCCTGTAATGGCAAAACTAAATTTTCAGCATACATAACTCCAGTCTTAAGTATCACGTGATCCCTCAGAAATCATGTTATGCTGATTTAGTGCTCAAGAAAAATGTCTTATTATTACCAAGGTTTAAAACAGTAATCATTTTGTGGAAACTTAATTTTTTTCCGTTTTTTATTATAGACGTCGTATATTTATTTTTATTCAATGACCAAACCAAGTCTAACCAATGAGCACAGCTCAACCACTAAGAACTGGCTTAATAAACAGTCGTTTTTAGAAACTACAGACTCTAGACATTATTCATAAATCAATAGCTGAACCTTGCAGTAAACATTGAAAATAAGAAATGAGAAATTTAAATCTAAAATGCCAGTGTTGAGGTGGGTGACCCATTCTTCTATCTCCTGCCATAATTACACAAAGTAAATAGTGTTTAATATAGGGCTTCTATAGAAAGTCTGCTCTGAAGCGGATTTATGCAACTTTGTTGATTATTAACTATACACTACTAACAAAAGGTACAATTCTACATTCCTTAGAAACCCTGTTTGCTTAAGTAATATTAATATAAGCAGAATTGGATGAGGGTATTGAGAGCAGAGCATCAATGTTGGGTACATATGGGAGTCTCTCACAAACAATAATCCCAACATGAGGCGAGAAAACTACAGCAACCCCACCCTGTTCCTCCTCAGGTCGTCCCTTGACAGCTTGTGAATGAATCAAGCAGTAAACAAAGCTGGGTGATTGTGGAACAAAGAGAGGAAACTAAAGACTAGAAATAATGGATAAAAGAGAGGCTAAAACTTACCTTGAGCAAGCATGCTGAACTCCAAGAAGAGGGCAATGTGGTAGAGCTCCATGGCCTCTTCGGCTCGGCTCATGCATCCTCTCCCAGCCACTAGCGCCTGAACTTCACCGAGACTGCCTTCAGAAGGGCTCCCGCGCAGAACCATCGAAAGGTCAACCGCATCTGTGTACATGCAGTGCAAGACCACTCTGGCATATTTCTTGGGAATTATGGATTCGTCGAGGATAATACGGGTGGGGGTTTGTAGAGTGCGCTCAGTGATCTCCTCACCCGAGCGGATGCGTCTTTGCAGAAGGTTGCGGAAGAAGGGTGAGCGCGCTGAGAGCACTGCCTTATGGGCCCTTAGCTCCTCATCAGGCAAGCTGTGGCTCACCCCTGCATTTCCACTCCCCATGCCGCTAGGAGAGGGTCCACCTGCTCCGAAGGCCTCCACCAGCTCAGAGTCCGAGGAAAAGCTCAGCAGCGAGTCAAAATACGGCATGTGCTCACAGAGGTTTCGCATGTCGGCTTCTAAGGTGTTGGGCGTACCAAACTCCTCGCTCAGTCTCACCAGCACATCCACGTTCTGCAACCTCACGTCCTCCGAGCCCAGTTCACCTGTGTAGAGGTAATGCAGCAACGAGGAGAACATGGGCGCATCCATGCCCGCAGTCCCAACATCCAACAACACCTCAGCCCCATAACCTGGTGACGACGAAAGCAGGGTTTTGAAAAACGGGCAGCGGGCAGCCAAAACAGCACGATGTGCTGGGAAGCAGGAATCCTGGAAAATCAGGTCCACGTCGGTGCAGTACTTGTGCTGATAAAGGGTGGCCAAATCACGTTGTAGTGTGCGAGCCTCGGGTCGGGCCAGACCCGCCTGTAGACTGAGCTCTTTGAGTGCAGCCGTGCCCTCATACTCCTCCACCAGGGCGTTGACATCACGCACATCCCACCCCGAGAGGAGCTCGCGCATCTGTCGCGCATGGTCGGCCGAACGACTGGACTTGCGTCGCTTAATGAACCTCCTCTTGAGCGTAGCCAAACTGGAGCTCTTTTTCTTCTTGTCCTGAGGTTTTTCAGGGCCATGTTCTAGGCTGTAGAGCTTGGACTCGCCGCCATAACCCTGTGGTGCATAGGAAGCGCCTAGTGACAGAAAAGAAAAACGCTGTGTCAGTCAGGATGTCTTAAAATTTGTCACCAGGAAAATGTGCATTGTAAGGTCTGCCTATATCTCTATAACATAAATCCATTAGTATTAAACAAAAAAAGAAAAAAGAAAAAGAAAGTTGTGTGCTATTTTTTTAAGAAAATGTAAAAATTAAACGTTCAAAAAGTTTAAAGGTGCTTTATGTAACTTTTCTTCTAAAATGAATCCTTTTTTTATTGCCTGTGTGTTAAGGGGTTGTAATCGCACATTACAATGATCCACTTGTTGGGTTTTGCTATTACCTCTGAAGGCCAGTATTCCTATTTCTATGTGAAGTCGCCGGGTCGGATTTTCTGCGAAATCCATCGGATGTGACATGCATCCACGCTCCCGAGCCTCTCTCCTTTTTATAAAAAGTCTATGCGACGGCACTGCAGTGAACGACATGGAGTCTGATAACAACCAAAAACGACCTGGCTCCAGCACAACACAAACTCCACAAAAATATAAAAAACAAAACAAAAATGTATCTGCTGAAGCTCGTCAGGCCAAACGTGAATTGGATCGACTTGCGAAAACACGGATCAACATCGGCAGAGCGTTTGAACTATGGAGAGACCTTCGCTATTTATATTGTGATGAATTACAAGTTTTCAGATATGCTGAAATAATGGTCAACTGTAATGAAATAGCAAGGCAAACTACAACATATATGAGACATGAAAGACTGTTCCAGGATAACAAAAAGTAGGTGCTTTAGGATGTAACTTTTATTTTATTTACTAGATCTACTGTCTAACGTCACTCATCCCACTACTATCATATTGTTTATAATACACATTTCCAGACACGTTCAGTAATGATACTTCCTACAATCTTACTGTTACACTGAAATCGTTGTCGTTTACTAATCGTTTTCGTTATCATTATACATTCACCTATGTTGACATTACTGATTGTGAAAGATACATAAATGAAACGAAAGTGAAATGCCTAATGCTAGATAACACCACAAATGTAACATTATCATGGTTTGAGCATGGAGCATTAGTTCAAGGTCAAGCTGATAAAAGTAGCCTATTATTGTAACGTTGCAGTGGGAGTATACATGAGTTTCCAGCATGTCGTGTGATGCTTTCTCAGGTGTGTTGAAAGTCTCAATGTGGCCGTGTACCATGAGTGCTCGCTCTTGTGCTTGAGCACGCACAAGAGCACGAGGACTCTTGTAAAAATTGGTTGCAATCTGAAACATCATCTATAGAGGCCACTAATAATACATATAGCACCTTTAAATTTTTAAATACCGCATGCAAGAGATCACTACTTGACATAGCACTGCATAAACAATTCCAATTTCAAAAAGGAAAGTATGCATCCCCATACCACTTAATGTCTACTTTTAATGTCCCCTCTAAATCTCTAAATTTCCACCTGCCAAAAAAGGAAACTATGAAGTCATCTAATGTCCTCCCCAGCAAGGCTAATATGTCCCTGACGACACTTTATGTCTCAATCCAATGTTCCATTTCTCATTGTAGGCCCACTGTCATGCATGGCTTAGCGTTTTGAAAGCACCATTACTTTACTGATCTCATAGACAGCAAAGACATGAAAATATTCCCATCAGAATATGCTGTTAAAGCCAGACTCTGTGGGATACTGGGGGGGTAAATAAATAAATAAATAAAACCAACTGCTGACAGTTGTGATACAATTTCCAACCCTTTAAATTAATACAGACAAGATGTTACAGTGAAAGAATATGAAGACTGGTGAATTCAATAATTTAAATGAGAATCTTTTTCTCCGTGCTGTTGAACCGTTTCTAAACATGATCATTGAGATTTTTGTTGTTTTTTTAAACAAAAACAATGCAGAACTGTTTAATATTCTAGTCAAAGAAGAACTTCTGTCTTTGAGAGAGATTTCCTTCTCTTGTAATTGAAAAACACATCATCATATTGCAAGGTGATTCGAAGAGTTTAGGTCTTGTATCCCGCGGACATATGCAATCGGATAGCCAAAAAAAGATAACAGTGCTCAGGCTGTCAAACCTTTTATATTGTCATCGATCCTAGTAGTTGCTAAACTATGAAGGACAAATACAGTATCTCTGTAACGGCATTCATATGAGAGTTTACCTATGAAGGTCTGCTGGGTCTGTGGGTTACCCCCGAATCGAGGGGAGCACGAGTGAGGGTAGCTGGAGGCATTCACACCCATCCTCTCCCCCCTTCTTCCTCCTCTTAGTCACCCTGCTGGATCATTCCGTTCGAGCGTCGACAGTAGCTCACCGCTCCACTCAAACAGACCTATATGAATGTGACGACACTGCACCGATGTCCGTCATTCCTGGGCAAGGGAGAGAGGAAAGGGGGAGAGTTAATGCATAAAAAGTCAACAAGACAGTCATGAAATTTTGGTAAGCATAACAAAAAAAAAATAATATAACTATTTATATTATAGCAATAAATATAATATCTCTTATTAAACTAAATTACAATAAAATATTTTTTGAAAAAGTAACAACGGTTAAATGGAATTGAACTGTTCTTGTGAACAAAATGAACAATACAACCAAATCAAACAGACTACATAGGAAGAGCTTTGATGTTTACTTCTGCTCTTGAAGGCCATTACAATACTGCTGGAGGATTCTGACTTATTCAAACCCTCCCACTGATGTCATGCTAATGCAATCTGACACAGAGGCACAACTGGCTTGTTTACTCAAGCTAAACAATGTCTACAGTACTTCATGTTTTTTTTCAGTTCTCTGTAATCTCCAAAATTTGGCTGTTTGACCATGCTCTGGCCTTCAGCGCTCAAGCCTGCAAGTTCACACACTCGGCACAACGCAATTTCTAGAAAACCAGACAGGTTCCTTTGAACTGACCAGTCAACAAACAGAATTCTGTTAAATCCTAGCCAAATATGTATCTTCTTCGAGAGGTGGAAGACTGGGTGTTTCTTTACCCAGATGAAGAGCTATTGCTCCATCCAGATTTTTGGATGTGTTTCACATTACATTTCAAACTTGCACTGCCGGAAGCTCCTCAAAGGAGGAGCCCATAACAGTTTGGGGGGACAAACGCTTTGCACCCACTCTCAATGTCACAAATTGGGTATGTAAAGTGAAGCAATTTTCCAGGCTGAGCCAAGCAGAGAAAGCCTAAGGAGAGCAGAAAGAATCATCTTTACTTTTACCAATACAGATAAACCAAGCAGATGTCCACTGCATGTGCGTAAAGCACAGATCACTATCTGCTTGCTTAACGCTGGACTGTGATGTTTGTGAACTCCCCAGAGGTCAGAATGACTCTTTTCCTCTTACAGGATGTGAACGAAGCTGTCTACAGGGTAAATGCATTGCAATGTGCTTTCAGCTGATGGAAACCAGCAGCTCAAGCAACGTTCCCCAGTCTGACTAAAATACAGTGACTTCCTACTTCATAAAGTGACTACAAGGGTTCTTATTCCACGATATGAGAAATTGTATTTCACAATAATGATATACACTGCTCGAACAAAAAAAAAAAGTTGATGTTTGGATTTAAATAGGCAAATGCTTAAGTGTCTATAGTTGGATCATTGATTATTATGTTTCTAGCATGTTTGGCAACAATTCTTCTAACCCTAATTAATAGGGAGTGTGTAGCTTTTCATTTCTTAACCATGTAGGGAGACACATCATGTCCATATTTCAGGATGACAATGTCAAGATTCGTCAGGCTCAAATTGTGAAAGAATGTTTGGGAGGGAGCATGAAAAATAATTTTCACACATTAATTTAAATGAATCAAAAGACTTTGGGATGTGTTGGAGTAGACTTTACAAAGTGTTTGACTCTTGCATTGTCAATACAAGATTTTGACCAAAAATTAGAGATGTACCGATTGATCGGCTGGTTGAAAATTGTAAATCGGTGCATCTCTACCAAAAATTTAAACCCACATTTTGAAAATCTGAGAAAAACAAAAAACAAAAAAACAAAGTCTTTTAGTGTGGGCCAGCCATTAGTTAAAACATTTCAAAATGCACCTACATTATTTGGAATTTTTGTGATTTTCAGTCAGATAAGACAATTTTTCCAGTCATTTTTTTTCTCATTGAAGATTTCAAAAAAATAAATAAAGTTAAAATAGTCTCATCTCGTTTTCGTGAACCCAATATTGTGTATTGTCTTACCTCGTGAGATAAGTGTATAAACACACCCTAAATAATAATAATAATAATAGCTATTTATTATTATTATTACTATTATATAGCTACTATTAATAAATAAGGACATAGCTAATAAGAGTAATAATAATAAACAAGAACAGGAAATCCTAAGCGTCAATAAAATTAAAACAACTAACTAAAGTAGATCTCAAGTTCAATGTCAAGGCTATTAAAAAGTAAATTTGAAGCATTTTTCATTAATTTTAGCCTGCATATGTGAGTGGTCTCTGACATCCCGAGGGTCAAAAGCTGATGTGTTCACCTGTCTAACAGCTTATTTCACTGGTACTGTAAGCTGAAACAAGAGTCTAAATGTCACATCATTAACTAAAAAAAGAAAATGACAAGCTCCACTTAAAAGAAAATCTTTAGCGAGTGAGGCATAAAGCTGAGCAACAGTTTATCACATATTTCATCATTCCAGCAAAGCATAAACAGGCAAACTCTGCCACTGGAGAACACATCAAATTTACAATTACAATTACTGCAAATTCATAGCGACTGTAAACTTGACGAGCGTTGCTGAATTTGTATTCATTAAGCACAGCCGAACCCTCCATCAGGTGAAGTAGCACTGCATTGTGCGGTGTTTAATAAAGTTGCTTTAAAGAACTGAAAATGTTAGTCAAAAGATAAGGCCTACATTGAGGGACAGAAGGCTCATTATAAACACTGCAGTGAAAAATGATAATCAGTGTCCGATGCAACAACTGTCTCTCAACGTGAGTGACAGGAATGGAGAGGGAATAAATGAACAGTTCTTTAATACTGCAGAGCTCCAGAACAGGCGCTGACACAGACAACAGTTATGCAATCAAGCAGGAGAGTGGAGCAGTTTTGCCACATTAGGCAAATCAATAGGGAGCCTCTACACCGTTCCTGCAGGGGAAAGTATCAATAATGCACCTCAAGGTTTTCAAACCTTCTAGGTATGCTTCCACCTAAAACGACATTTAAAGCTTCAGAAAGCCAACGTTTTCTTTCATTTGGATAAGAGAGACAGAGAGAGAGAGAGAGACCAGAGTAAAATGGAGAAATGTGTGCCCTATGCGTCTGCAAACCTCAAACTGGGTCACATAAATCAGCCGGCAGACTCGTTCATCAATTGCAAGAGGTTCTTTTCCTTGTAGCCTCTGACCAATCTTCATTCCAATCTTAAATCGACTTCAGTGGAAAAGGGATATTGATCTTTGATCAATGTTTTTTTTTTCTCTGGTTTAGAAGGATCACAATAAGCTTGAAAGGTCAGCTTTAACAGAAGCACCTGTTTCAGATAGGCTGTCTAAACAGGCTCTTAATGTCTGAAACAGTCAAGGCACTGCTTTTGAAACACTGAGATTTGTCTTCATATTGGGCTATTCCTAAATGCTACGCAGAGAGAAGAGATTCGGTTGTTCTTCAGCTTGACTATGTCTGATGACAGGGGCTTTCTGTGTGGATCCTCCCCTGAAAAAGGCTGCCATCATCACTCCAACTGGGTGTGCCCCATATGGTGGGCGTTTGTGGACTCAGATTAAATCAGGCCCTGTGGTTAGAAATGAAGCAGCGCTGCAATGCTTATAAAAAGATGTTCTTGCACAATAAAACATTATACAAAACAACTTAGCACACCATAAAAAGGGCATCAGACATTGCAATAGTGCCTTAAAGCTGCAGTCTGCAGTTTTTCCTCTTTGTCGCCATCTCTGTTCGAAATCTGAAATTGCCGTCATCTGCGGAATAATCAACTTTACGCAAGATGAACTTCAACACCCTCGACGCGGCACAGGTCGGATGAACACAATGTTTGAGGAGAGTGTCAGGCTGTCAATCACCCCACCGGTGTGGATACTGCCATTCAGAATCACAGATTATTCTTTTTGGAAGATTGACCAACAATAATTTTCACCAGAAAATGTCATCTGAACGAGTAAGTAACATCCACTTTTGTTCTGGTTCTGACAGTAAATCGCCCTGATTATATTTAAAAATCGCTCATCATATCACGCAAAACCGTGCAAATTATACTTTGTTCTCAAATTGTTAAATGTTAACAATGTCAGCGTCGTAATGTCCTTCCGACATGGATTGGTTTTTTTTCGCATGGGCCGGTTGCAGTCTCTTTTTTCTGTAGCACTCCGAAGTCCGAACAAAGTCTTTTACATTTTACAGCGGGTGAATCTGTTGTCACTGGTGATTGTCGTTTGAAGCTTTCTGGATCCGCTATTAAATTGATACGTTTAATTATGTCTTGTGCTGTGAGAAAAGGCTATAAATCTCCACCTCCAACATCCTCACTCGCAACGTAACTTATACTAGCCGAGACTCCTCCTTTGTGTGTACAGATGTGACGTAATGACACAAAGACATGCTCGAATCTGCAGCCGACATCCACCAGTACCACTGGAATTAAAAACATTATAACAAGCTTCCCGCTTTGAATCGAGTTAAGGAAAGCAGATAGTTTTGATCATTGCCTGGTTATGTATTTTATCAAATATGTATTTCGCATAGCCTAATTCTCAACCCCCCAAAAAAGCTATGGACTGCAGCTTTAAAGAAATATTACAAGTTCAATACAAATTAAGTTTAATCAACTGCATTTGTGGTGTCTTGACAATACTGTTGTCACGATGACAAACCTTAAACCTTATATTCATTAAAATGTTGATTATAATCATCAAAAATGACAATTTTTGCTTCATTGTAGGAGGAATTGAAAAAGGTAAATAGCGTATTTCTTTGTTGCACGACCATTCAATAGTATAACTGGGTTTCTAACAATGGAAACCTTAATGCAAATAGGTGGAGTGTCCCTTTACTGCAATCAAACTTGCTTCGCAACCTGTGGTTTCTTCCGACAAAGAAAAAAAATAAAAAAATCGAATGTTTTATCAGACTAATTTTTTATTGATATCGATCGCGCATCGCGATACATATCATTATTGTGGTCTTGCCTAGCCCTACAAGGAACAAGTCCAAATTATTTTTGAGATAATAAACAATGCTGACAACAAATGCTGTTGACTTTGCTTTATTTTCATTGAAGCCTGAATATTCCTTTAATCAAGCTTTACTCTTCCAAATCACAAAGCGAATTCCTGACCCAATAACAACAAACAGACATTGTAGGATGTATTCCCAGGTTCTTGTGCCATAACATGCACTAAATTCCACTGCCACACATGAACGCCAATGACATCCAGTTTGCAAGGTAGCATGAGGGTAAAGAGACTGTTTGAGAGAAAAGTTAAATGTGTTTGGGGTACAACACTTTACCAGACCACTGAGCATAAGCAATGTCCATTGAAAATCACTGGTATAAAGGACTCTCTGTTCCAGGGTGTCTGTAGTTCTCTCTGAGGTGGGGAGACAGAGATGGGGGGTGGGGAGGGGAGGAGGGGTCATGGGCACCCCGTGGTAGTTTCCTGTGAGCGGTGGCGGTCTGGCTCATGTGAAACTAATGAGCGTGGACACAGCCAAGCCACACCAGGCCAGCTGCAGGTCGTCTGGTCCACCCTGCCCTGCTTTTCTACTGGAATTCCAGAGAGATCTGCAAAGCTGGGCGAAGAAGAGAAACAAGTGAAAATGCCACGCGATCAAATTTCATCCAGTCCAACGATATTCAGTGAGCGAAACACAAAGAGGCTAGCACCTTTAAAAGGACAGCACCCCCCCACACCCCCACCCTAGGAGGAGGCATGACATTTCATCAGAGGACACTGTGCCTTGACAGACAAGGCTCGCCCTTTTCCGGAGGGAGCTTGAGGAATGCTTCACTCAGCCCACAACCCGTCCTCAAAATGTGAGATTCAGCAAATACAATTTCATAAAACATCATCTAATTAGGTCCTAAAAGGTCAGACCAGCACAAGACAATGAGATGTTTTCTAAGGAGATTGGACACATTCCAGTAGCCTTTTATAGATGCCAGAATTGGCACGTCTGATTTGTTGCTATAGCAAGGAACCTAAAAAACATCAGAGGAACATTGTGTCACTTCAAGATGATAAATTCAAGATGTTCCTCCTTTTAATAAAAGATGTAACAGACCTAAGTAAAGCAAAAGCACAATAATTCCAAAGTTAATAAACAGGATATATACGAGAACTTTCTTTGGCATGAATTTCAAAGTAATTAATATGGATTTATCTTGACTGATGATGATGTTCAAAATGCTTTGGCCACAGCGGTCAGGGAAAGAATTGACAAACACATAAGCCAAAGCTTTTCCCTGTCATCATTCTTAGCATTCATTCATTCATTGTCAGATAAGCACTTCTAAATAATGCAGCACTGTTCTCAGGCAAAGCGTCAGTGTTTTATTGGTTATTCATTGATGGAAATGTGATATGTAACTGGGTAAATCTCACAAAGTGCTTTCCAGGTCACATTTTACTAGGGATCGACCGATATGGATTTTTTAGTGCCGATACCGATACCGATTTTTTTCCCATCAGCCTTAGCCGATGACCGATACGGGCTGCCGATTTTCTTGAGCCGATATTTGGAGCCGATACATTTTGCTCCCTCAATTTACATCTTAAAAATAACATGATGTTAACAAATGTTACAGGTCTCAATTTAATAAAAGTAACATTTAACTAACTTCAAAAATTAATATTTAACAAATAGTAAAAACATGTGAGGTAGAACAAGAACAAGTAGATAAACAATTTAAAAAATATTAAAAACATGAAGTAAAACAAAAAAAGTTCAGTGCTGAAAATGAATATTTAAGCATAAATTAAATAATTACACTATTGCACACAGTAGCAACCAGCATAATAAAGTGCACAGTGCACACTGTACTTCATTTTAAAAGAAACGAACTATGTACTGCATGGTTTCAATTTTCCTACATAAAATAAAATGAGCATGTCTAGTCTCTAATATTACTGCGATTGCGAGGGAGACAAACTCCACACGCCCCAAACCTCAGCCAGGTGAGCGCTGAATAAATCTCCCACAAAAAGCACAGAATAACGTTGGCATTCCTTAATCCTATGACCAGAGTTCGTTACCGTATGCATACTAGGGCTGTCAAAATTGCTCAAATGGCGTTTGCATATTCCCTCTAAAAAACATATTCGAACATCCCGTTGCGCGTTTTGTTGTTGACGCGCATTACATCAATAACAGGACACATTAATAAAAAGAGACATAACTACTAGTATTAGATGGTTTATTTGAGTTTAAACATATTTGACAACGTATTAAAAAGCAAGTAAATCAACTAATGGCCAAGACCGCAGAGCTCACTCTGTCTCGCCCTGGACTCGCTCAGGCACTCTCTCTCTCTCGCCCTCACGGTCTCTGCGCGTCGGTTAAATGAACAACAAACCAATGTTGAGTGCTAAACAAGAGTTTTGTGCAAGCAATTTAAGTTTGCGAGTCGCGACTCTTGTCCCAAATATAGCAGGCTTCAGTTCATTCAGTGATTGAAGTTTCACAGTATAGAACCGACAGTGAGCGCTCCGAGCGAGCTGTGCAGCTGTGGTAACGTTATTAGTCTGCAACCGCGGGCGTGTTTTTCCACATTCAAATATTAATTTTCACCTTCAAAATTAATAGATATTCGAATGTAGAATATTCATAGACAGTCCTAATGCATACTGAACGGATAACCTACACCTTAACTATTTGCAGCTTCTTAATACAATGGCAAGCAGTTAAGTTTTATAGACGAGGCATTCGCGTTTTCCATTTGGACCCACAAACTTGCTTAGTTGCAAGCACATAACAGTTATAGGGCGACGTGTTTCCATTTTCAAAGTGTTTGACAATATTTCAGGAGTCAAACATTTAAAAGATCCTTTGAAAGTTTAAGTTACCATTCTCGTGAAGAGCAGGTTGCACTCTGCTAGTGGAGGAGGGCGGGGCACGTGAACTGCAGCATCTCCAGCAGCACGGAGCTGCCCGTTGCCGCCTGTCTATAAATAACGGCGGGAAAAAAAAAAAAAACTATCGGCGAACGCGCATCGGTGTATCGGCCGATTCCGATACACGTAAAAACCTCAAATATCGGCCCGATATATCGGCCGGCCGATATATCGGTCGATCACTACATTTTACCACAGCCCCCACATCGCATCAAAAAAGATGACTAGAGAGAAAGAAAAATTATATTTCGCATAAATATAGTCTATTATTAGCCTCTCATTATTATAATGTAAAATTCAGTCATATGCTCAAATAAATAACATCAATTAAATATTTGGGATTAGCTCTAGAATATCAGGTACAGTTTCAGGTTTATGGGTATAAAATATTTAAAATCCTTTGTCTTAAAATAATTACAGCCTGCGTGACAAAGAAAGACTTTTCACAATGGCACCATCATACGAACAGTTCTACTGATGTGAGAATGGTTCACTAGATACATTAACAACCTCTGGTATTACACACGTCAGAAGGACAAGTAGGCTATCTATGTTTGATGCTTTTATTGGCAAATTGGCCTGCTTCCTGTTTGCGCTTATTTTTCCATTCATCTAAGCATCCTTATCTCTCTATATGCTCTGCAAAAAGGAAAATGCCATGCTGACTTCATTAATTTCTTCAAACTATGGCAGTATGAGGTTCAGAATGTCTTTACTATAAATAAAACTTGGGCTGGATATATTGTCATGTAATGACTCATACTCATTTTGATGTTCATAAGCCAATTCAAAACAGATTAAAAACAACATAGCTTTTGGATTTTCTACACACAAATTTGAGTTTAATAACTATTTCCCAATAAATTGCATTTAACAAAACTTCATTATTATCTTGTATGAGTCAAATCAATCATAATATAAATTTGTAGTTCACTTAGGCCTATTTGACAATATACATTTTTTAGAAACATACATCAAATGAAATAAAAGGTGTATTATTTTTTTCTTCTTTTTGTGTGTGCATCTTTTCACTTTGTTACCGAGCCATCAAGGAAAAGTGCTGGACCTAGCTGAAGGGTTTTGGGATTATCTAATCAGAGTAGTCGAGGTAAACGGTAGTGCTACACTTTGACAGATAAGAACAGAAGGACCGAATGAGAAGCCAGCTGATCAATACTGCAATCTACCACCTCACTGACTTAATCATTATTGTTAATACTTTAAAAATCACCCCTTGCCATTTTAGCTGACAACATGAATGAGTCTACTGGAATATCATTGTCAATATTAATTAGTCTAAATATCTGTTGTGCGTTGGAGTGCAAAGCATACTGGGTCGCATAATTCAGTTGTGTCCAAATATTTTTGATCAATGAATGAAGCAACTAGAATAGAAAAATAATGCAAAAACGGGAATCTGAAAAATGGTACAATTTATGTCCCCTTCCTTGGCAAGATTCCACCACTGTTACATTTTTAAAAGGACTTTCATCAGCTCGCACTCCCAGTAGACTCAGCCTATGACCCTTTCAGCGATGCATGAATGAATGTAGGAGGAGGAGGAGAAAGGAAAGGAGGAAAAGAATGGTGTGGAATTCCCGGATCATACAAATGTTTGACTGAGCCACATGATATGACAGTGGAAGATAGCTTGGCTGTGGTTAGAGCACGGTTATGCACAAGTCAGACCTTTAGTGTGCCATTAGTGTCACAGACCTTTTGGTGCTTCCATAAAACCCAGGAATGGTAAGGCAAACAATCGTACAGCCTGGCAGTGGCAAAAAACAAGTGCAAAAATCTATAACCAAATGTAAATGATTGACTAATGAGACTTGCTCAATTTCATTAACACATTGAGACAGAAAGCATGTATACATGCACAGTAAATAGCGCTACAGCAGGTTTTTTGCCTAGTTGAGCTACACTACAGTCTTCATCTGTCTGTTAAAAAAAATAGACATTAAAAAGCGTAAATTTATCTCAAATTTAAAAAACACATTCTAGATCACCTGCCTTGCTAGATGAAGTCGAGCTACAATTGCATTATCTAGATCTGTTAGTCCAGCTTCACAAAAACTGACTGGCAGAACTTCAGTTGGACTAAAATATGGCATTTTAAAAAGACAAATTAATGCTTTAGTTCAAATGAAATCAAACCTCTGAAGTGTAAGAAACTTACCTAATGTTAAACTAAACATGGGATGAATGAACCCTGTGTGGGATTCTTTGCACTAGCCAAATCTAAACCAGATGTGGAACTCACAATATCGAAATCCATTTTTCAGCTTCCTTGCGCTCATATTCTGCACCAGAACAGCAAGACAGAGAGAAATGCAAGCAATAGAGACAATTACCTTAATGAATGGTGTCCTTTCTATGTAATTACATCTACGCTTTTAGCTGCACTTTCCACAATCAGCCAGAATAAATTTAGTGATTTGGCCACCATACATTTCTTTGGAAGCTCCATGTTGATATCATGACTCCAAACTTTTGTGTATGGAGGACTAGGAGTGACACTTATCGATTTAATAATCCAAACATAAAAATGGAAATAAAGAAATGGACAAATAAATAGAACTATTGAAATCACGTTTTTAAATGTAGTCAAATGGTTAAATAAATTAGTAGCCTAAATGATTTTTAAATATAAAATATTTCTATAAAATTAACTCTTTATAGCAGATAAATTATAATTTTTAATACACATTTTAAAACATACTTGTTCACTTACGTCTTGTCTCGGATGCACGCTTCAATCCGATGCAGAGACTCCAATAATTAGTGCCAGTGAAATCACAAAACAATTTCTCTGCTTGATATACAACCACTGATGAACATATTTGGTTTTGATGAGGAAAAAAAAACTATACGAGTGCAGATTAGAACCCAGAACCTGTGACAGGTGAAATAAAGCCACACTTTTGTGGGCCGCTTACCATGCTCCATGGCTGCAACAGAACAAGTGGGAGCGGCAAGCACTTCCAGAAATCCAGTGGCTACTATGGACCAAAACATGCACGTTTGAAACCAATGATTGGAATCAAAATAACACATTTTCTAAACGATTCCAATGGCATTGTTATGTTATAAAGATGATTGGATCATTATGATTATGATGCTAATGGGATCGTTATTTTTTAACGGATCCAAGTTGGAACCGGTTCTCTATGTCCAACCCTACTCCTAGTCCTCCATAGTTGTGAACTTCTGACACCTGACCTGAAGCTTGTGAAGTACTACTGACTAAAACTTATTTATTACTGTACTATCAGTCTTGGCTACTTCTGTTGTACAAGAGACAAATAAATGTAATCATACCCATGCCGTTTCTGAAGACCGCTCTGCTATACAAGACTTTAGGGGATAGTTCACATGAAAATTAAGTCATTAATTACTCACCCCCATGCTGTACCAACCACGTAGGTTGTTGGTACAGCCAACCACTTCGTTCATCTTCGGGACACAAATGAAAATATTTTTTGATTAAATTTGAGAGCTGGATCACTCCTACATACTAAGGGATTGCAACTTGACGGCCCAGAAAGTCATTGACAAAAATGATTAAATATTATGAATGTATATGAATAATTAATATTTATAATTAAATTATAATTTATTTATAATTATAATATGAATAATTATAATTAATATTAATTCATAATATATGAAATATGAATTATAAATATTATATATGTGACTACAGTGGCCCAAGTATAAGTTTATCAAGCGACGAGAATACTTTTTGTGCGAAAAAACAAACAAAAATAACGACTTTATTCGACTGTTCCTTTTCTTCCTTGTAGGCCTGAGATGTCCACGACGCATACTCAAGAACTGAACAAGAAGTAGTTGAAGAAAAACATCATCTTCTCAATTCCCGCGCATGCCTTGTGGAAATCTCTTGCACTCTCGTCTCAAGCCCACAAGGAAGAAAATGAATAGTCGAATAAAGTCGTTATTTTTGTTTTGTTTTTCCGCACAAAAGGTATTCTCGTCACTTGATAAACTTATAGTTGAGTCAAGTTTCAAACCCTAAGGGAGCCTATGTAGGAGTGATCCAGCTCTCAAATTTAATCAAAAACATCTTAAAGGTATAGCGGAGGATTTTCTTTTTAGTAGTCTATACTATTGGTCCACCTAAGTGTCAATCATTCTGGTGATATGTTTACGTAAGGCCGTCGTATGTGCTCATCCCTATGTAGTTTTCACTTTCAGGTGTATTAGCCTATGTCAGAGTTACCGTTTCAGCCATTCCTTTTGGCTGAGGGTCGAAAGAGAAAAAATGTATACGAAGTTTATGATAAGAAGAGAAAGGCCGCAGAATATAGAAACAAGACCAGAGTGATTTTGGGTGAATATCACACGCTGGCGTGCGCTAAAAGCACAGGTTGGGCTTCTCACTGATGCCGCAGTCGCGAAGATTCTACCAGACAGGTAAAGTTTGTCATACTATTTGGAGAAATCCATTTAAAATCACTAGTAAAAGTTAATGCAAGCTACTTAGCAATGCTAGCCCTGGCACAAGTCATGCACCGCATAGACACGGTAAACATCTCTCAATTTGTCTTTAGTAGCCTTTTGACCAAATGGTAAATGGTATCACGCTGAAATATTCTAAAACCTTGTGTGTTCATGTGTTCATATTCTAAAACCTTTTGTGTTTATTATTACACAAATGCAACAAGCTAACTTCTCCATTACATATGCAACTATGTATAAAAATAACCTATTAATACCTACGTATTAACAATGAGATATATTAGGTTAAGGACCAACGTAATAGCACTGCTTATATGTTGCTATGTAACGTAATTGCGATTTGCAAAATAGTTTCCTCAGAACGTATTTCATGTGATACAGGGTTGCAACATATCAAGTCTTGAGTCCTCGGTCACTCAATCGATCAGTATAATAAGTAATTAAAACACGGAAGGGCATTTGGCATGTTGTCTTTTTTATGAATGTTTTTGAGTTAGTTTATAATTTGCAACATAATTGTGCAAGGCGTATTAGGCGTTCCCTCTCGGGAGCAAGAGTGTTGTGTTTCTGCATGTGCATTTTTTTTTTTAAATGGAGAGGGCGGGTCTTCTCCAAAATTCGGAAAGACCCTCCGCTATACCTTTAATTTGTGTTCCGAAGATGAACGAAGGTCTTACAGGGTTGGTACAGCATGGGGGTGAGTATCTAATGACTCAATTTTCATTTTTGGGTGAACTATCCCTTTAAGACTTAAATAGAGCAGGCTATTCTTAAAAACCACAGAGAATTAGATCAACACCAGCATTATAATGTATTTGACATCTGCATCCACTATGTCCACAGTTTAAGAGCTTGGTCCAAAGACAGGAAAAATTGGGCTGGCAGGTTTTTTGGTCTTTATGCTATAAAAACAGAGCAATAAATAAGAAAACAAAAACTCCAACCACATTGGACAACTAAAAAGTGTGTCCAGAATAAAATTGAAACTGGATCTTCTTCCTCCCTGAGGAGAGACTTTTGTGAAGTATTTCTGTGCTGAGCGTGACCTGATATGCCAGACCAGATACAGGTAGCATAGGCGTTCACTTTCTCAGAACAAACGCTTCGATCCAGATGAAATAAAGGAAGTGAGGAGGCTTTACTGGGCGAGACAAAAGTTGTTCATATGACTTTGTTCTCATTAAGATGAGTCATTGTGACCATGAAACCTAATTTCTGTGAAGCAGAGGAGTGCTGGGGGGCTCTCTGAATTCTAGAGTAGGGGAAATACCAATCACAGGACGCATTTCCACTGTCGGGCCAAAACCAAACGTGCTAGCCAGTCACGTTACTTTCCACTGTTACTTCCGGGTCTTGATTGGGCCTCCTCTGGACTTCCTCGGGAGCAACCCCAGGGGGTATTGGCCCGCCGAATACCTTGGTCCAAAGCAGGCGAACTAGGGCTTGAGGAGTGGTCACGAAAAAAGGCAGTTTATCTAAGTCAGGAGAGGGTCAACAGTCAACACCGCTGCTCATTTCCAATGTTATCATGTCAGGCCTCAAAGACATAACTTTTAAGACAATTTTCAGCTCAAACCTCACTTTCAGACATCAGCGAGTGTATAAAGTAACTTACGATTGCGAGCAAGTAGTCTGCCTCGTCTGTCTTGAGTATGCTGGTCACATGATTTACTTCAAATTTTTTGTGATCAATATCAGCCTGACCTAAATCCAATATGACTGGCATTAGTGCAGAACATTCAGATTTTGAGATAAGTAAATAATATATATTAAATTTTCTTCAGAAAAAAAAAAAAGAATACTTGTAACATTTGTTGTGAACATTGTCTTAAGGTGCTGAAGGAGAAAATTAAGTATGTTCTTCATTTTGTTAGCATGTTTTGAAATGTATGTGACTCCTGAGTCACATTGCCTATTTAAACTTAAATAATTGTAATTCAAGAATGCTTTGGAATGTAGACCTAAGTTTGGTTGTTTACCAAAACTGGTTATTTTAAGTTGTTTACGCTGTTATAATGAAACAAAATCATTTAGCAAATGGGAATGGGAAGCCACATGAGCTGCTTCACACACTATATCCTTGTGGAAAGGTGAAGTAGGCAGACGTAGTTTGCACTTTGCATAGACACACATGAAGACATAGTCTGCAGTGAGAAGGATGACCAGGAGCCCCAAAGTTTCTCAGAGTAAAGTATTCACCATCATCTCAGTGTGGCATACTAACACAAACAACTACAACACAGCATGTCAATTAAAAAAGTATCAGTGCTAAAAATATAAACACTTAATTTAAATATATATACATCAATAACACAACTTACCCTAATTAAAATCCGATTTAATCAGAGTAAATGTGAAAAAAACATTGTCCACTCCAGGCCAAAAAAAAAAAAAAAACAACAACACTAAATACCCTGTCCGCAACTCAAAGCAGGGCATTCCAGCAGTAAGTTGTGGTTTCTGAACACACACTCCAACAAACCACTTTTTCCCATTTCATGCCTTTAAAATGAATGAATAAAATTCTGCAAGATCTGAGGTCTCATACAAGAGTCAAGCCACAGAAGTAATTATGAATGAGAATTATTTCACAACACAATATTCCTGAAGGACTGATACCCTCAGGCATATGGCAAGCAGTTTTAACATTTAATCCATAAATGTACTAGTATATATTTACATGCAACTAATTTGAGGGCAGCATCACCTCTACAAATAAATAAATAAATAAATCTGGTAGCATTGGGGCTGACAATAAATCATTAAGCTTAATTTAGGGTGCAGATGAAATTAACTTTAGTTATTATCATTCATGATGTCTTAATATTAATTTAAAAACAAACTGAGTGAAAATAGCCAATAAACATCCTACTGTTTACATTTAATTAATCATTTTAGGACAATCTTTGAAGGATGAACAAAAAATGTGTTGGTCATTACATTAAAAAAACATTTATATATGACATTATAGTTTTGAAGGGCTGGAAAAAGATGTGTAGTAGGCAACTTGTAAGCGTTTGACTATTTCTGTTGTCATCATATTTATCGTTAGCTAACTTGCTACATTAGCCTAAATCCATGGTGAATGCTGCTGATTTGTGAACTGAAAGCCTTCTAAGTGTTTCTCCTGGATTCCAAGTCAGCGTTGTTTGATCTGATATCTATGGCTATAACAGAACTCTGCGCTGAATCAGAATGTTTCTCACTGGATCTCGTAGCGATGATGTTATTAATTCTGAGGCGAATTCAATGGATTTCTTCACTGGATCTCTTAGTAACAGTGTTGCATGATCGAGATCGGCCCGCGACTGACAAGTTTGGGGCTTTATTTTACTGTCAATGGTTCGCAGCGCGGCTCAATAAGAAAGGCTATAGTACGCGCTGCTCTGTCTATTATTGGTCCGAACTAATAAACGGTCCGAGAAGCATAAATGACGTACACATAGCGTACTGTCGTTCCACTTTCATTTTGTTTGCATTCGCTGCTCGGTAACGAGTCGATAGATCACTTATTGCTCAGACGCACATAGCAGGTTGTGATATTTGTCTCCGGCTCATTCCCACAGACGTTTTCGTGTGCTCCCTATTCTTGTCACACTCACTCATTCCGGATTCATTGACGTGCCCCTTCGGCGTTTTAACGCGTGGCAAATTTACTGTTCGCACATGTGCGACGATGTAAAATTCAGTCGCACTCTCTCAAATTTTGGTCACAAAATGCTCTTTTCTCGTTTTTCTCTTACATTTATCACACACACACACACACTGAAGACACTGAAGCACGTGTGACGCTTGCACTGTTTTTTGACTATATGAAGACAGAAATGCATGAACTTCCTCTCCAGGATCTAGATCCACTCTGATAGGGCGTCTCAATAGTGCGCTCTCAACATTTGACAGGAAAATAACGCCATAGTTCTGCAGCATCCATCTTCCCTGTAACGCAACACCAGAGCACTGCTGTTTAGTTTACCCTCGCCTCACTGTCGCGGCTTAGAGGTGCAAAATTGTAAAGGGTCCATCTGAGACAGTGTCGCGCAGCGTAACGTTCATTCCGATGTATAATTAAATACATCGGTATGGAGGTATATTAAAAATAAACATCATAACAAAAATATACACCGGTTTTCAGTATGAACCGGTATACCCCCAAGCACTACAGCTATGTTCTGTGTTCAGAGTTTGATTGAATGTGGGGCACAAAAGTTTAACTTCCTGAAATGTCAAAAATATTCAATGAAAATCTATGAAAATAGCTACATGTGATCATGGTCAACCTGCAAGTTAACACAGAGGAAACCCTTCTGCACTGCAATTTACCATTACTTCTTATGATACAACTTCACTCCTGTAAGATATAGCAGATCTAGAGAATGGCATTTCTATAAGAATTAGTGAAATGGCATTAAAGCAATTGAAATAAATCCACTGCTGAAGTCTTGGTCTTGAACAGCACTGGATTTCATTAGATGATGATGTTGAGGGCTAGACTAAGGAACGGAGTACTTAATTCCCATGTGTGTTTGTGAAAGAGAGAGCTCAATCAACCCATTGGACAAGGTGAAATATTGGGACCCGAGTCAGCCTGTCATTTTAAGAGAAGGGGGAGGGGGAGTGGTTGCCAAGGACAACAAGGGGGAGTGGAAAATGAAAACATGTCCCACTTTCCTTTCCCCATCCAATTTCTCTCTCCAGTGACAGCAGCCAGAGGTCAAGCCAGTGTGCTTGTGGAACTACAGGGACCTTCAAAGACTGCAGACTGAAAAAAAATTGATTCATATTTCTGCATCCATCAGCCAACTACAATTTTTGGCTAAATGTTGGGGGAAAAAATTGCAAACCATTATAGCAATTATGTCAGCAAAGTCCAAATAAATAAGGATGCAGTTCTTAAAATGCAGCATATTTCCTTGTTTGTCTGAAATGCAAAAGCCAAATGAGCCGAAACATCATTGTACTGAACATGAGGACACATCTGATCCCATCATAACATATATTTTTGCTGCGATAAGTTTATTATAAGATTATGGATGTGTTGTAAACAAAAGTTCAATAAAACCTTCATACCTGGGGCAGGGTTAATCAATGCAAACGGATTTGCAGTTGTCTGATACTTTTCAAGGTTAACTTGCAAGCTTCTCATGTTACATTGTCCAAAAAATACAACACACAACACAGTCAGTCTGCAAAACCCTGGCACACTGCTATAGAGAGAGACAGTGAACTAATTCATAACAGCAAAAGATTGTATAAGGATTCTTGATGGACTGACCGTGAGCTGAGAAGCATTTATCCCAGGCAGCACTCAAGATGAAGAAGGCCTGACGGTTCACATGTGAGTTGGCAGAACTGTCACAAGTTGTCCTATCAGGTCAGTGCTGCGTTGTCACTACATCTTGCATTCACTGATTAATGTGTACATGTGTTTTCATGTCTTGCAAACTAAAACATTTGTCACGAATTGGACGCGTTGAAAATTCTGATTTTTAATGACACCAAGTTAACATTATATCCAGCTGACTAGTAGTGACTAATGTAGATTAGGTTTGCAAGAATGACTGGAGAGTGCAGTCAACCTTTATAATTGTGCTCAACCTTTATAATTTACAAAAGATTTCTGATTCAAAAAAAGTTGTTCTTTTGAACCTTCCAAAAAATAAAATAATAAGAAATGTTATTAAGCACCAAATCAGCATATCAGAGTGATTTCTGAAGGATTGGGACACTGAAGACTAGGGCAATGACTGCTAAAAATTACAATTATAATAAATTACATTTTTAACAGTATTTTTGATCAAATGCAGCCTTGGTGAGCAATGCATAAAACATAGCCTGACTTCGTCATACTCATATTCTAGTCAGAATATGAGTCTGATACTGCTCCATAGGGCTTTGATTATGAGGCGTGTCTAAACCGAACCAGCAGAAAAGAAAAACTCTGCACTCAATTGGTTAGTCCTACAACCAATCAGAGAAACGCAGTAAGTATGTTGAGCTACGCAGTTGTCAACAGAACTCAACTACACGCACGCTGGAAGTAGTAAAATACTGAGTGTTGCTTCTTTTACTTGGTCCTCTATGAGTGCGACCAAAAGAGAAACCGCAACGACCACATGGTTTTCATTGCGTCCCATCTTCTTAGCGACCATCGGAGAGGGTTGATAAATTAAACTTTTGCCGAATCCCGTATAGGAAGGACGCCAAACACATCTTTCCGATCGACAAATGCCTTGATTGCAGTTCTCTGTTCGTCTTTTAAAATAAATACGCTGTCGATTTATTTTACAACAGACGCGATAGCGGAATACTCAATTATCCAGCTGCAGTCAACTTTGAGGGAAACCAGTTCAACCCAATAATAATGTGATGATTACGTAACTGCAGATCATCTGTCCATCATCGTATAAAGCCCGCCCTGCAATTTGATTGGCCCGACAATTTCTGAATCGATCATAAGTACTCCTTAATGGATCGAGTCCAGACAGAACTTCCCGACCAAAAAATGATATGGGTGGGGTTCGGGCTGGCATCCAGGCTACATAAAAGACTACTAAAAAAAAAAAATCTTATTTACTGGCCCAAAAAAAACAGCAGAAAGAAAAAAATAATAATGTTAAGCCCTACCCATATGTTTCATCTAGTGCCATGCACACTATGCATTGTGCTTTTTGCAATAAAGGCTAAAACAGCTCACAAAACAATTAAAGTTTTGAAGAATATTTACTCAGCTCATTTCCACACAATTATAGCACTTAATGAAGCATTAAAAACAACATAAAAAATACACAGCAAAAGCTGTTCCTCTGACTCTTGCATTAAGCCATGAGGAAAAGATCAAAATATAAGTCATTATTCACTGAGGTCCTATCACAAACTGTAGCAAGCAAATTATTATGAACCAGAACAGTGAATAAAAAAAGCTGATTCATAAAGAGTTAGTTCACCCAAAAATGAAAATTATGTAATCAATGACTCACCCTCATGTCGTCCCAAGCCCGTAAGACCTGTGTTCATTTTCGAAAAACACATTCAGATATTTTAGATTTAGTCCGGGAGCTTTTTGACCCTCCATTGAAAATGTCTAGGGGCGTCATGATTCTCCAAATCCTTGATTCGATTACATTTTCGAATCAAGGTTACTGTTCGATTCGATTCTCGATTTTTATCAATCGGCCCATCAGGATGCTCTCTGTTTTGCATGCGCTACATGACGCACACACGCAAGGTCTCTCAAAGTCTTCCGCGAGACTTGGGATGTCAGCAAACTGTGTTTTTTTGAGATTGTGAATTAATTTTAATCCACCCTTATGCGAAACACTGTCCTTATCCAAAAAGGAAATAAAGACACCATCAAAGTAGTCCATGTGACATTAGTGGGTTAGTTAGAATGTTTTGAAGCATCGAAAATACATTTTGGTCCATAAACAAAAACTACGACTTTATTCAGCATTGTATTACCTTCTGGTTCTGATGTCAAGCTGCGTTCAGTGACACTGATAGCGTAAGACGCTGCTAACGTGTATCTGGTGCGCCCAAGCTTCGTTTACAGTCTGAGGGAGACGCACGCTGTAAAAAAAAAACAATCTTCGCAAACCTTTCCAAGGATTTCGACACAGAGGAAGACCATATTTATTTGAACCCGAATACACAGACACACCAGAACACGTCAGCAGCGTCTTATGCCAACAGCGTCACAGAACGCGGCTTGACAACAGAACCGGAAGACAATACAATGCTAAATAAAGTCGTAGTTTTTGTTATTTTTGGACCAAAATGTATTTTCGATGCTTCAATCTAACCCACTGATGTCACATGGACTACTTTGTTGATGTCTTTATTTCCTTTCAGGACAAGGACAGTATATCATACATATATTTCCAATGGAGGGACAGAAAGCTCTCGGACTACATCTAAACATCTTAAACTGTGTTCCGAAGATGAACGGAGGTCTTACGGGCTTGGGACGACATGAAGGTGAGTTTTCATTTTTGGGTGAACTAACCCTTTAACTATTAACTAGTTCAAAAAATTAAAAAAATCAGACTGATCTACATCTCAGCAGGTTTTAGATTACTATCTCTCTGGATGGGAAGATTATCAGTGAATAATGAATTCAAAATCATATGCCTAGCAGATTTTAAAAACCATATAACTTGTAGTATAGAGCACACAACAACTTTTTTATTTCCAACTGAGCTGTGGTCACTGATATTCAAGAAAATTCTTCAAAAAAAAAAGTCATATCTGGGGGCTCTGTACAGAAGAAAGTCCTACAGGTTTGGAAATAACATGAGGGTGAGTAAATGATGGCAGAACTCACATTTTCAGGTCAACTATCCCTTTAACACAGAACTGCAGCACCGCCAGACGTAAATCTGACTTAACTGTTGGCACAAGCACATATTGCAGCACAGCAGCAGAGGAAAGGATGGCCTACATCACAGGAAGATGAAAAAAGAGGGGGAAACCCCTACACATCGACCACAGTCACAACACGTTTACAACATACTGCAGGACAAAAACCACAAACTGCTCTCTTCACTCAAATATTTCTTTAATTACCCAAGTTGATGAACAAGAATGCTGCTGATTGCGCTATATTAAGGACAACATTCTTTCAACAAAGAAGCTGCAGATAAAAACGCACAGAATTGGATTGGATTTGTTTCATTAAAATGTTTATCTTTGATGGTCATGGCACAAGGCTATCAGTAAATCACACTGTCTCTACTCTTGCTGGGGGGGGGGGGGGGGGGGGGGCTGATATCTGATAACCAAGGAACTTGAAATCCAGCATTTTGGGTTGCCAAACAATTCTTCATTAGCAAATCTTTCAACAAATTTTAAGGAGTCATGTGGGAAACTGAGAGACACTGTAGAGGTGAATGAACTCTGGGGGACAAACAGGATGGGACTTGATGTAAACCAATTTGGTCATCAGTTAAAACTTTACCTTTAATTAGACCCTGATGACTTCCAGAATTCCAGAGGAAATAATCAGTCGAAACAATGACAGTGGAATATGTCCCTGTCCACTAATTGTCCTAAACAATACCCTGTCCAAATACAGAGGTCCAAAATAAGGCAGAGTCCAATTGCCTCTTTTCTAAATACAAATAAAGGCAGGTCAGTGAGGGAGAACCTGGTGCAGAAAAAGCTCTCTCATGGGGACTATACAAGCTGTTTACATGCAGAAATATCTCTAATATGCCAAGTAAGATTGTTGATCTCATTAGTATCAGTAATGTTATGCTGGGCAACTGGAAGAGTAGGCAATCTCCAAAATCAAGCAAGTCACATATTTGAAACCAAAGTGGTTACAGCATGCTGGTAACTTAGCTACTGACAGCTCTCCTTGAGCATGCAAGCGTATTCCTAGTATGATTCTTCCTCTTTATTAAATGACGTGTCCGCATACATGAAGGCATTACATCTCTAATAACTGAAAACTACGCATTCTCAGCTAGCCTAGCTTTATGTGCATTTAGCATTCAGGTGGCTCTTAACAGCTCCTTTGGTTGAAAAAGTTACCAAAATGCGGATCATGTGGTTGTTTCAACCTCTTTGTGCATTAAACTAAAGAACTTACGTGGTGTTAATGTTTTCTTTTGGTTTAGCATGCAAGCTAACCATAATAACTAAGCTTTGCTTACTAATTCTGTGTGGAAGAGTGAAATATGTTACTATATGAAGTTTAGCAGGTTCTAATAACCAACATTAAAGATAAACAGTCAAGGACTGTAGTGGTTTTAATACACAAGGCATAACGTTAACTGTAAATGTAGCTAATTCAGCAGCTCGCCATGGCAGATTAGCAAGCCAAGCAAAAAAGGAGAAAAAATGCCCTACCTGAGTCAAGTTTACTGTTCCACTCTTCTCTTCTTGCTCATAAAACGAGCCAAAATCCAAGCCAGGGACTTCTGATATTTGCTTAGCCGAGCAAATTCGCTTGCACTTTTCTTTCGTAGTGTTATTGAGTTAAAAAAAAAGCCTCTGTGCGTCCCAGGTTCACACACACATACACACATACAAACACATATATGACGCGCTAGCAGGCTGCTAGTACTTTTACGTTACACCATCCGTCCTACATTACTCGCTTTTAATGCCTCATTCAACAACAAAACAGCTCAATTAGAGTCTGTGCTCTTCGCTTTCAGTTTCCCGTGAGCAAATATTACATGTAGTGTTGTATCTTCCTCTTATTCGGTAAAACAATGAGGGGAGGGCTAAGCTTCAGGATTCGGTTAGCAATGTCGCTACGCCATCTATCTGCTCGAGCTCAGATGAGGCACACAGCAAAAAGGTCCAATCAACCTTCTGTGTTGGTTGGACCTATGGGCCAAATGAGACATTGGTGTCGAACTGTAGTGAAGCAATACATTAAAGGCGATTGTCCAGTCAAATGATTCGGTTTTTATATATCTATATATTACTGTTTAAAAGTTTGGGGTTAGTAAGATTTTTTTTAAATAAATGATTATATTTATTTATAAATCAATCAAAGGAGACAGTAAAGACAAGATTCTATTCATAAAATTCTGTTCTTATACATTGTATTACAATAATATATTATAGCTGTATAATAATAACCTATTATTATTATTATATAATATACTAATATAATAATAATAACTCATATATATATATATATATATATATATATATATATATATATATTACAAAGTACTTTGATTAATTCTCAAATTAATCCAAGGAGACAATAAAGACATTTCTATTACAAATAAAGGCTGTTCTTATACATTGTATAATAATAATACGACATAGCTATGTAATAATAATATATTATATGTTATAATATAATTAATAACCTATTATATATATGTATGTGTGTGAATTATTTTCTTCCAATAATATAGAATTAATATAATATCGTTTTTGTGTGTGTTATATAATAATTCGTACTAATTCTTAATATAATATAATATAATATAATATAATCATATTTTATGTTTATTCAATCAGGCTTTTTTTCCTACTGGATGGTTTCATGATCACATTATGGAACTATATGTTCATTAGGTGACTTTAAATGTTGGCCAAGTTTTTTAATGAATCATTCATACTTAATGAGAAAATAATATTTTAAAAAGACTTATTAGTCATTACAATAACGTTATAGACATACTTTATATTATTGTATAGTGTCTATAAAGTATAAAGTTTAGAGCAAATATAACCCCCACACTGGAAAAAAATCCTTCGCCACAATTTCTTCTTTCCACAGAAAATATCAAAATAGCATAATAACAGGACACAAAAAGATTGCTCACACCCATACATAAACCAAACAAAGACTAGGGTGTATCCTGTGGACAAACTGTGGAAGTGTTGAATGGCAAGCGGTGTTCTAACATGAAAGACAAACCTCTGTAATGTGATGACCAGCACGAATGAGATGCAATACCACAGGCCATACTGACAGCTGACAGAACACACAGCCAGCTGCACTACTTTCTGCACTTTTATCTCCCTTTAATCTGCTCCTCTAATCAGATCTCTTGTAATTTGTAACTCTTTGTACTGGACTAAATCCACACTAGCAGAGAGCCAGGTGTTTCTCGGCTACCTATGTTCCTGTGAACTCACATGCTGTCAAACAGCGGCTGCAAACCATGGTGTAAATCACACAAGACACTAATTGTAGAAGAAAACATAGTTACGATCTGGAGAAATATATCATTAAGAAGAACTATCATTTTATGGGTTAGGGTCCGAGATGATGTAAATCAAGGACAATAATATGTCATGTTTGGTTCTTTGATAAATAATGATGTTATATGCTGTTCATTTCGCATCTTCTTGAAAGTTGCAATAAAGAAACGTTATGGGGGGTCGTATTGTCTAGGCCCCTCCCAAAGAGTGGGCTGGTTTTGAAAGATAAAGTCCATTATATGACAGGATACATCTATTTTCTTTTCATCAGTCCTGAGGCAAGGAACCCAGTGGTTGCACTCAGTGAACATCCCCTCTTTCCTTCTCCCTAAATCTCTCTCTCACTCTCTTTCTCAGACGCATCCAGACTTACTAGTGCTGACCCGTACAGCTGGAGGGATGCTGGCCTTTCTGAGGGGAGCTGTGCAGCCAGTGACAGTCAGCAGGGCGAAGGATATTGTCCAGAAACGGAACTCCAGCATCTACAGCAAGCCACCCAAAAGCAAGATTGGACCTGGGGTGAGTGAAACAATTACAAAATCCTAAAAGGTTGCAAAGATTCATAGGATCAGTCAAAGTTAGTTTAACTGAGGTCAATGGAGATACAAAACTTTTTTCAAGATTTATGCATTTCAATTAATAGTCAAATTTCATCAGATTAAATTAAAGAATCCGTTCATATTATGAATTAAGAATAATGAGTAAAAAAGTTTTTTTTTTCAATGAATCGTAAACTTAAATTTAAACACATTTTCTTGAATTGTGTCAATTTTGAAAAAAAGCTTACAAAAAAGGGTTTATTGGGCTTCTATATATGAAGCATAGGGTTCTTTACTCAACTCCAAAGAATCTTTTATGCTAAAAAAAGGTTCTATAATGACAAGAAAGAACCCTTTTGGCACAAAGGCTCTTTATAGGCTATTATTGATTCATATATTACATTATTCTGCACCATTTTGTAGTTATAATTAAATGATTGATTATTGAACTGTTAATATCACATTTTAATCATGCTGATTTTTGGAGGAGAAAAACTGAAATGGCACTCTTTTGTGATGTTGATTAAATACATATAATTTTCTAACCCCACATGAATTTTGTGATCATTCACATGCATTGTATAGAATGGGGTTCCAAATATGTACCGCTGATATATAGAACCTTTTCTTCTAAGAGTGTGGGATTAGCTCTGATTACTCTTTGTATTGGAGAACACAATACTTGTGTTTGGACAAAAACATAATTACAATGTCAAATCAAGTTTAAAACATTTAAAACATCAAATTTCCTTCAGATAATTAGAGATAGATATATACATTGTATGGGGTCAGTACTATATATTAAACAAAAGAAAGAAAGAAAGAAAGAAAGAAAGAAAGAAAGAAAGAAAGAAAGAAAGAAAGAAAGAAAGAAAGAAAGAAAGAAAGAAAGAAAGAAAGAAAGAAAGAAAGAAAGAAAGAAAGAAAGAAATTACTTTATTCAGTGATATGTTCTTTTAAACGTTCTATTCTTTAAAGAATCCCGGAATCTTGTTCTAAATATCACGCAGCACAACTGTTTTCAACATTGATAATAATGTAAAATCTTTATTCAGCACCAAATCAACATATTGGAATAATTTCTAAAGGATCAGCTAAAGACTGCACTGTAGAATGTTGAGATAATTGTTAAAATAAAATACAATATGGAGAAATGGCTGCTGAAAATAGTTTTGCCATCACAAGAATAAATTACATTTTAAAATATGCTATATGAAATAGACAACAGTTTAATAATATTTTTTTCACAATATTACTGTTTTTTTTATTATTAAATAGTGGTGCAAATTCTTTAGTATGTAAAGCTGTTCAATTTCATGTGTTAATCCCTTTTTTTTTCTGCAGCAAAGTTTCTTGATTATGTCGGTGTTTGCCGTTGCCCTCCTGGCCCCTGCCGGGTGGATTCTGCACCACATCCCAGAATATCGTCAGAGAGCAAAAACCCCACCATCTTGAGGAAAGCACACTGGTGTACCACAGACAGACCTGGCTGCCTCTAAAGCATTATTCACCTCCAGTGAAAAGTGTAGATCTTACAACATCACGAACAACATCACAAGTAATATAATAATAGTATGTAAAACTATACATTAATAAAATGATCCAATAATAAAATAATACAGATAAAAAATGTTTGAGAGGGAGAAATGGCCCCACTTGAAATATGATTTCATGGTGTTTAATTCCTGTGGCCCTTAAAGCCATTGTAAGCAGTGGCCCTGACTTTTTTTTCTGTAATAAAGTTTTTTTTAAAACCACCTGTTTTGATTGATAACTTGTTTGAAAATGTTTTTTTTTTATTTTTTTTTATTATATGTTTCAAATGTTCTTGGCTTGGGGGCATTGTTTAGAAGTATACACGGAATAAGAATTGCCTTAAAGGTATAGGACAAATTCTTTTATAATTAATTTAACGCAGCCTCTTGTGATGCTTTGCAGACGTTTATGTCTTTTGGAGGAGGCGTGGCTTTGGAGACGTTCTCAACACACTAAAAGTATGTGGCCTACTCTTTTTGTAAATAAAAACTACATACTTTTGAGTGTGTAGCAGAAGAGTAGCCTAGAGCTTTGGGACATAGCCTACTACTTCGTCATAACTTAGTTACGTGCATCCTGTCACCATTGAAACTGCAGTTAAAATCCTCCATGTTCAATTTAATTGAATTTCTAACCATTTCGGAGAGAAATGTAGTAGCATGTTAAGGTATGATAAGGTAAATATTTATCAAACATGCTTACTTATGCATAAGTTTATTTATAGGAAACAAGATCTACCAGACTCTTTCCAGAATTTGTTTATTCCTATCTCACATGTTCATTCATTGCACACAAGACATAGCAATAATAACTTAGTCTTACCAATCGCACGTACCACAAGACACCAATTTTATTATTTTTTTAGAGGTCCTAAGCTTTGGAGTGAGTTAAGTCCATCGTTGCAATCAATGTCTCTTATTCAGCTTTACAAAGCATTTGAAGAGTTTACTATCGCTAGCTTGATGCCTTTTTATGTTGTAGTTTTTTATTTATTTATTATTATTATAATTTTTTCCTCTCTCTTCTTTTCTAAGCACATTTGTTTGTATTGAATTGCTTTCTATCATTTGTTGTTTATTTTATTTTTCATCTTTGTTTGTGTGTTTTGTTTTTTGTTGTTGTTCTCTTTTTTTTTTCTTCTGTGATGCTTAGTCTGCATATCTCGTGAGTTAATAGGAATAGGAGTGGAACTCTGTACAAGCCTAGTCTGGCTTCGTTCCCTCCTAGCATTGTTCTGTACTTGTACTAAACGTGCTAAACAAATAAACCTAAACCTAAACCTAAACCATGTTGATCTGCCAGTCGAAGGTCTTTCAGGTGGAGACTCCTCATGTGTTTTTCATTTAGCATAATAGGCCCTAGTGCATTTAAATGTTAATGACCAAACAAAAGTTCAACTATATCATGTGGATAACATTGAATAAATAGGCTATCTTTTCATCAGGTTATATACTAATTATTAATCACTATAATCTGCAATAGCACAGCAACTACAGGTGAAACTTGAAAAATTATAATATTGTGCAAAAGTCGTTTATTTCAGTAATTCAGCTTAAAAGGTGAAACTAATATATACTGTAGACTCATTACATGCAAAGTGAGATTTTTCAAGCCTTTATTTGTTAGAATTTTGATGATTATGGCTTAAGGCTTGAAATATACGTAGCTATCTCTTTGCATGTAATGAGTCTATATAACGTAAAATGCTAGAACCAACAATTTTCAGAATACATGGGCTTGGAGATTTCGACATAGGACTCAATTAATCATTAGTTGCTAAGTAGGATGCATCCATTTTCTACAGGCTAGTGACCCTTTTCTCAAGCACTTTAGAATCCCCATTGTTTGTTTATTTTTCCAGAACAGCAGGAATGTTGAAATTCAGTCTCATTGTGGCAACATAAATGTTTTTATGTTCTAAATAAGTCCTTTACAGACGTTTTATTTTCTCAAATCTTCATAAGGGAAGCAAAATGCGTTTCTAGTCTTAATAAATATATAACAAAGGAATCTAATCTGATCAGTATTTCTGTTGCATCATAATTTTTCATCATTTAATACAATGTTCTGGGTCCTACTTCGGTATTGACTAACTAAAACTAGAGATGCTGCTAACTTAGTTAAATTTAATAGCAGCATGGCAGCAAACAGCTATTGTCACAACAATTAAGCTTTAAGTTATCACTGTTTTAATTGAGTAAAGGGAATAATCAAATGTATATTTCTCTCTCAGATTTAGGCTAACAAGTGTGATTAATTCTTCTAAAAATGGTTCTAATATAGCAATGTAAAGAGAGATCGGTTCATGATATCTCTTGTCACATATCGTTGGAAAGTCTGATTTATTCTAATGAATCAGTTTATGATAAACAGTCTTCTCTTCAATACGTAGCAATGAAAAGTCCCATGCATTCTAGTGAATAGGTTAATACCAAATGGTCTTCTCAATGAATAAATTCACAAAAATGATTCAACACTTCACAATAATTATTTATTGTGATTGTTGTTGTTGCTCGGTTGTTGTTGTTCTGTATAAACCTGTTCAAGTTTTATACTGTTACCCTAACTGCTGTTAAATAAGCAAAACTATGCATCTGATTAAATTATAGGCCTAAATTATATTATTTGATAGGCTACAGTATATACCCTATTATTTATTTAGAATATTAAGCCCTTTAGCAATGTAATTTGCAACTTTTTGTCTGCATCTAGTAGTGCTAACTACTTAAAGCAGCAGCTTGACTGTATAATTACAATACGTACATTTTACTGATGCCCTTGGCTTAATAGTGCGACACTCATCCCAGTGTCTTCATTTAGGAGAGAATTTTCCATCCAGAGAAATCCAAAATGACCCACAGTGACATGGAACAGTCAGACCCCCAAGTACTGTGAGACCTGTTGCTAATTGGCCCAGAGAAACACACAGCTTATTTTGTTAGGCTCTGTTGATTATGGAAAGTCAAGTAGCTTTATTATCATCAGTAGATTACCCATCACTAACCCATGTGTTTCCTGTTGCTTTTCAGATGCTAGTGTACAAAGATTAAAAGTGTGACGAGTGATGCTGGTGTGTATATATTTAAATCATTATAGAATGATTTAATAACGTGCACCTGATGTATAGGCCTACTGAAAAAAAAAAAAAAAAAAAAAAAAAAAAAACCCTGAATTATGCTTCCTTCTGTTTTTGGCATGCTGCAGCTGATCTCTCAAAGATTAACATGTAAATAGCGGCAATACTGTCTCTAGAGCAAACAATGTTTCCTGATATTCCCACAACTCGGGACAGAATGTTCTTTCCCTCCTGGTCACAGCTAAATAAGACTGTGCAGGACTGCCTAGCTGCAATTGCCTGCTTTAGACTAACAGCAATTGCCTGCTTTAGACTAACAGCATTTCTGTTTAATAATATCAAATAAAAAAAATGTGAAAGGACTGGATTTATTTCATATCCAGGATTGTGCATTCATGCATTACGCTACATTACATTATTTCTCAATAATGTAAATAAACAGTGATCAGGGTTAAATGTGACCAGAGCTTTAAACACGCACAATGTTGCCTTAAGGCAAGGATGAGTAAGATTGAAGATACGTGACACCAGTTGTGTGTGAGTATGTTTGTGTGCAGCATGTGTGTACGATAAATAAATGAGCTCTAGGCAAAATGCTCTCTGGGTTGTGTGTATGTTTGTATCTGTTTGCTATGAGGATGCACATACAGTTAAGGTGTCATAAGGCGCACACTTTCCCACACTCCGGCAAACTGACATTTAATTAAATTTTCTTGATTATTTTTGTTATGCCTTCACAAGATATTTACCACCCTTTTGTTGACATATATTACATATCTGTGTAAAAAAATTTATTTTTCATGACATAAAGGCCTAAAAAGCTAAAGTAATGTTTTTGAGCAAAAAAAGACTGGTAATGCAATGCAAAAAAAACAATCAGAACAAATAAAATTATATGTACATTTTTTAGGACATCAACAGTTTGACTCACTATAGAAAGGGGATAACTATACAAACATTTTCATACTGAAATTAAACTTACAACCAACTGAAGCCACACTTGTGCAAAATCACATACTTCTGGAGGTAATTTATCAAGCTTTATATAAAGTTGATTAAGAAATTAATTATTTCAGAGTACAAGAGGTCCGAAACACATTCACATGTAGTCTAGGCCTGATTGTGTTTTAACTACTGTCGTTTTGAGAACTAAATATTTGTCTTTAGTTAAAATGGGAGCCTTCGAACTTTTAATTCGATTTACAAACCCAAGAGGCTTTGGGAGAGGTTGTGGGATAAACTGAGACATACATCACAGAGCCCAAATGTATTACCATGTTTATTTCTCAAAGGTAAGACATTAAAAAGCAATAGAATCTACACATGAAACAGGTTAAAACAAGATCAAATAAAAAGGGTTACTAGATCTCAACAAAGACTGAAATGAATAACCTGAAAAAGCACTTTCATAGGTTTGTGTTACCTAAACTGATTTTTCTAATGTGAATATTAGTCAACTCTTCAGAACAATTAAAACTGAATGCAGTCATGTGATTGGGACTTTCCTGATAGCCTTGTTCAGAATGTAATGACGCCATTTTAAATTGCTTAAAAGAGAGAACTCCTGAGGATTGACTGCAATTGCTGTTTTATGACATTATAGAAGTGCCGTTCCATAATGCATATTTCAGGACACAGAGAGCCACCCATTTGGAATGGCAGGATTACAAGAAAAGTATTACAGCTATATCTTTGGGAACACAAAACCTCTCATACATCACAAATATACAAGGTCAAAATAATATAAGCTTATGAGGGCCTGAATTTAAACTGCATGTTTATTTTATAAAACCAGGAATGGCTGTGGAAAAAAGCTGGAGAAAAAGAAATATGAAAGGTTGGATGTAGCTGGTATGCTTGAAGTGTCAGGGTGAAAGACGCATTAACTGCAGTAGTACTGGCCTGCGTTGGCTCTTCGTCTCTTGCGGCTTTGCTGCTGTTCAAAAAACTGGCGGATGTCCTCAGGCGTCACCACCTAAACAAGGAAAGAGGAGGAATTTCACACTAGACTGTACAAACTTATCCTCAGCTCAACATTATTAAAAATATAAATAGTGAAAGCCTACCTTTCCTTCCGCTGCAAATCTCTGCAGATAGTCCTTCAGTTCTGTCTTCATGTCATTATATTCTGAGGAAAAATGTAATGGGAACGTCACAGTTGAATTGATAGTATATTGGGAGTAGTTCAAGTTCAAAATGTCACATCAAGAATTAGTTTTGCTTTCACACAGATGAATTTGGCAGTAAACCCTACTAACCATGGATGATCTCCAGCTGCTGAACCCGATTCAGGGTGTTTAAGGCTGACATCAAGGGGTCACGACCCTCGGCTCCACCCGCTTGTTCGGCCTGTTCTGTGGACTTGCCCTTGTTCTCATACGCCAGGACGGTGTCCATCTCATCCGTGAGGAAAGACACTCCTGTGTCTGCATAGACGATCTAAGCAATCAAAAGCCAATTAACGAATAACGAAATGATCAAAAAATAAATCAGTCAATCATTATATACATATTTATACGGTTAAAAATATAAACAGAAATTCTATTAGTACCATTGCATTTATGGCCATGACTACTAACTTTACTCAAATCAAGGCATTGCAATTGCATAAATTAATATTAAAGTGTTAAAGAATAAATAAATTACAAATTATGCAAATATTTATTTAGCACATTGCAACAATGCACAGTATAAAACAAAATTCAAACTAAAATGTTTAACTTGACCTCACTCATTTGTACATTAAATAATAATATACAGCCCTACTGGCCTGAAGAAAGGTTTTTAAATGAAATTTAAAATAATAATCAGTTTGTCCAATAATGGAAGACAGGAAACAAAGGAGCTGGCTGAAGTTCAGTAAAAGTCTTTCGGCCGAAAACAGTTTTCGGTGGCCGAATATTCGATGCATCCCTAATTATTACAATTTATAATCCAATTCTAAATGAAATGTTACAGAATCAAAAAGGGGGAAAGCAGAGATGGTAAGTAAATGTGGTCTGTAATACCTTGCAGTCGGTGCAGGTGCAGAGTTTGGTGCGCCAGACAGACGGCCAGAACACGGCACCCTGAGGAGCGCGGCTCTTCCCCGAAGCCTTCATCTCTCTCAGCCGGCACCCGGAGCACGAGCCCTCCTCGGAGGAACCTTCAGCTTCCTCCTGGTGTTTACGCTTACAGGCGGATGTCCCGTTGACCTGCACCTGTCAGCAGAGAGAAGGTCATCAAATCTTCTCCTCTCTTGCTGTGTAAATTGTTTAAATAATGTAATATTCCCCAGTCATACAGCTGGGTTGGCATAATTTCTAACAACAACAAAACAACGTGGTGTAAATTCAATTTAGCTTTATTCCTTCAAATTATGGCTTGAGAGAGACAGATGACGCATGAGATGTGTTAATTCCCCAATGAAAACACTCTTTCTGATAACTACCGCCATCTTGTGGTGAGATTGGTCAGACAAAGACAAAACTGTGTCTTAAATCTTAATGTAGATACCAATATCTTGAAACACTTGTTCACTGCATACATGTTGTTTAAAGGAGATTTAAGTTAGGCTGTCAGCTATGAAACAGACTGAACAGAAATGAATGGAAAAGTTGCCATTTCACGAATCAGCCCGAGACAAGGCGACAGATATTACACAGCAGACAGCAAGTACCTTCTCATCTACAGGGTTCTTCTGGTTCTCGTTTTTTATCTTCTCTTCATCCTTTTCTACCTCCACCTTCACATCCCCTTCTCCTTTGCATGGGCTTACTTTTGTTATGGGTGTAACTGATGCAAACAAGACAAAATAAGCCTTCACAAATGTAGAAATGTTTAGTGAAAGATGTTAACTGACAAATTACCAGTCAAAATTTTGGGGTCGATAAGATTTTTTATAGAAGTCTTATGTCCATCTATGCTGAATTTATTTGATTAAAATGAAATTTTATGAATGTGATCATTTGTTTTGGATATTTTAAAATGCATTTTATTTCTGTGATGGCCAAGAAAAATTAAGAAGCCATTACTCCATCTTCAGTGTCACGATCCTTCAGAAATCATTCTATATATGCTGATTATTGTTATCCCTGTTGAATACAGTTGTGCTGCTAATATTTTTGTGGAAACTGTGATACATTTCTACTGCCACTTTTGATCAGTTTATTGCGTCCTTGCTGAATAAAAGCATTCATTTAAAAAAAAAAAATCTTAATCCAAATGTTGGACGGTTGTAGTCTTGCAGTCATGCTGAATATTTGTAGATGCAAAATGGAAGCAGATAAAAGTATAACATTACCTGCGATATTTGCAGCATAGTTCCAAAGGAAAGGTGTTTTATTCATGCATGACTCGCAGATCATCTCTTGTAGTTCCACACAGTCTGGCACTACACAGCCTAAATGCTGATAGAGACACACATAGATGTTTTCAGACATTTCACAAGAATAAGTTATGTTCCTTATCCACACACAGTAAACCATGTTCAGGAACTGCCAGAGCACAATCTGATTTGAAACTAACCCGGCCATGGAGCCAGTCTTCACACACGATACACTGGATCATCTCATCTGCAACCTGGAGAGAGAAATACACTCTAAATTTGAACATGTATATAATCTGTATAAAATATACTGTGTATAGGCCTATAATTTGAGGGCATCAGCAAGTAGATATTGCTGCAGGCCAGAGAAATCCAAAATGGGGTGTTAACTGCCAAAGTGGGCGGTTCCTCCAAAAAGGGACTTTTAACTAATGTAGTTGACTTACATTTCAAAATAAAAGTTTGTAAATTAAACAGTTTCTCGCTGAAATATATGAATTAAGCTTAATTCTAAACTAAAATTTAAGCATATGTTAAATAAAGTTAGCTTTTTAGCATCAGGGAGCCGCAATCTATGGTGAGATCACTTTTGAACGCGGCACGCGCACTCACTTTATTGGTCTTTGGCTACAACAGTTAACAGGAGGGGCGTCATGCAAGCCAAAATTCTGGGGGGGCACAACCTGAGACATTGCAATTGTTTTCTGACGAGTGATATGGATCATGTTAGGAGGGGTAAAAAAAAAATTAAATTCTGGCTGCTAAACACACCATTTCAATGCAGTTTGGGAGGGACAGAAATACCTCAACAGAGCTAGCAGCAACCCTCCTCTATCTGAGGACTAAGTTAAAAGTATCCATTTTGTAATTTTATGTAAAATACAGCTTGATGAAAGAAATGTAAGGTCAAATTCAAAAGTTTTTGAAGTCTACTTCATTAAAGCATGTTTACACACACACTTACTGTACACTTAGGCCTACTAGACATGATTTTAAAAACAGTACCATTGCATTGTTTTATGCTATGATTTTAAATCGGTATGTGACCTAAGAACGATCTTACATTAAAGGTACATAAAGGTGCTGAGGTCTGACTTTGTGGTGCTCTGAAACTATTTAATATTAATATGAGATGAAGGACTTTGAAAGAAGTTTGACAGATTAAAAGTTAACACTACCCCCTTTATTTGAAAATGGTTAATATTTGACAGAAATGTAAAAAAAAGTAATCAAATTAAATGTAATATGTAACATTACTTTAATAAAATGATTAAAATACTGTAGTTACACTGCTCATTATTATATTTGAAATAAGGAACTTGTAAAGAGTAATTTATGATTTGAATTAGCTCCCTGATGAATAACAGTCTATGGGAGAAACATCAAGTCGATGCCTTGATAACGTTAGGTTGGATTTTGCAGTTAGCCAACAACGTTTCTATGAAACTGAAAACAATTGAACCAGCTGGAGACTTTGACACAAGACAAAACAGAACAGATGTTTCAAAACCGATCAGATAACGTTACTATGGCTTATTGGCTTTGTATGGCAGGCCAGTAACGTTAGCCAACTACAGTAGTTTACGGTTAGACTAGGCTAGCTATCAATAACGTTACACTAACACAACTTAAGTTAATGCTCTGAATTCGCAGCTAATATCAAATCCATAACTTTTTGATCAAGTTCAAATTTCCAGGTCAACCACAAATAATCCCACTACCTTTTAATATCATCCGATAACTAATTCAGTCCCGATTTGTTGCTTTGCCCACTTACCACTTCAAGACTATCTGTAAAACATTGCCAGCTTAACTTGTGATACGAGTGAGTTGCAGACACCATTTTAGGAAAAAGGGGCGGGCTGATGCTGACTGATTTATTACACATCCAGAAGAATGCATTTGAGTCGGAAGAGTACATTTGGTAATTATGGAGCATAATATGAAAAAATATCAGGGAGGAAAAATCTGAGGGGGCACGTGCCTTAGAATGGCCATGACACCACTGGTTAACAGTTTACTTCCAGTAGCTGTTGCTTAAAGTCCCTAACGTCATCAGTATACACCTGAACAGGGTGTAACACCTGTACCGAAACGCCTTCTCCAAACATACAGTAGTCACAAGCAGAATTCAAATTAGAATATGGATTAATAATTTTAAAATGTATGCAATACAGTATATGATCAGACAACAGAACTATAGGTGACAGAAAAACATTATAGAAAGCAACTCAAACTAAAATGCACATTACCTCGTCTTCTGGATCTGGGTAGGGTCTGTCACATGTGCAATACAAGCCAAAAAAATTGTGGCTGTATTTGTTCCCCGAATTCACTTTCTCTTTATCCTGCATAACAGAAAATCTTAAATAATCACCATCACTACAGTTAAAACTGAAAGCCACAAACTCAAACTAATGGTAAAACATAACTTACCCCAAATAGCTTGCACTCCATTTCCCCAAACTTGTCATTTCCACAATCACATCGAAAATTCCTGTAATATTAATTAACGTTCATATAATGAATGCAGCTTCCGCATAACATAACCTCTGCAAGTGATTTAAAGTAAGGTATGTGAGCAATTAAATCCAAACTATCTACTAAGATTTCTCCAGATTTCCATGTGGAATTTTCCTTGCATTAAAGTCAGCATGAAATGCAATTTGTGATAGTCTTAACTTCTTTATCGTGACGTATTTCCGAGTGAAATGGATTCTCAAACAAGAAAAAAAAAATTTAGGACTTGACTGAATCCTTTGCTGTGATCTCATGTCGCATGAATTGATATTTCATTTCTAATGTAAATACTGCAATATTACATTTAAAAAATTGTCCATTATGATTTCTTGCTGACTTTAAACCTATTTTCTTGTGACAGGTCACGATTTTATTGCCTATGATGCTGCCGGTGACAAATATGTCAATATGTAAACGGCTAAATAATCTCACTGCCATAATGACAAAAATATTATGAATACAAATGTCAAAATAAGCTTAAATGGGTTAGAGCACCAGCAAAATTACAGCGGTTTATTGTAGCAATGTTCACCTCTTAGTATACAGCTCAAAAAGGTCATGGCCTTCATGGCACTTGTAGGAACATGCCAGACAGATGCCAGCTGGCTCTCCTCCCTTTGGTGTACAGGTGTTGCAGGCATACAGAGCCTGACGCTTCACATATCCCTGTGAGGACAATAAGAAAATCACCTTGTTTTTAGGACATATAGCTTATTTTCATCCTAAGAAATTATGAATATGAATGTAACGTTAAATGCAAAGCATCTGCTGAAAACTACCTTTTTAACTGTCCTATTCATGTTGCTGCTACTATGAGTTCGTGCAATAAGGTTTATTTCCAAACAAATAGACGCTGCATCGACGAAGCATATTATGCTAACCCCAAACCAAAACAATCTCGGTAACAAACACTATATAAGAATAACATCGGTAATATAAAAGAGCCTGTGTCAAGTTATAACCAGCATGCTAAAAACAATATTATAGGACAAGGCTGTGTTCATGTAAACACGTCAAACCTCTGGATACGAGCATTTCTCTGAATCACTGCCTCCCAGGACCGCGGAGGCTTCGTTCTCCAGTTCTTCATCCTCCTCTAGGACGTCCACCAGAGATACAGTAGCCTCCTCCGCTCCATCATTTGCCGCCATCCTTGAAGAGACGAACACAAAAAAATCTTTCCAGTTCCTGTTCCAGGGCACGAGACGAGACTAACTAACTGGTCTGCCAACGAGATCAAGTTTTATTTGCGACAGAGAGTAATAGTCCACTGTAATATGAAAAAAAGAAAAGATGTGAGAATGTGTCATGCAGTTTGACATAAACTTAAGAATTTCTAGGGATTAACTGTGACAATAACAAAACCAATGCTGCTTCCGGTTTATGCAAATACATTGTGTTTTGGCGGGAGAGTTTCAGGGTTTATAAACAGTATTTAGAGTTATTTCTTTCTCACTAACGTGTATTAAAACATTACACCCCATAATATCACTGGTTCTGGGTAAAAGGGAACATTTAAAAATTTCGCGAAGCCAATTCTTTGGGTCAGGGTTCAAAGGGTAAATCAATGTTGCCATGTCCACTTATACTACTTATTATTAATAGTAGTCTTTTATACATATGGGTGTGTGATTTTGGAGGCTTTGGCCTATGTCTAAAATACAGTTACGTTTTAGGGTTAACTTGTGCTTCAGTGCTTTTATTTAGATGCCCAAGTGTTTGTGAAATTAACTTTTTAAAGGGTTGTAATTGCTAATATTATTAATTTTTGCAGAATATTTAGCCTAATTCTGCAAAAATGTATAATATTAGCAATAACACCCTTTTAAAAAGTTAAAATATTTCACATAAATATAATTCAAACCCGAATTATAATATAAAAAAATGGAATGGAATAGAATCTAGATTCTATCCCATTCCATTTTTTATATTTTCTGTGTTGATTAATGAAATGAACTCCCGGTTTGACAGACAAGGCTTAAGCCCTCAGACTAATATGCAAATTTGAGCTGTTTTTTTAGCTAAAAGCAACTTGCACTGATCTATAGTAAAATATGTCTGTGCAATTGCTTTGTTTCAAGATGCATACCATTAAGTTTTTTTTTTCTTTTCTTCTAAGGCATGTTTATTTATCTAATTTAATTACTAAGTACTCCCTAAACTAAGGCCTACCCGTGGCTTAATCTAAACCCTGTCTGTAAAACCAAGCCTAAACGTTTCGTTTCTCCATAATTCTTAATTCACAAATAACGCCTCCCCAAAACACGACTTGAAAGGGAACAAGTTTTGTTTTAGCCCATGTTGCGTGGATTTATTTTAAGATCTGGCAACCGAATCGCTTTGCCTACCGTGTGCATCTTCAATATGGCAGCGTGCGAGCTGAAAGGAGAACTGAAGTACAGAGATGGACAGACAAACCAGTTCACTGTACAAGTAGATGGCGATTTGAAATCACTATTAACTGGCGTCAAGAAATTAAATGCCGATGTATCGGTTGTGTTGACGGCTCTTGTTGAGCAAGAAAAGGGTTCAACGGATATTAGCAGAGGGGTTTTGGATGGTAAGATGCTAAAATAAAGAGTGGGTCGTAACCATCAAACATAAACAAATAAAAAAACAACATTTACAAAGTGACTAAAGTCTTATATGTGTGTATGTTGTGTGATTGCACTGCAGGTGTCAGCGTGCTCCTTCTGTTTGTTTTTAAACTCTTTTTATTTACTTAACGTTACTTAGGTTAATACTTTATTACTTCCTTATTCTACATTTAAGACATTTAACTTTCAGTGTCAAAAGCTTTACATTCGATATTCCCCCTTTGTAACCCGTGGTCATTGAGTTAGGATGGAAAGGGTGCCATAATCTGCTGAATATCTTCTTTAATCTTTGTCTGTGCTCAATAAAGGGGTGACCAAGTTCAGTAATTATTTGTAACTTTTCTTTCTCTTTTTGAACCCATTTTATAGATGATGATGATGAGGACGAGGACAGTGACGAAGAAGATAGTACCACAGGAATGACCACCCAAAAAAGGTCAAAGTCAGAACCTCCAAACAAACGGATAAAGACCTTACGGCCATGATCATCAGAACTGTCATTTTTTTGTTATGGCCTTTGGTGCATAAAAAGGTGTTTGTACATAAGTGCTCTCCTTTTAACTCCTATGACAGCCGTGAGTTTAAGACAGTGTTGGGATTTTACTTTATTTTGTTTCCATTAAAAATATATGATGTTATTTTTGCTAACTTTAAATGTTTTCTATAAAAGAAAAAGCATAATAGTGCTAAGGGGAAATTGTTTTATCATTACAATTTTCCTGTTATAAAATGTTACAAATTGACTGGTAATCAGTACTTAAGTTTCTTCAGTTACTGGGCAATAAAACATTGCACAATAATTTGTCAGTGTAACAATTTCAAAATAATTTTCACTGCACATTACATTTCTTTATTGATTTTTGTCAGAATCCAGAGTTGTTTCAAACCACAGTGTATTAAGATTGCAATGGAAAGTAATTAATAGGTACCATTAAACATTAAAGTCACAGTCAAGCCCTTTTAGGCAAAAATAATTTGCCTTTTTTAGCATTGCAACAAATTAATAAAACATTCCACATGTAACCAAAGGCATTGTAACCACAAAAGAATTGATTTTAAAGATTGGAACATTTGGATCTGTGGCACAAGCTCATCAAATGTTCCGACTCTTTACAACCTATCACACCCATAACCTTTGCATTTCTTATGCAAGATAAGATTATTCACGCTGTAAAATCATACTGATATCCCTCAACAATAAGACAAGAGTTTGAGTACACTATTTCACTAAACATGATTATGAACTTATTTCAGAAACACACAGATGTTTTTTCTCTGAGGACACTTGAATATCACTGATACAGAATTAGTATTTGTCAAATAAACACAAATTAAGAAATAAAAGGAAAATACTATCTTTCCATGACTAGAGCTGACAAGAAATCATATTTGGAACAAAATACTGATATTAAAATGTATTCATCACAGATTATTTTTTAATACAAAAGTTTTTTTATTACAAATTCTTTTATTGTTCTCTCTTTGAGTGCATTTTATATTCAAAACAAGTAAAAAGATGGACACTTATAAACAAATGGGAAACTGTCAGTAGTTTTCTTATTTTCCTCTCATACAGTGTCCACTGGAGTTGAGAACAAACAGCTGGAGCATTAAATTGACAATAAAAATCCACTGGACTCATACTATGGAAACATTTACACTCCTTGATTCATTTTGATTTATAGGAAATCTACCCATCTTTAGAAATGTAGTTCATGCAGCCCCATTAACAATCTCCACATCTTGTACTATGGCTTAATTGCCTCCATTTAGGCTACTTAAAGTTCATATATTTAATTTAATTTCTTTGTTTCAGCTAAATCAAGATGAAACTTCTAGAAAATGTACTTTAAGACTGAGCTGACATGGAAAATACCTCTGGATCCAGTTATAAATCTACTTTGATTAAAATGCAGAGCAAATTCGACATTCAGCTTGAAAGAGTATGAAACCTTGTTAGACTATATTCCTATTTGTTTTTGTAAAAAAAAAAAAAAAAAAAACTGGTTTGGAACTGCAGGTGACCAACAGAAAAATTCTAAGAAAATAATCCCAAGCACTGTCCTCATTTAATTCCTACAGCAAAAGTCAGGGCCAAGTCTTAAAAACGAATAATCTTATTTATGAATGCACTTTTGTATCACCCAACTGTATGGCACCAAGATCTGATGTGGGACCACATCTTTAACAGTTCAAGTGTCAATCAACTGCAGCCTGCTAATCTGATTGGAGGCCTTGGCAAAGGTTTGGTGACGGTTGCAGAGAACAGCAAGGCAGATGGGCAGAATACAGTATCCTACAGTCTTGGGGTCTGCCCTTGTGCAGGAATATAGAAAGAGAAACACCTGGAGGTAGGGAATGAGGAAAATGGTGGCCCACACCCAGAAGGGCAGAAGGAGAAGTCTCGTTTTCAGAGTCACTGTCCATGAGGTTGAAGAAGGGGAAGAAGAAGAAGAAGCATCTCCCGGCCATTTTGTCTGAGCTCCAGAAGTCTTTTCTACGTGTGCCAGTGCAAGTCGGTTGTATGTTTGGCTGATCTCAAATATATAATACACTGCAGCGACACTGGCCAACAAGTACAGTCCGACGCCTATCCACCCCATCCGCTGGCGGAAATTCATCATTCTCCATGCTCTTCTCTGGAAAAAACAAAGTCAGAATGCAATGCATTCAGTGCAGTTGCTGACAAGAAACCAAACACTTACATGGTTGTGAACCCATGTGATCAATGGTGTGATTACTGCTTAGGTTTCAGGAAATACATAAAAACTTCTCAATTTAAACTGTAAACCACCATTAAAATTTGTTTTTATTATCAAATATAAAACATGCAACTTACAGTAAATTAAATATTTATTTTTTTAAAAACATTTTCCTAAACAATTAGCTTATTTAACGTTTTACGAAACACATAACTAATCCAATCATTAAATATAATTAAATTAAATTAAATATAACATTCACTGAAGGAACAAACATTCACAGTCTTTTGAACACAAGAAAGCTCACACATGGTGGAGATTTCTTAAAGCTGTTGACTAGTAACGTTACTGGTGTGTCATTTTATAGCAATACGCCCCCCATCATTTCGACTAAACACATGATTTCGATGAGTGTTACTTACTGTGATCACACGATCAATCCATTTTGCGCGATTTTCAGGGCAATACGTTCCTCAATCCAAAACACACAACCCTGTCACAGGATTGTTGTCATAGGACCCACTTCCTGGAATGGCAAACATCCGGGAAGTTCCAGTGAATCTTCGGAGACTTTATAAAGGACTCTACTGCCCCCTAGAGCCTTCTTCTCATACATGCAATGATTTCATTTTTTGCTTACAATTTTTTTTTTTTTTTTTTTTTTTGAGCAGTTCATTAACTGACAGAACTGGTATAATCTGAATCAGTTGGTCATCTTGATTTTAATTTAAAATATCCACAACAACTATGTATCCATGTTGCCCGGCTTCTACAGGAACCACACAAATTGCACAACGATTTTTAGAATTGCTATGGTGGTAATGGGGGTGAAATAACAATTATTTTGAAAAATAAGAATAATCATTTTAGGCCCTAAACACAGGGTGCTGGTGGTGGGTCTGGTCTTGTTCCTAATATAAATTTTTTCACCTTTCTCAGTAAAGGTAGATTACATGTTTGTCAAGCAAGACAGGTAATGTTTGCTGCTGAGAAGAAATCAGCAATGGTGAACGTGTGGGAAGTATGTTGACAAAGCTTGAAAATACTGCCAATAGTGCTGGGCAGTAACAGATTATATGTAATCTGGATTACAAAAATTAGGTACTTGTTTTAGATTATATTATGTTTTAAAATATTCATAATTGAGTACATCACAATTATCACAACCATTTGGTCAGCTGAACCTCTTTGACTTAATATATTTTCTTGAAGTACCCCCTGAGATTTAAGGTAGCCTAATAAGATAGCCTAGCCTACAGTAGGTCAATAATAAAATTAACATAACGATGATTAATAATAATCTAAAGAAGCTCCACTGTTCTCTGATGCCAGTTAATTACATGACATGCAGGTAAACACATATTTGAATCTTTTTAGTACGTTTTATTTTTGTTGCTTTTATTTTAAAAATGATTATTTATTTTTATTTTTATCACAAATATACTGCTATCAAGTGCTTACAAATGTTTTAGCTATTTTTTAGCTATTATACCTTTTTTTTTTTAATTTCCTCATTTCTTATTTTGAGAGATTTGAACTTTAGTACGTACAACCAAATATGAATGATGAATCCTGGAGCAGTTGTCTCACAAATGCAACCCGTGAACAATGATAAACGCGCTGCCCGCCTCTGAAAGAGGGTGTGTTTGGGCAAACTGTCCTCCAAACGGCCAATCAACATTACATCGCTAATCGACAGCATTGCTAGCTAAGTAATGGACAGACCATTTGGATATATAGGGTTTTGACTTCTGAAGTTAGAGAATGGACATAGCTGCTACGCGTTTCATACTCTGATGTGTCATGATGTGTTTGTTATGTCGATACGTGTTGCTGTCATATAATGTGACGAAGTTGTCATAAAATTGAACAACTATTTAGACAGAGGGACACGCATTCTGGAGGGCAATAGCAAATCTGGATGGACTACTGAGGACCGTCTAAACCTGTGACTTTACGAGACTCGTAACTGATCAGAGCTCATTGATTCTGTCAGGTAGGTTCAAACATGCCGTCATGACATTTTCTGTATTTTTTACATTAACCACTCAAATTTGCTTTTCGTTTAGTTCACAATAGGCTACTTAACACCTGCTGGTCGATTTCTTTACTAATACACTCTGCATATTATGGACTAACATAGCCTATCTCTCTCTTCAGAGATGCAGACGTTCGTGAAAGGAAAGAGAGTTGGATACTGGCTCAGCGAGAAGAAGATAAAAAAACTCGGTTTCCAGATCTTCGTGGATTTGTGCAGGTGCGTAAAGCGCATCTCAGCGGCGCGAGTCACAAACCGGACATATCAGTCTATCCAAAGCACATGTGGCAAGCTGTTTTAATATTTGTTCCTTAGTTTAAACTAACTAATATTTACTTATGTTACTAAATACAATTTTCGATAGAGCAGTATGCTAAGTTATGCAAAAAGTAGGCTTTTTCGATTTCACCAGTGAGTTTATTATTAGATAATAGCCATTCACTTCGGACAAATGCTTGTTCCAGTTAGTTACTGGTGGCTATTTACTTTTTAACTATCCGAGAGATTCACCTTATGAGATACTATCTACATTTTATCCAAGAGATCCATGAGATATATCAAGTGTGACCGGTAACGTTTCTTATCTCGCTAAAAGTGCTTTTTACTTGTCATAAAATCGTATCTAAGAGTAAAATGGCTCACAATCTGAATACATACAAAAGTAGCCTATATAGCTACTACTAGCACCTGTTTCTTTGCTGATATGAAAACTGGGATACTTTTGAAATACATAGGTGAAATGAGTAGTTGCTGATATCTAAAGCTCTTATCTCTTAAACACAAAAGTTGTAAGTAACAATAAAATGGTAGTTGCAAAGAAATAAGAACTAGTATAGTTTCTAGCCTAGTGATTGAAAAGGGGTCCATTTAGATTGCTTAATACTAAAAAAATACGATATATACTATTTAGTTTTAAGGAATAAACATTGAAACTGCTTGCTATTTAGTGTTAATAAGATATTTATTTCTGGGAGGAGCTATCTGGAGAAGTGTCAAATCATGAGTGCATAGAGTTTATATTTACTACTTTGGGAAAGATATTGAGTCATTTTAACAATGTGTCATACCATTTTTATGCTGATGACATACAGTTGTATTGTTCGTTCAATGACTCTGAGTTCCACAAACTAACGGATTTATTGGAATGTATCTCTTCTTTTAAATAGTGGCTTGCTAGTAACTGTCTCCAATTAAATTCGGAAAAGACTGGAACCCTACATGTAATTATTGCCCCAGGCCCAGACAATAAAATACCATCCATCCTTCGAGACCTTGGTTCTCTGAGCTCCTCTGTCCAGAATAATTTAGGAGTCTGGTTTGACCAGTCAATGTCTTTGGACTGCCATTCTAGACTTTTGGTCAGAAACTGTTTTTATTATCTAAGAAATATTGCAAAATTAAGGGTAATTCTAGCAGACTCTGATCTCGAGATGCTTTTATTTCTTCACGCTTAGATTCTTGTAACTCTCTGTTTACTTTTTGTAACAAATCTATTCTATAGCATGTTCAAATGGTTAAAAATGCTGCCTGCGGCTAGGCTTTTTTTTAACAAGATCTGGCAGAAGGTCTCACATCACACCCATTTTGTCCTCCCTACACTGGATACCCATCAAATTTCCTATTGATTTTAAAATATTAGTTTTAACGCTTCTTTCCGGCTGTAGCCTCCATCCTTTGTCCCCCCGTGTGGCTGACTCTGTCGATTCTTTTAAAAGGCATCTCAAGAGATTATTATTTAAACAAGCTTTTACTGTAGTTGACTGGGTTTAATTTTGGGCAATTTTTATTTTTTGTCATTTTTATTGTTTGTATACTGTATTATTATTGTGGTTACACTTTGTAAAGCACTTTGTGATTTTATCTGTGAAAAGCACTCTATAAATAAACTTTACTTACAAATTTAGTTATAGATGACTGAAACAAGTAGGGCGTGTAGAAATATAGTGTTAAAAGGAGATAGGACACGATTCATCACACCTCATGTCCTCTCACTCACTTAATGTAACTCAAATTCATTACATATAAAGCTATTTCTTCACTATTTCTCACTGTCATCTGTTCTAGTTTTTACTTCTCTTACCAATCAGACAACTCTCTAGCCTCCCCCTAATAAACCATACTCTAATGGAAGTCAGTATAGATTTGAAATGTACCTACACTCTCACTGTACCCATCATATGAAATTTTCAACCATAAAACATCAACGTAGTCAATATACCTGTCTACCTGGTTCTGACGTTTTGTGAGATTGCTTATTAAAAAAAAAAAAAAAAAAAAAAAAAAAAAAACGTATATTACTGTCCTGGTATTCTCATAATTAGTTGGCTTTAAAACTGTCTGTGGAATTTTTGGTTATAAAAAGACAAAGGCTTGGACAAAGTTCACCTGGATAAGTTAACCAGGCAGTTAGGCAGTCTTCATTTCCACAGACTTAAAACTAGCATTGTTTGCATATCTGTTTCGACGCCGTGCATGCCTAAGTGTCGGCAGCAAGATTGTGCTTGTTACTTAACTGATTCACAGATTAATTATGTTTCCTAGGTTATTCAGTTCTGCACTGCATTTTCATCAATATGACTGTTTGCCAAGGGAGGCATTGGACATGCCTTAGATGCATATCTCTGCGGATGATATATTGTGTGTAGGCCACATGGTTTTTCTGAACGAACGTTATGTGTTTTTGAGTTAATGTAACGTGATCTCCTTTCTTTTATGAGCATGTTTTAACCTACAGATAACCGGTTTGCAATGGAATTTTACCTAAGCTTGTGCAACATGTTCAGTGATTTGTTATTCTTTTTTGACTGGTGTATTTACCTTGGGACTTGAGATGATTTCACCTATAGCTCTAAGGACTTAGAAACAAACCTCTGGCTCAGCACTTGTCATTTATTAAATCACAACAGGTTTGTCAACTGCTGAAACAGATGTGTACTTAGTTATTTTCTGGGACTTGACAACCTAAACCTAAATGAAGTTGCAAAAATACAGATATTCTCACATCACAAGAACTGATCAATCAGACTCATTGTTAAAAAAATGCACCATCTGGAAATGGCTGGAATTGGAGAGGAAGGAATCCTAATTTTAAGCATGTGCATGTTTGTTTTTGAAGAGGGAACTTGAGAATTCTGTCCTATATGTGTGACACAGCAATCCAAACCTAAAGAGCAACTGCTTTTGGGTTGCCAAGGAACAGGATTTTTTTCTGTCTTGTTTCTGTCCTAATAAAATGTTGTTTATTATGCAAGACAACAATGCTCTGACTGACTATAAAATATTCATAGTTTGTTTTCCTCTGTTTTCCAGGAAACAAGGCATAGAGATGATCCAGGTAAGGGACCCTTTTGACATTTCTTTTTTCTTTTAAATGCATTTTCCATGGCAGGTTGGTGCCACAATACGCTTGTCAGCAGCTGTTCTAAACATTACAAACGTGCTTTTCATTAAATGTTAATGAAGCTATTATGCCTGGGGACAATTAAATTGAAAATATCACCATCAGAGTATTATGTACTTTAACTGTTACTTGCATTGCATTACTAGACACATAGTCACCTATACATGCAGGTGGAATTCTACATTTATTGTATAATAATAATGCCATATTATTAATGCTCATACTGTTATTTCATGAACTTTTTTGTGGCTGTTTTACTTGCCAGTAAACTGCTTATAGAGACTTTTCTTTTGTGTTAAAAGGTTCTCAGCCAGTGCCTAATATAGCCTAACATAACAGAAACATAAGTTTGCCTTTATAAAATGGCATGGAAATTGCACTGATTAGCCTTTTCTTGGCTAATACAGTTTGTATCAGGCTGATCAGTCTAAGCTGAAGCACTGCCTTAATAGATTGGACTGTATGTTATTTTTCCGCTTATCAAGTAATTCTAAGGACATGGACATTAGTGTAGTGGGATAGCAGAGTACACAGAGGTCTTTAAGTCTGGCATTTGTTCCTGCTTAATCTAGCATACTTGGCTTCAGTCAAGAGGAAGATTTTTTGGAGTGTAGATTAAACCCAATCTGTACTTTTTGATAACAGTGGCGTGTTAATTATGTTGATGAATAATTTTCGTTGTAATTTCGTTCCAAACTTCTATCATGAAAATCGATTGACATTTACAGTACGTCAAGACGAAATCTTAGGGAGGGACGATTTGGGAAGAGATCCGTTTAGAATTATGTCCTACATGGTAGATGTGCACATTTGAACTGCAACATGCTCATCTACCCGGCAGGACATAAGTTAGCATATGCTGCATGTCTCATAAAATGTTCACAAATGTCTTGGAGAAAAAGAAGAGCAAACATGGATAAATCTGAAAAAGCGTGACTATGTTTCTCAGGCAGCGCACAAGTACTGAACTCTCTTATCTTTTTGCGCTTGAACGGACAAATCCACACAAAATTATGTCAAAATGTCCATTTTGGTGAGTATTCACATAAACATAATTGGTTAAGTCTTTGGTGAATCTAAACCATTGGATGCGTATCGGTGTATTTGATACGTGCATCCAGCAGTCAAATAACCTGCTGCTGTCCGTCATTTATGTTAAGCAAATAGCAAAAGAAAAAGAGAAAATCACTCAATGTTCTTGACTGAATAACTTTAACAGCTTTAATAAGGATTGATCTTTATTAAATGTATACGAAAAAACATATCTTCTAGAAAGAATGTAGAATGTTGTATGGAAGTTTAAAGACTGCATACAGGTGAAACTCGAAAAATTTGATTATTGTGAAAAATGTCCTTTATTTCAGTAATTCAACTTAAAAGGTGAAACTAATATATTATATAGACTCATTACGATATTTCAAGCCTTTATGTGTTATAATTTTGATGATTATGGCTTACAGATATGAAAACCTTTTCACAATATTCTAATTTGGAATTTGGGGTTTTCATAAGCTGTAAGCCATAACCATCAAACTTATAACACATAAGGCTTGAAATATCTTACTTTGCATGTAATGAGTCTAATATATGAGTTGAATTACTGAAATAAATGAAATTTTGCACTATATTCTAATTTTTCGAGTTTCACCTGTATATCATTAATTTAAAAAAGGCTATGTTATTGTTTATTCATGAGAAGTGGTTTTATTTCATTTTGTTCATTTTTAAAATAAATAAAGACATGTTATATGTCACTGGATTTAGGCTAAATCTGTGTTTGGATTGCATATTCAAATAGTAATAGATGTTTTCTCCAAGAGTTACAGTTTGTATTACAATTAAACTAAACCCATTAGATTTTAGTCGACTAAATGTACTGTAGATAAAATCTTATAATATTCAGTCGACTGAACAAAATCAATTCAGATGACTAAAATATAATGAAAACTAAATGGCATTTTAGTCAAAAGACTAAAACAAATTTTGCTGTCAAAATTAACGCTGTAACAATGGCACTGTAAAAAAAATCTAGGAAAGAACACCTGGCTTTTTCAGGGACGAGAGCGTTGTTTTTTTTGTCTTCTACAGATGTCCTTGGTCTCTAATACTTACAAAAACAATTAGTACCCCATTTTATGTGCTGATGAACTGAGTTTGGCTATATCACCATGATTGCTCAAGGATAGAGAGTTAACAGCATTATGGGTTTTGGTGAATGATACTGTTGCATTTGTGGCACCTTTCCTTTGCTTCACCTTGGCATTGATAAATCATTAGACGCATGACTCACAGAAATGGAAAAGCCAAAATGTACTGTATGTGTCAAGACATTGAGATTCTGTGTGAGACCACTATAATATTTAATATTAATTTTCAAAAATCTAAAACTAGAAAAATATGAAGCTAAAAACTATTAAATTATAAAAATGCTAAATAAAAACATTTCACTAGTGCTTTCAGATTTTTGGATCTAATGCTTTATCTTGGAGTAAATGACTGGCTCTTTGTGGTAATGTTTTTACCAGATATATGAAGACAGTATTTGCACATTCCAGTAGTACATGCCCTTGTCAACCATGTTTATATTGTGGTGGCCCTGAGATACCTAAGGGCCTCTTATAACAAACTAAGCTGGTTGAAGTGAAAATGAAGTGTAGGTTTGCTTGCTAGCATAGAACTCAATGTTTATGGACAAACATTGTTCTTTACTGTTTTGCCACGAAAGTGCATTAGTTATGATGATAAAAATTCTGGGAACACAGTCACCTTGTTTTATTTTGGGACTTGCATGTGAAGGCTGCAAGACTAAACCAATGTCCTTCCTTTTCCCTTCATTCTGGTCCTTTACTAGAGTCAGACCCTTATCAGTGAAACTGTCTGGATGAGTGAAACACTGAGGGCTTTTGTTTTCTCCACTCCCAGGATGCATTATAAACACCTTTTTGCTAACCAGAATGTAGGGCGTGGATACCAAGGAGAGTAAAGAATGGACTTTGACCTGTTTACACATCATACAATAGGCTACCCATGCAGCTGCACCTAGATTTTATATGGTCTGAAGTACTTCACAATCTAGCAATCAGTCCATGGGTTTATCACTTTAGACAGGGGGAGTGTCATTAATTTGATTAAGATAATGTGATCATTAAATCATTAAGTCACTAAAAACGATCATGGGAAGACTGCTGAATTTCATCACTTCATGTCATCAAATTAATGTTTTAAATAGTATCTCAACTGATTTATGGCTTTGGGTAGTGTATTTTCTGCGGGCAACTATAAAAGTTAAGTATTTGTCGGTCATCTTGTCAGCCTGTCCTACTTTGTTTATTAAACTATTTTATAGGTTCATAGTACATTTATATAGAAGTGCAGTTTCAGCATGTCACAGAGATAAGATAATTACACTTTCTCAAGAACATATACCCACACTTGTTTTAAAAATGACAACATATTATTCTCATAAACGTATATTTTTATCAAACACCTGGGGTCAGTAAGACCTTTTTAACGTTTTGAATGAAATCTCTTATGTTCATCAAGGCAGCATTCATTTGATATCGTGAAATATTAACTAACTATTAACTAACTAATATTAACTAATAAGCTGATTTGGTTTGTTCAGAAGAACATAATTTATTTGAAATAGAAATATTTTGTAATATTATAAATGTCTTTCAATGGAATGCTTCCTTGCTAAACGAAAGTATACATTTTACTTTAAAAAAATCTTTAAAGAAAGAAGTTTTTCTAAAAAAAAAAAAAAAATCTTTACTGACCCCAAACCTTTGAATGGCAGTTTATACATATTGATTAAATGTTCTTTTTTTCATTCCTGCCTACTCTCGTAATTGATTAAGCCACTGAGTAATCAACTGTGCAGAAGCCAAGACAATGACTTTTTGTTTGCCATCTCCTTCGTTTACACTTATCTTGGTGTAATGTTATCATGCCCCTCACTGTTTAACAGAAGTTAACAGCAAGTTATATATTTAGTTTTTCAGGAAGACGTCTGTTAGATGAGGAAATGAAGAATGATAATTGCAAAGCAAATTAGGCCTCAATTTCCAAGAATCAATAAAGCTCTTTGCCTGTTTAAAAAGCTACTTTAAACATTAAGACAACCTTAATGTGTTGTAACACATGGCTGTGTCATCCTTTATATCAGGTGATGTGTATCAGCTACAAAAAGGAAAAAGAGGGGGTCGTCTCTCTCTGAACTGTCATGATGTGTCTGTGTGTGTGTCACTTTCTCTTAGTCATCTTCTTCGCTCTTTATGTCTTTTTTCTTAAACTGTCACACATCAGCGCTGGCGATTATAATGTTTCCAGACATTGGAATATGAATCAGAACCATTTAGGAAATAAGCTGATAAGCCCCTTAAGAGTGCCACTTTCTTTGTTTCTGGTGGTCTCCACAGCCCATAGTCCTTCATTTGGTGCTGCCTTTGGAGTATTTTTAATAAAAGTGCACTTAGGGGATGCCCACATCCCCTTTTAACTGCCTAGGTCGTGTACAAATGCCTCTGACGTTTGACGAGAACCGTTGTGGTCTGATCCAAAATAAATATTTTCACATCCCAAAAGGTTAAACCCATGGTAAAGGAACCACATGTGCCCCAAGCTGCCTTTCTTCACGTTGACTACATGTAAACCCTTCAGAACACATTGCGCTGTCTATCATACACCGGAGGCTATAGTGTTTCTGTACCATTTTATGAATCTACATTGCTCTGAATTTAGCTTTCTAATGTCAGTCAGAGTTTGGTAAATGAAAACAGGCTGAAAATACACAGACACTTTCCCCTTCCCTTGTTGTGATGTGTTAATCTGAGTCACAACCATGGCATGTACCTATAGGGGTTGGGTGTCTAATAAACAGAAAATAATCCACAAATTGAAATTGACTAACATAGAATTCACTTTGTTTTCAGAGTTTAGCAGTCAGTTTAGTCTGAGTGACAGAACACATCACACCTTTACAAATAGCGTCACGTCATAAACGTCTGTTCTTTAAAACATCCCCCCTTGAGCAAACTGAATTTTGTGGTAAAACTGGAATTTCAAAGTATATCAATGCTGTTTCAACCGGTTCAACTGACTTTGCTAACACTTTTTGCTTTTAATGCTCACAGGTGCATTTGCAGAAAAATACATCGCTTGCCTGTTTATATATTGACAAACGAGTTATCCCGGGTTATTGCTGAAAATGTTTACTGAGCTCTTGACCTTGTTCTCCCGGTCTAGCTGGATCTGAGCCAGCCAATAGAGAAGCAGGGACCATTTGATGTCATCATCCACAAGCTGACCGACCACATTGTTGATGCTGACCAGAATGTCACAGAGTCGATGCTACTTGTTCAGGGTGTTCAGGTAACTAAGCAAATCCACTCAAGTAGCCATAAATTTGTCATGCTTCAATCATATTTACTGTATCTGAATCATTGAATTTCAGTTGAATTTTCCATTTCTTTTTCCAGGACTACATAGATGCTCACCCTGAAACAGTGATTCTGGACCCTCTTCCAGCCATTCGTACCCTGCTGGACCGCTGCAAGTCATACACTCTAATCCATAAACTTGAAGACTGCATGCAAGGTCTGTCTACAGCACAGATACACAAAAGTACATGAATGTGACGTAATCACGCAAAGTACAGCTGTGCTAAATACAATTATTAAAGATGGGCGACCCAATTATAGTGGTATTCCCCATTTCAGATAAGCCCGCCTTAGTGTGCAGGAATAAATTGAAAATATCAGACCGTTTACAGCATTTCCACAAATTCTAAATGTTGTAAAGGGTTCTATAAACCAGGCCTTTAGATCCTCCTTTGTTCTTCAGGGGTGAACCATCACGAGGAGGGCAGGTTTTTGCCTTTGCGCAGGGGAAGTGTGAGGCTTATGGAGGGCTTATGTCCTAAAGCTGCTGAGTCGTTCATTCTTTGTGCTGCTTGCGCGCTGCATTCACTGGCCACAGAAAGAACAGGAGGCCCGCCGGCTCACTACAAGCCAACAGAATCACCAGCTGTGAGAATGTCGTAGTGCCTAAGGAATTCCATCACAATCTGCACTCTTATTCAAAATATTCAACCTAAACATTCACACACATTGGTATAGACCATTTTGCAAGATGTAAACAACACTGGTCCAGAAGCACTTCCTGTTTCAGTTTTTTAACACTACATATAAGCTGGGATAAAATACAACCAACAGAACATATGAAACTGAATCAAAAAGTTAAACAAACACCTTTAACATGTTTTCTTTACATGTGAAATAAAGAAAACAGTTACAAACTGAAACAGGAAGTGTTCCTGGACCAGTGTTGTTTACATCTTGCAAAATGGTCTATTTACCTATATACTACCATTCAAAATTTTGGGGACTGTAAGAAGCTTATCTTATCTTTTGTGCTTACCAAGCTTTCATTTATTTGATCAAAAATATTATGAAATATTGTTACATTAACTGTCAACTTAATAACGGTTTTCTATTTTTAATATATTTTAAAATGTAATTTATTTCTGTGACGTAAAGCTGAACTTTTGTGAAAATTGCGAACATATTTTGCAGGATTTTTTGATGAATAGAAACTTCAAAACTGCATTTATGTGAATAGAATTTTTTGTAGCATTCTAAAGGTCTCTTCTGTCACTTTTGATCAATTTAATGTGTCCTTACTAAATAAAACTATTCATTCATTAAAACAAAACAACAAAAAAACGTACTAACCCCAAACTTTTGATTGTACTAGTGTACAGTGGGGTTTCAATTTGCATTCTTTTAGAATTTAGTACATTTTTATAACAAACTATAATATCAGGATCCCATTTTGAGTCAATAAATTGATATTACCATGAATTATAGAATATCTACTTGTTTTGTCCCTCTTTTGCTTTCATGATCAAGCTGCATAAACTCTGTTCATTATAGAATTCAGGGAAAAATCTATTGTATCCAGATCAGAGAAGCCGATGTTGGCCAATTAAAACCATATCATCAATGTTCTCCCGAGAGACGCATGGGTAAAGAGTGTCAGCTGAGGGTTAGTGTGAAGTTAACCATCCGCCTTGGTGCTTCCCCTGTCTCTAAGGAAGAGACGACTCTGTTTAGGATACAAAGGGAGTGACTATTTTCTCGGGCCCATTCACCAGGCAACCGCCTCTATGTCTATTAGCTTATGAAACAACACTGCTAGGGATTCTGGAAAAAGAAAGATAACACAGCCCATATACCCTCTGTATTACTCAAGATCCTTTTTGAAATAACTCAATTGCTCAATACATGCATGTTTACCTCTATCAGCAATTGTCATCAATGACTGATTTTGTTAAATGAGACAATTTTTTTCCATGAGCTAATAGAGGACAACACGCTGTCTTGGTCATGTTTGAATGTAAAACAAAGTACTGCGTTACGTGACTTACATTTATGTTCTTACTCATGGGATTTCCAGTAAAGCTCAACACTATTTTGGAAGAGATAATCTGGTGTCAGTTAACTTAGTTGTGTAAATTGGTGCTCATCATGTGACTTCATAATGAATCATAATCAACCCATATCCACATGAGTGCACTTTAGTTATCTCATACATAATTGTCACACATCTATGTTCAGCATTTGTGGCTGCTTTAAAGGGATACTCCACTTTTTTTGGAAATAGGCTAATTTTACAACTCCCCCAGAGTTAAACAGTTGGGTTTTACCGTTTTGGAATCCATTCAGCCGATTTTCTGAAATTTAGAAGAATAGCAGTAACCAGACAGTTTTTGGTCTAATTGACTTCCATAGTATATATTTTTTTCCTTCTATGGAAGTCAATGAGACCAGAAACTGTCTGGTTACTGATGTTCTTCTAAATATCAGAAAATCGTCTGAATACATTTGAAAACGGTGAAACTCAACTGTTTAACTCTGGGGGAGCTGTAAACGGAGCCTATTTCCAAAAAAAGTTGAGTATCCCTTTAAAGTTTACTGCTTGTTTGATCAAATTGATTCATGTTCCTTGTCTAATGTGAAATGGGATGCTTTATTTCACTGAGTTGCATTGAGCCACTGACTCAACATAGAAAACGACTGTTTTGAGGGGCTATAAATATTCTGCACTTTGGCTCTTGGAAAAGAAGCTGTTTATACGATTGAATTGATGGTTGCAGATCAAAAGCAGGCTGAAAATTCACAGATTCCCCAGCGGTTTAATTATAAATGTTTCCATGGATCCGGTAGTAATATTATCCTGTAGAAAGTGTAGTCATCACTTAAAATGTGTGTTGGCTACACATCATTAAGTCCCCATCTAAACTTGGTGTCTACCAGCAGTTATGCTCAGGGTGTGCTGGTTAATCTTGTCAAGATGTTGTCGAGAGAATGTGAGATGAAATCAAAACACATTGAAGAAATACCTGAAAATACACCACCTTGTATTTCTGCCAGATCTTTACAAACTAAATCAGAGTGTGGCCAAACATGATCAGGTCCATGAAGAAGATGTTGTCAAAGCTTTCTTAACATTGACATTTCTGTGTTTAAAGTGATAGGTCACCCAAAAATTCAAATTATATCATCATTTACTCACCAACAAGTTGTTTCAAAACCTTGTATGAGTTTCTTTCTTCTGCTGAACACAAAAGAAGATATGTTAAATAATGTCGGTAATCAAACATTTGATGGACCCCATCGACTTCCATAGTATTAAAAATATTGTATGGAATTTAATATATGTATTTTCTTCATTATTTAAAAACAAAGTGACTAACTTAATCCTAAAAATAATTTTCAGAAAAGTGTACTTTCAAGGAAAAAGTATTGTTTATTTTTGACAAATATCATGAATCATTCATTTATAAATATTATACTGTACATTTTTGGAGTCGCACCATGTGACATATTATAACCTGAACCACCATTCACTTGTCAAAATATCATATATTTTATATTTGATTGGCCCAAAAACGTTTATCAAACATTAAGCAAAGTTTTTCTTTTTGTTGTTTTTTTCTAATCTTACAAATAATAGTAATACAATTTCACAGTAAAAAAATATAATACAAATTCATGCCAAACTAAGAATAACTAAGAACTGCATGGTTTAAATAATTATATTCTTCAGTATGACATCAGGGAAGTTGTATAACCCTGTCATTTTTTTTTTTTTTTTTGACAATGTCAATATGAATTTTAAACCAGGATGGTTAAACCAGAGGTCTATCAAGTCACTGTATGTATGAAATGCATTTTTAATGTGTGTTTTCTGTAGATGACAGAATCTGCTCACCTCCGTTCATAGTTCTCAAGAGTGAATGTGGCACTGAGACTCTGGAGCAACTCCGCAAACATGGAATCACATTTCCTTTCAGTAAGTTTGCCATTTTAAAATCTTCATGACGATTTATACATCGATTTGCACACATGCCTCTCATTCAGAGCAGGGTTTCTCTCAACAGTCCATTTGACTTCAGATGAACTGTTTCTTATATGTTTGCCCATGTGTACTGGAGCGACACACATTTTCACACTATTTCTGTTTGATTGCAGTCTGCAAAACCCAGGTAGCTCATGGCATTAACTCCCATGAGGTAAGAAGACACACACTCCAGACTTTACTCTTCTTTTACATAAGAGATGCTACATGATGTTAGTTAATCGTTAAATTATGTTTTGTTAAAATGATTAATTTTGGGCTTGGGTATCACAACTTTTTATGGAGGATTTACAATTTAGTAAAGTTACAGAACCGAAGAAAGGCCGATTTTTGACAATTAAAAAATAGTAATTTAAACAAAATTTTCTTTGCTTATCTTAAAGGAGAACTCCGGTCAATTTTAACATTGAGATCATTTTTTTGTACATTTGGAGTGCTGTCAGTACAGACAAAAACGTCAAAAATCGGTGTTGCCTACACCGTGTTATCGTCTTTTTAAAATTCGCACCCTGTTGACTTCAATGGGGCATGTTCTAAACCTGCTTTTAGCCTCTTAACATAATAGATTTGTCAATACGAATGCACAAGTCATGTGAGTGGTGTTATTAAGAGTGACCATGGTCAATCTGACTGCAGTAGATGTGAAAGATATTAATAAAAATTATGTTAATTCAGCCAGCTCACTCTGTATTTACTTCCTGTTTTCGGTCGAAGGCCACAATAGTCAATTGTCGATCTTAAGCGCGCGATCATTAGAGAATATCATCTCAAACCTCCTCCGTGTGTTCAACATCTGATTCGGATGAACTATCCATTTGAGCTGATATTCTCAGAACACCACACATTGGTAGGTTTGAGATGATATTCACCAATGATCGCGCACGTGAACTTGACAATCGACTACTGTGGGCTTCGACCGAAAACAGGAAGCAAATGTGTATGTGAGCTGGCTGAATTAACATAATTTTTATTCATATCTTTCACATCTACTGCAGTCAGATTGACCGTGGTCACTCTTAATAACACCACTCACTTGGCTGTGAAGAGTAAAGGCCAATTTATACTTCTGCGTAGGGTGCGCGCGGTAGGTACGCCGTAGTATACGCACAGACGCGTCCCATATAGGCCTCATTATGCTTCTGCGTCAACTCCATGGCGTAGCTACGTCGTCACAGCTACGGCGTCGTGGCCGTTTTATACTTCTGCGTGAGGTTGTGGTGCATCGCGGTGCATTTCGCCGCCAGAACGCTAGGGGGGTTCGCGAATCTCTTTGGTTCCGTGCGCCGCGAGCGAAAGAGAGAGAATGTTGTTTTAGCAGCTGCCAGCTGCTGGAGCTAATCGACGTTGAATAACAAGACGACACAAACTTTATCCCCACAGAATCAACAGGGATGTCCAGGGCCCGTTCCACCCATAGACAATAAAATAAAGGTTCCACCCAAACTGCCATAACGATACCTGTTCGGAATGACTTAAAGGATTTTTTCAGTCTCCACGTGGAACTGTGCTATGGCAGGATATAATGTGTCCAGTGGCAGACTTGGTTAGTACTGTATTATCAATGATGTAACCGTGAACATTGTATTGAAAATAAACAACAAACTGTGTTTCAAAACAAATGTTGATCTATTGATTGATTAAAGTTTATTGCGAGCAAAAAAGAAAGAAAAAAATAATAGACATATATATTAACAATGAAATAAAAAAACAGTTTATTTTTAGATTAATTCTTTATTTACTTTCTTTATAGGAGTATTATAATTATCAGAACGAGGGTGCAAATGTTAAAAATAGCGCTAATAGCGGGAGGGGGAAATCGGAAAAGCTACACTCCTGAATTGATGTATACTCTGACCAATCAAAGCCCTTGCTGTCTGCGTCGCCTCCGCCTCGACGCGTAGTTACAAATTTTTGGAGGTGCACGTCGAGCTACGGCGGAGGGTCCATTTTTATTTCTTTAAATCAGTAAGCTAGTAAATGAATGCGTCATTGTACCCAAATGCACTTCTGAATGCGCCTCTGTCCATTTCAAACCAAACTGATACCCATAGATGCACGTTTAGAAGAGTTTCAATTTCAATTCCATGATGTATTTTACTGAACATGAGTATTTACAATGCAAATTCAAATTATTGTAATTTACTGGCAAATACTTATCTTGTCTTTTCACTTTATTAAGATCAGATTCTGCATGTAAAATTACAATAATAAGGTGACTTGACTTGCACTTGACTTAACCTACTACAAGACTTGACTTGACTATAGCCTGTGACTTGACTTGACTTGCCCCCCCAAAAAATACTTGGGACTTACTTGAGACTTGACGGTTAAGACTTGAGACTTACTTGAGACTTGCACATGTGTGACTTGGTCCCATCTCTGATCGGTGAATGGTCGGCTTGGTAGCATCGTATTTCCTCCTACGCATTTCTGCACGTACCATCTCCTCTGACGTCTTCTCTCATTTCTGCCTGTCAGTTTGTGTAATTTCACTAAAGTGAACTGTTTTTCCACCTCAATAAGCTCCAACTCCAACATGATCAGCTAGCTGCGAGGAATCTAAACACAGTGGAACATTAAAACCCTCCGCCGCCAACTAGCGTTTCGGAGCAGTAATGCAGAGCAACCAAGACCTGAACGCAGAAGTATAAATGCTCACAACGGCGTCGCCTACGTGCATAGCCAACGCCGTACACGGCGTACCCTCGACGCAGAAGTATAAATTGGCCTTAAGAGGCTAAAAGCAGTTTTAGAACATGCCCCATTGAAGTCATCTGGGTGCGAATTTTAAAAAAGATGATAACACGGTGTAGGCAACACTAATTTTTGTCGTTTTTGTCTGTACTGACTCCAAATGTACAAAAAAAGAGCTCAATGTTAAAATTGACCGGAGTTTTCCTTTAACAGCAGCTTCCGCCTCATAAAATACATCAAGTGAAAAAATGTCTATTTAAAATACATTTATTTCATACCAAGTATAGTGCAAATTACTGACATATCGCTTGAGACTTACTGATATAAATATCATAATGAAACGTTATTTGGAGTACTTCAATATTGCACAATGCACATTTCTTAATATAAAGCCTAACATTTGTTTTAATATCACTATTACTAAGGATAGTATGATCTCTGTATAATATCAGTCTTTAAATGCAAGATATTTAAAGTGTACCTAAAGAATACTATTAATAGTTCCACTTTAGCACAATTAAATATACTTAAGTACATCTTTAGTTGGACCTCAAGCACTAGCTACAGATAACTGAATTCACAGATAACTGAAGGTTGTATCAGCAATTTCAGGCCCAAAAAAAGGCCCAAACGTAAATGATTACATAACATTCATCTAATATTTCCTAACGATCCGCTAGCTGCCCACCCCATAAGCAGGCCTTCAAAAAATGAACATGTGTATGTTGATAGACGCTGGCTTCTTCTTTAGCTCCGACTCCACGTGCAGCCATGCAAAACCTCACAACACCCAGTTGCTTGGAACACTATTTATTTTGGTTTTGAGTGGTTGGTGAAACCAATTGTTTTTGTGTGCAGATCTCAGAGCCTAGGCTGCCTACAGAGACACATTTTTTTGGTAGGTAGCGGATTGTTAAAGAGTAGATGAATGTGATCATTTATGTTTGGTCCAGAAATCGCGAATACAACTTATGTACAAGATTAGTGGTTCCAATTTAGCAGACTTTAAGTTTATCAATTTAGTATACCAATGGCAGGGTATTTATATTAAGTACACAAGCCTAAAAATGTAAATGTATTCATAGTGTATAATACATGTATTTCAAATGCATTTTGGTATATTTATTTTTCACTTCTAAAAAAAAAAAAAAAAAAAAAAAAATCACTTCTAAAGAAAGTGTAATCCCAGAGCTCTCATTGCACCGATTCCCAACAAACCCTTTTGTCCTCATGGATGATTAACAGGGGTGCACCATCCGTCGTTATGGGCACCATATCTTTGATTCACATTGACTAATGTACAAGCAAAGTCTCCAATCCCTCGCATTCCTTCGTAATACTGCTCGAAGACACTATTAACTCAGTTTTACGGTGTTGATAGTGAGGGGTGTACTAGATTAATGTGTCACCAGCGACTGCTGAATGACTGTGTTTGTGCAAACAGGTTGACGGTCATGTGTTTTATGACAGTGAGCAAATAGGTTTACTTAGCTAAAGGAGATAAAAAGTACATGCATGGGTCGACAGGGGTTTTGGTGTGGCTCTTTTAGTGTCGTGAAAGTTTTCTCGTTTGCTTCTTTCATTTCAAGATCACAACAAGAATTTATGTATCATATCATGTTCATTTATAACCAACCTGCTCTGCAATGTGTTGATTTGGTTTCTGCTCAATAGATGGCCATCATATTTAGTGAGGAAGATCTGAAAGACATAAAGCCCCCATGTGTCCTCCAGAGCTTTATCAACCATAATGCAGTGCTGTATAAGGTGTTTGTAGTGGGAGAGGCTTACAGCGTGGTACATCGGCCCTCCATAAGGAACTTCCCATCAGGACCCACAGGTCAGTTGAGTCACTCCGACATCCCTATGATGGACGATTCATAGTATTTGATGTATTTTACTGGATACGTGAATCAGAAGGCAAACTAAAACTAAGTTCTTTTCATGTCGAAATCAGCAAATTGCACTCAGTGTGTGTCACAGATGGGACACAAGTTCATTGGGCGGCATCAAAGCCAATAAAAACACTTTATAGGGTGCCAGGTCGAGAAATTTAGACATCAGGTCTCTTTCGGCTAGTTTTAACCGTCCTCACTGGCATATATGCTAACAAACCTTCTTAGTCTGGGACTTTTTATAAGGTTACCTTATGTTTGAAAGCTGTATCAGAACAAAGTGAGATTGACATTAATGGCACTCATGAGCAACTCTTGTGTGATGGCGAGGCCTCTCAGCCTGTCTCAACCTTTCTGTCAACATATGTTCCTGATGTTTAGACCCTTTTCGTTCGCTACAGAAAAGTGGTTTATTTTGTCTTTGACGTGGTATTCGTTAAATAAGCAACTTAAAGCTTTTCTTCTCAGTGGTCAGTGAGGTTTGGTGAATGATGCCCCAGATGTACAATAAATTCACTATTGCCCAGATTTTGTCATTTTTGTTGCATAAACTTTACACTCTATGAAGGATTTGGGATTTGTCTTCGATGAATAAATGTAGCTTAAAAGGTCAAAAAAATCTAATACGTTTACAGTATATTAAAGCTGCATTTCTTTGATTAAAAGTATAGTAAAAACTGTAGTATTACAATTGTTACTTTGGCAAAAAAAATAATTTTCAGCAGCCATTACTCCAGTCTTCAGTGTCAAATTTGGTGCTCAGGAAACATTTTTTATTATTATTATCATTATTATTATTTTTTTTTTTTCAGGATTAATAATGAATATAAATTATTTTAAACAGAAATATTGTCTAACAGCATAAATATCTTTAAGGTCTCTTTTGATCAATTTAATGTGTCCTTGCTGAATAAAAGTATAAATTTCTTTCAAAATAAATCTTGATGACCCCAAAGTTTTGAACAGTAGTGTAAAACGTTTATAGTCGTTATTTTAAAACTGAACAAGTTGTGTGGTTTTTATCCTCTAGACAGGAGAGCAATATCTTTTAACAGTCATCATGTGTCCAAACCAGAGTCCTCGTCTCACCTGACCTTCGTAAGTCAACATGCCTCATATTTATTACTCAAGTAAGGCTAAGCTTTCCTTCAATTAAACTCTTTTGGAAACATTCAGCGAAATCCTTCAATTTAGACATTTTAGTTTTAATCTAAAAACAGTCCTGTTCAAATTTAAATGAATATATCAAATGTTTCTATAAAAAGCACATATAAAAAGTTTTGGCTTTCGTATTGAATGATAACCATACTTGTTCAACAAACAGGCTTTTCATACTTTTTGTCCCATTTCTGGTTTCTTCAAGAGGGACAACATGGATGGCCAGAACTGGGCACCCAGAAATGATGTCATTCAGAAGATTTCCAGAAGGTTACGACAGGCCCTCGGTATTTCTCTGTTCGGAATTGACATCATTATCAACAACCAGACCGGCCAGCATGCCGTCATCGATATCAACGCATTCCCAGGTAGGTGTAGTTCCTCACCATCTTTATGTTATTTTTATGCACTGAACTATATTCCCACTTCCAAAACCAGCAATGCAATATCAGACCACATGGTGTCAGTATGGAATAGTAAAGAGCCCTTTTGTGTATTGTAATGTATGTATGTATGTATGTGTGTATCTATATATATATATATATATATATATTAATTAGACTCTTCACACTATAAAGCTATTTTGATTTCATCTTGACTTTATGTCATTATTTCTCTAAAATCCCAAAGGAAGGTGTAGAACATTTTGAAAGGATGGGAAAAGTATATTTGAAGCCCTTCATTTAAGAACTCTTATCGTATCGGCTGCAGGCACAGCTGTGTTTGTCTGCTTGCAGTATATTTGAAAGCCACCTGGCCTTCCCTCCGCTTGTTGCCATGGTGATCTTGTGTATGTAGCAAGGAAGGCACTTTGAAATCTCTCAGTGGTGCATCCAACGAGTCCCGTGACACCACGGGAGTGAGACAACAGATGATATCTTCCATTTTTTGATCTGCCTCTCAGAGCATTCACCCATTAACTACTGAAAAAAACTTTTTTTCCCCAGGTTACGAGGGAGTGCCCGAGTTTTTCAATGACCTGTTGAGTCATCTCACCAGCGTCCTGCAAGGTCAGGCATCTATCGGAGTGGCATGCGGTCACATGAGAGTGAACGGGATGGCGCAGAGCCCGTCAGTTGCCTGCGGGATGCACTGTGGCTTGCTGGGAAATGAAAGCAGTTGGTTGATGGACAGCGAGGGGATAAAGAAGGCTCCCCATCAAGGACTGAGTTGCGGCGGCGCTTGCATGGCTCCAAACTTTCACCAGCATGGCAGGTCCAGTTTAGCAGCGGAGACGTCTTCGCAGTGACACGCAATATGAATATTTCATTACTTTTCACATACCAAATAAACCCTTATTAAAGGGTAGGTGTAGTATAGAAAAGTCATTTGTGCCAAATGTGAATTGTGTTGGAAATGATTAAATGTGTATTGATTGTCTTCTCATTTATTTAATGTTTGAAATGGGCAACCTGATCCTCAAAATGTATGTGATGATTTTTTTTTTATGAATGTTGCACTGAACATGATTTTTCAGGAAAAAAAGGCTTTGTGGAGGAATTGAAAATATTATTAATGTTAATATAATAATGAGATACTTGAAAGGAAAATATGTGTCATGATTTGGGTGTAAGGCATTGCACTATTTAAATAAGTGTCCAGCTGGCACTAAGGCCTCTCTTCTTGAGTATATGTTAAATTCTGGCCCATTAAGAAAGCTTGAAGTCCATTAGTGCTCTAATCTGCTGGCAGGTCATCTGTTAAAAGGCAGCAGGAGAATTTCTGCCTGTTTTCAAGGTAGACTCAAGGTAAAATTTTTAAGGATAATCATTTTACATCTAGAGGGCCCTGTGTGGGGGTTATGCATTGATTGCAAAAAGAAAACATACAAACTCACCCCAAAATGAAAATTCTTTTATGAATTTATTTCAAACCTGTATGACTTTCTTTCTTCTGTGGAACATATTTCAACTGTTTTGGTTCACACAGTGAAAGTGAGTGGGGTTCAAAACAACACTGAAACTTTCCCTGAACAACACTATCATTGTATGGACAAAATACCCCCCGAAAAAAAAAAAAGGATAATAATAATAATATTATATCACATTGATAAATAATGACAGTTTATTATTGGCTGAAATGTCCCTTCAAAATTATTGACAAATTAAATTAGCTATTTTGACCTTTTACGTTTGTTGGTCTGTTTTGTGCCCCATCGAATTGTGTTGTATTTGTACATGATGTATACTTTGTAAATATGTCAATTATTTTCATCTCTTTTTTTTAACAAAAAAAAAGAGCCTCTGAAATAACATAAAACAATTCAATGGGAAATAAAACCAAACTTAACCATTAGGAATGATTTGATTCAGTGTTTGTCTGCTGTATTGACATCAGTTGTGGGGGAGTTTTGCGGTTTGGTTCAGACTCACACGTTGAACGGTGCATGGAATCAGTTTGAAACACTTCATTTTTACCTTTATTTGTTTTCTTCAATCCCAAAAAGAATTTAATTACAGTCATCACCATACCTAAAAAAACCATTATTGCCTATGGATCATAAGACTCCATAATATCAGGTACAATTGGTATATTAAAATTTCAACCTAGTGTGATAATTCTGGGTAGTTTTTAGGAAATATTTTACTATTGTACTCAATGCCCAAATTTCTTCAGGAAGCAAGCACGATAAAGCAAAGCGGACGAGCTAGGAAAGGTGAAGCGATCTGACTCAAGACCTTAATGTTTGACACCAGAGGAGTCACCTTGAGGGTTCATATTACACACGGAGGGAATGAGCAGAGGATCTGCGGCGCCGAGATAAGAGCTTACGCTGCTTTGGACTGAGCAAAAAGGTGAGAGGCTCAACTCATGTTAACATGCCTTTCTACTGAAGTAGAGATGAAGGGCAGAGCTGGAGCGGCTCAGACTCGTCTCAGATCATGAAGTTTCTGAGCCACACTTTCTAGTTCAGACTCGATGGCAGCCAGACTCTCGATCTCCGCATCCTGATGACAGAAAAGAGACAAATCAAGCCATTCATGAATTTTAAAAGGGTTTATGAACATTTATATTCATACACTACCATTCAAAAGGTTTGGGGTTGGTACGATTTTTTTTATTTATTTTTTTTATTAATGAAGACTCTTATACTCACCAAATTTGCATTTATTTGTTAAAAAAAAACAGTAATATTGTGAAATATTATTACAATTTAAAATCATATATTTTAAAATGTGATTTATTCCTGTGGAAGGAAAGCTGTATTTTCAGCATCATTACTCTAGTCTTCATGATCCTTCAGAAATCATTTTAATATGATGATTTGGATCTTAGGAAACATTATTATCAATGTTAAGTTGTGCTGCTTAACATTTATTTGCAATCAAAAGCTTTAGTAACATTGTCAGTTTCTTTTTGAAATTGACATCCGTGCTTTTATTCAGCATGGATGCATTCAATTCAGTAAAAATAACAGGCTTTTAAGGTAGCACTTTACAATACGTGTGCACTAATAAGCATTAATTCATGCTTAACTAATGCACAGATAATACTGAATTAATGTGTAACTAATGATTATTTAAGCTATTCATTAATGATTACCACATTAGGAACTAATTAAGAGTCTGTAAGGTTAATGTATTAGTTCATACATGAATTGGTATTAATTAAATGTAATTGTGGATTAATTCCACAATAACTCATTTTTTTAACTAATAGCGTTAATTAATATGTTTATTACCAGAATGAGCCAAAGCCTTGTATTTCAACTTCCAGGTAATATGACAGGTATACTAATATGCATTAATACATGATTAATTACTTCATTGTTAGTGCAAATTCATGTGCAAATTACTACAATTACGAAATGACTAGTTAATAATGATGTGCCTCATCAAGTAAAGTCATAGCATAATGATACCTTTGCAAATCATTAGCTAATGATTAATTAAAGCAGACAACTGGAAGTTGAAGTGCATAGCTTTGACTAATTGTGGTAATTAACACATTAATTTACACTATTAGTTAAGAAAATATGTTATTAAGGAATTAATACACTATGACACATTGAATTAATAGCAATTCATGTATTACTTAATCTATTAATCATATTGCTTCTTTATTAGTTGCTGATGCAGTAATCATCAATTAATGGTTTAGTTCTTCATTAGTTATACAGTACATTAACTCATGATTATCTGTGATTTAGTTAAGGATGAATTAATGCACATTAGTGCACCCGTATTGTAAAGTGTTACCGCTTTTAATGAATTGAATGCATCCATGCTGAATAAAATGATTAATTTCTTAGAAAAAACAACAACTTTCTGACCCTATTTACAGAGCAACTAGGAATAATAATAGAGATTTAATTCTACACAGTGTGATAAACAGTTGTGAGAAAGATGTGGATTTATTGAAAGAGTAAACTCTACTTTTGTGGAAGCTTGTTTCCGCCACGAATAAAAATAAATAAATAATTGCGACTTTTTATCTCACAACTGCGAGATATGAAGTCAGAATTGTGAGAAATAAAGTCGCAATTGTGAGAAAAAAAGACAGAATTGAGACTTTTTATCTCACAATTCTGACTTTTTTTTCTCACAATTGCGAGTTTACATCTTGCAATTCTGACTTTATAACACATTTTACATCTTTTCTCAGAATTGTGAGATATAAAGTCGCAATTGCGAGTTATCAAGCCAATTCTAAGGGGAAAAAAATTGGCTTGATTTTTTACTATTTTTTCCCACTCAGAATAGTTTATATCTCAAAATTCTGACTTTACAACACGCCATTTCGACTTTATATCTTGCATTTCTGACCTTATAACACACAATTGCATCTTTATATCAATCACTTCTGACATTATATCTCGCAATTGCGACTTAATACAACGCAATTCTGACTTTATATCTCGCAATTTTGACTTTATATCTCGCAATTCTGACTTAATAACACGCAATTGCGACTTTAAATCACACAATTCTGACTTTACATCACGCAATTTGGACTTTATATCACGCAATTCTTATATCACACAATTTTGACTTCATATCTTGCAATTCTGACTTTATAACAAGCAATTGCGACTTTAAATGACACAATTCTGACTTTATATCTCGCAATTCTGAGAAATAAAGTCAGAAATGCGAGATGTAAACTCGCAGTTGTGAGAAAAAAAGTCGCAATTACCTTTTCATAATTTTGTGTTGCACAGAAAAAAGATGAAAAAAAAAACTTTGGGGATTTGAAAATATGTCAACTAGGTGTCATACCCCTGTCTTCCTGCTGCCACTGCCCTCTTCATCTCTTTTGTCCAGTGGTTCAGTTCGTGCCATGAGCTGCAGCTCCTGCTCCTCTGGGCTCCTCCACAAATCTTCACTCTCCTTAGAGTGGTGTGCCACTTCCCAGTGTTCATCCAGTTTTGGGCTGGTCTCCACTCTCTTGTGGGACAGTTTGCTCACGCGACGCTTTACTCCAACCTCACTCTTCTTCTTCTCCTCCTCCTCTTCTTCCTGCTCTTCTTTTGAATGTGTTCTCTCTGTTTCAGCTTCCTTGTGGTCCTCTCTGTCCTCCATGATGGATTGTTTTACATCAGGATTTGCTTTGAGATCATCTGTGGCTGTTTCCCCTTGAGGTAAAAGAGAGCAAAATTATGATTATTATACTATATCTCTCTTTATCTCACTCTTTTCTCTCTTATTATTCTACACACATACACACACCCATTTACTTTAGTGCAACTTCAGCAAAAGCAGCACTCTTTCAAATGAAAAGCTCTCACTTGCCAACTCATTGCTCACTGCTTGATTCCTCTTATCCTGAAAAATAAACTCTCGGTCTGCCCTTTTATCTGTATTACACAGAACACCGATTCCCAAATTATTGTTTCTATTAATAAATACACAAAAGTAAAGTCACCCAAAATGTCTGGCATTTTTCACCTATTTCTCTGAGATCTGTGGGCCACTTTTAACAAGCTGCAGGCAGCTGATCTGGGCAACCTCCAACATCAATTATTGAATCAATTCAGCGAGCCACAGCACAGCGTGGATTTCATTTCATAGATGGAGGCACTGTCACACTGGCCTGTTCATGGAGCACAGCTAAATTCCCCCATCAATCTTCATTTACCATCCCTCCCTACTGACTCTTTTTAACCTCGTCCTGTCGTAGACACGATCTCCTGCTGTTATTCCGAACCTCTACAGCAAAATGAGTTGTGCCTGTTATATGAATTCTCCCCGGACATCCCCGTACTCACACTTTTCATAGTAAAGATTATGTTGCTATTGATCGAATATATCATTAGCAGGAGCACTATGGCTATTTGTTCAGTCTGCTGGGCTTAAAACTGTACCCCATTTTTACCCCATCTGGCAGTGAAAAGATATATGACCATCCAGTGAATATTAGTTTCTGTTCCTCTCAATTCTGATTTCGTTAACTCCTACGATGGCTTCCAGTTCGACCTCGTCCATGAGTGTTAATTCAAACGTAAAAGCGAAAGGCGAAGCTTGAATTAACGGGTATGTCCCTCTTTGGCTAATGTACTTTCAAGATGGAGGGGCAACATGGCGACCGACATTAGAACCCCTTACCCGTATGTATTTTCAATGGCATATACACTCACGAGAATACTTTATTACTCGAATGAAGGAAATATACATTAATGAGCACATATATTTTTGAAAGAATAATACGAAACGAAAATCTACCCATTAAGGATGTAATTTGTATTTTTGAAAACCCAAACAAATCTCATCAGAATCAACTGGTAACTTCCTTATCCTTGTGGCAAACTTTTACTTTCACAATCAAAGGTTTCACTTTTAAAGATTTCTTATTTCAAGTAAAAAAATTGTATCAAATCATTAAGAAAGTGTATATGATAGAGCTTATGAGTGAGTTCAGTTACTGGTTTAAAACAGTCTGAAACCCAGTGTTGTTTACAGCATCAACAGCATTTTTTTTCTTCATATTCAAGCAAAGTGGGCAGACATAGCTGAAATACCCCCAAATGAATCAGAAACTATTTGAATCAGATCAGAATCTGAAATCAAAATGTAATTGAGAGAGTAAATATGAATTTAATTGGGAAATGTAGTAGTATAGAGCATCAAAGTATTCAATTGGTGCTGTGTAGGAGCCTGGAACAGATGACACTTCTCTCTTTTTTGTATTTTACATTGTGGCAGGATTGATGGCACACATTCAAGCACTGTTCATCTATCATTTGTACATCTGCAGTGGCTTGTTTCCAGGTATTGAGCCACCGCAAGCTTCTCAGCAGGAGGGCCCTGCATTTGAGAAGCCTCAGAGCACTGGCCCTGCCAGGACAGTCTATAATGTGTCCCTGCAGCTAATCTACATTAAGATTGCTGCTTGCGATATCATATCATAATGAATGCTGTTAAACACAAATATAAACTCAGAAAGTAGCACACAAGGCATCCCACATGTCACATTCATCATTACCCTCTTTATGGCGAGGCGGATCATTTTCCTCTTCTTTTTCCAAGCTGGAGAGTTTCTTCTCTTCCTGTTTCTCCTCTTCCCTTATTGCCGCCTCCTCCTGTGACTCTCTTTTCTTCTCTGGGTTTATAGAGTTGGAGATGTGATTGCTAGGACTCTCGTCTTCTTCACGCTCCTCTTCCTCAGCAATCTGGTTCTGTTTTTTAGACCCCTGCTCTGTCTCCTCACTCTCCTGGAAGCTCTCATCTCCTGCTCCTCTCTTCTCTGCAAATTCCTTTGGTTTCTCCAAGCCAACCAACATTGACTGATCATCTGTATAATGGTAAATTGAGGTTAATGTTCAACTATGAAAAAAAAAAAAATTATATTTATGTAATAATGTATGTAATATGCATTATTCTGTTATTCATGTTTGTTTCCTTTCAGGTTTGTTTAATCTACTGTATAATGAATTCTGCTACAGTACCTTTTCATGGAAGTGCAGGGCTGTCAAACAAACTGTTTAAATGTTTTTTTTTTCCTTTGGATCAATCTTTCTGGTGTGTTGCTAACCAAAGAAAAACATGTTAACCAAGTGACCACTGACTGCTTACCTCCCAGAATAAGGAGACTGATGTATGAACCGAGTGGGATGACTAGATGAAAGTGTTTGTTTGTTTGTTTTATTTGGATCCCCATTAGCTTCAGCATAAGCTAAAAGCTATTCTTCCTGGGGTCCTCCAATAAGTGTATTTGCAATACATGCAGATCATAGAAATGGAGACAAAATATTCAAGGTCGGTTTGAGAGATTTTTTTCTCAGATTATTTAATTAATTGCTTTTTACAAAATTTCCTAACTTTTCTGGAAATGTAAAAACAATGTAAAGAAAAAACGATGTAACAGACTTGTATAGAGTCAAGTAGCCTATCATGGCAATTAAGAAGTGGATTCATCTCACCTGCAGTTTTCTTCATATCTTTAGGGAGGCTGGTCACATGATCAGGTGTGTCGCCTGGGTGTCTCTGTGCTCTCTCACTGGCTCCTGAGAAGCAGTTTGGTGGAGACACGGTCACAAGTAGACATGGCAATTTTCTTCGCAATAAAACAGAATCTATGAATTCTCTTTTAGAGTTCTTCAGCAGCGTTATACAATTCAACACTCTACATTTCAAATGACCTAATGCTAGCAAAAAAAAAAGCCATTAGCACCCGACTGTCATTCTGCTGCCATTAGCATTTCTCTATAGGAAACAGAGTTGGTTCATGCGGTCCCAATCAAAAACTGGAGCATCTGCCTCTTACCCTCCACAGCGATATCTTGCATCTCTCTGAGAAAGTTTTGGTGGCGCAGGATGCTCACAAGCCTGTCATCTGCAAAATACACACAACACCTCACACACAGCTCCGACTTTTTAGCAGTCAGCACTTTACTTTATTTTTACATTATTTGTGTTAATTGCCCTGAAATGTACTGCCTTGTCTGAGCAGCACTATTAATCATCAGGCCTGCTGAGACAGAAGAGAGAGAAAGTAAGAGCAATAAAGAGGGAGATTTTCGTTGAATTACGTTGAGTCAAGCTTTTCCCTTTCTGCTGACCGACAAAGAGAGCATGCAGAGTCGGCTGCTCCCTTCGTAGCAATTCTATTCACTCTCCTCCACCACACTTTCCCTCTCAAAATGTCTTGTCTTATTTCTCTGCCAGGCTTATTCACAATCTGTTAAAGGTAAGGTAGAAAACTAGCGTAATTAATATACTGTAATAAATATTTTTACAGTTACTACTGCATGGGTCATATAATGCCATTTTTATACAAGTCAATATGATTCTTTAGGGTCTAAATGAAAAGTTTGTAATACAGTTTAATTAAAAATCCTCATTAGTATTGTAAGAAAACACTTATTTTACCTGGTCAAAACCAACTCTGTTTTCAGCATGCCATTTAAGTGCATGTGTCTTTAAATGACAATGAGCCTCTGTTCTGTGGGGTGTTTTGACACAACACACGTGAAGTGTTGCCTCGACAACAGTCGAGGGTGTATTTTGGAGATAGAATGGCAGCGGGAGTCTCTGAGGACACATCTGAGTCGGACTCAGAACAAGATCGACAATTAAGGCTCAAACGTCCTATTTCTGAATGGTTGATCAACATAGGCTGTGTCCGAAATCTCCCACTACTCACTATATAATGGACTATATAGTGAGCTCGCCATTTTGTAGTGCTGTCCGAATGTATAGTGATGATTATTATACCCTGGCCTATATAGTCCACTCAATGTATCCCAGAATGCATTTTCAAAAGTAGTGTACAACCGATGGTCACTAACCCAAGCCCTGCATTACGCTGATTGTAAAAAAGACTTCACGACTTGCAAATATGAATATAAGGGTTAATAAAACTTTACACTCGCTTCTTCTGGAGGTGCAGCAGGGACACAAATAGTTGGTACCGATTCTTTTTTCAGGTGCAGCTTCTTAGCAAAACCAGCTGATTGTAAAATATACAATTCAACAAATTATAATGTATTATAATGGAGTTATGAGGTGAATTATATACTCACATAATATCATTACAATTTTTACCTCTAAAAGCCATACATAGTTTTTTTTTTGTAAAATGTATTTGGTACAGTAAATTACAATTAACTATGTTTTGTTTTACATTGTTTCTGTTAAAAATCCGAAAAAAAAGTACAGTGTTTTTATGAACTTCTCCACTTATTTCTCCTCCTCGCTCTCGCTCAGTCAATCTCTGTCCTTCACTGTTTCTTTGTCCTAGACTCATTGTGTAAGCCTCTCACAGAGTGTTTGATTTCACTGTTGTAAGCGTTATCTCAGTAACAATACCTGAAAAGAATGATTGATTTTTCAACTATTAAAGTATCAAAGAAAAAAAAACCTCTGGACAGTGCACAGCAACCCTTCACACTATAACTAAAGTCTTTAATTACTTTGCTCCATTAACTTGAGGAAATGTGCAGTCACAGCAGCAATGACAGCATATATTTATCATATTGGGAAGGTTACTGCAGATGATAGGGAAAAGGTGCACCCAAGTGTAGCTAAATATATGGAAATAACAGTAGTCCAGGTGTCACTATTGCAGGCACTCACCAGAGCCGAGAATGTCAAGGCAGTCCTGGGACGCTGGGATGGGATGAGGCTTGGACAGAGTATCCGCAATTACTTCCACAATACATTTCATCACCTATATAAAGACAAAGAAAGGTTGGGAAAGGGAACAGCACAACATTTTTAAGCACTTATGTCATATGATACATTATACAGACATTCATGAGATCAATGTGACAGAGGAGATTTCTGTAGTAATTCTTTGATCGAGAGAACAGCTTATATAAACAGATTTATTTGTAACAATGTAAAAGCCTTTTTTGAACGGCAGTGTGTATATTTGGACTCTACACACATTCATGAGATCAATGTGATGGAGGACACAGTAGCAGCAGCTGCAAATAATATCTCAAGGCCCTCCATATTTAACCATCCTTACTGTCTTACACTTTCAATCGATGTAATTTCCTCCTCAGTGCTTTCATTTCCAACACACACTCACACACGCACACACACTTGTCTATCTGATTTGTTTGGCTGCACATTCCCCCAAAGTCAAACATTTCTCTGCTGTCAGGGAAAAACAGCCTCCCTCCGTAAGACCAAAGTGTTGCTGAAATGGCATTATCATTTTACAGAGGAGAACAGCATCTGATTGCAACTTGACATTGGTGATGTCGTTTCCCCAAAACCTTAGAGTTGTGCAGATTGACCAATATTAAAACAGACCCTCTCTTAAGGTGTTTTTCATCGGCAAGGACAAGAAAGGGGCATCTAATAATCTCATAAGTTAAATGAATGCAACCCAACATTCATTTAAGTTGTAATTCAGTTGATGGAAGCACAGTTTGCAGTCCTGTGTAGTTGCAGCATCCTCTGAGTAAGCACACATGGCACCAGCTGTCACTAGGCTGAAGTCGTGTTGTTGAGTCACTGTCTCACTTATGCTGCTTTCCTCCACACTTCCTGACAACAAGGACTATTGCTAATGCCATTCTGTGCATCCTTATTAAACACATTCAAATAATACTACCTAATACGTACCTTCACATCCTTATCATCCATGTGACCTGGGGAGACAGGCGCCGAGAAGACTGCATGGAAGTAGAGAGAATGTTTTGCTCAACAAAATATGGCAAAATATGATATAATCAAATTAGTATAGAATTAACCCATTGTTGACTTGACGTCTTTTAAAAAGTCAGCTTTAACCTTTGGGTAAAGCAACTCTTACGGCGAGTCGTTTAGCAAAAGACAACAACCAATCATAAACAGCTTCGATGCTTATCTCATTAAATATTAATTTTCTTTGTACAGTCGCAGAAACTTTCACGCGCTTCGTGTTATCTGAGGGGAAACCCTTAAAAATATACAACTAAGACTCGAAGCGCGTTAATGGACACATTATTATGTTTGTGTTGTATGTCTTAAAACAACCAGAGCGGACCTGCATGCGACATTTACTCACACAATCGGTTATTAAAACTGACTGCACTGAATTTAGCTGCCTTATGCAAACGTTAACATGCCATGGAACATTATAAACCACAATAACGCGTACAAATGTCAAGTGTGAAAAGCTCATTTGCGTTCCTCGCAAGTGTTATCCGCTGTCCTTGGTGCTGACAGAGCCATTGAACAGCTCGCATTTAAAAAAATGTACAGAATCAACAACACATCATCCAAAATAACACTAAGTATTCCCAAAACAACTTATTGGGTAATGGTGATCATTTGCACATCTTGCACACTTACCAAAATTCACCAGCACCACGAGACCAGCGCATCCTCGTGCGATCATTTTCTTCATGTGTGAAGCGCAGGCAACCGTTCGAACCGTCGTGCCAGAGAAAAGCGAATGAACGTTAGAAGGCTACTTTCCTTTCCTCAGAGTGAATGAAAACACTTGCTGATTTATGGATGCATTATGCGCATGAAGCGTCTTCTCTTATTTGTTTCGCCGGATTCACAGATCACAATGCCTCAGTGTCACTAATCACAACTGCAGAGATGCCGCTTTATATAGAAGACTTGCTGAAGAGGAAATGACATCAGTATAATGTACAGCTGCTTAGTTCACCTACTTAGTTTCTACTAATAAAGAAAAAAAGTTAATAATAGGCTAATATTTTGCATCAATACATGCATGTAGATATATACTGTACATAACAAAAAAAGTCAATATTTTATCTTTAATGCATCCAGATATATGCACATTAAATAATGATAAATGATAAAGACAAATTTTGATTTTATGGATAGATGGATAGATCATGATTTCTGTCAATAATAATAATCATAAATAAATAAAATAATACTAATTCAAAGGTCATTATCAAGGACAGGCCCAAAACATGATAATCTATTTGAAAAACATTATACACAAAAGTCTTGATTGACTGGTTTCTCATGCATTACTCAAAGACGAACGCTAAAGATCATGATTTCCACTGCGATATTTAAAAATATTTAACTAAGATATTAAAAATATTAAAGGAAAATACATTTATTGAAAATAAATTGGTCCCAATAAAAGCAAACTGAACGACCGGCTGAGATAAAGCTATACTGTATTGTTTTGCATTAATCTTTGTGCAGAATACTAAACATAAGTCGATCAGTAGTGCCTGCCATTCAAAACAGAAAGTAATTCAATTAGCGACAGCATTAAACCTTGGCATATGCAGTAAATGATGGATCTCAGGGGATCCATGTGTGATTACCCTATTGAGCCCAGAGATGCATTAGAAAGAGAGGTGCAGGGGATGAAATAGAGTGAATGTGATCAGAAAGCAGATTAGATGTGGGATGAATTCAAATGCAAATCTGATAAAACATTTATGCTTAATTGTTTGTTTGCCACTTATACTTTTATGTCTTCATAGGTTGCTTTGATATAAATATGCTTTGTTCATTAATACTTGTTAAATGTCCTTGTAGCTCATGAAAACTGTTTATCTGCCATTCATTGTGGATCTCAACAAGCCATTTATGCTTCTTTTATCATATTGTGCATGGATGACACAGAATGCAAGACAACAATATTTTGGGCTCTGATAATGTGTACATTAGAGGCAGCATTTACACATTTTATTCCTGTTGGGTTAAATGTTGAGTTGAGCAAACTAAAAATGTATTCAGACACATGGTCACAGTTATTTGCTTAGAAAATGGTAATACAATAAGAACTGAGTTATCAAATCAGTTGATATTTCACTGGTTTTGGCCATCCTTCTGTTAGACTATCTGACAAATGAAGTAGGTTGCAAAGCTGTCAGCTGGTAAATTTAACTACACAATTAGATAATACCAATTTAAGTCAGCCAATTACAGGTAAATGCTTAATTTTGTTAAGTCTGTGGTGTAAAAAGGTGGCATTAGCAATTTAAGAAAAAACACTTAAGACACTTAATCATGGTCAGGCCAAATTGTCCAAATAATTTTTGGTCCAAAATTTTTATAGATTTTGGTAGTCTGCTGCGTGAATGATTTTTGGGTATAATATGCCTCAGTTTATTTTGCTAATCTCACTTACATAAATGAACTAGCCTATATTGTCCTGCACCCACTATGGTGTCTGAATCAGTTTTTGGTTTGACTGTTCACAGCAAAACCTTTTTAGGCAGCAGACAAGTTGACCATTGAGTTGTAATGAGAACATAATGCTATTTCTCTATTCTGGACACTAAAATTGGATGCAAATCGAACAGTTGGAGTATGCGTATATGTGCATGTGATGGATTGCATCTAATGGCCCTCAAAGTGGAAACAAGGTATTGTTTCCTGTTTATATCAGCTTGAAATGGACAAAAAACACAATGAAAGTAAACTATTGGAGTTTTCACTGTAAAAAAGTTGCTGCCTTGAATATGTAAGTACAATCAACTTAGATGTTTGAGTCATTTTCCTGTATCACAAAAAGTTGAAAATTGCATCTCTTATTTTGTTAAAGCAATGTAAAAAGATATGTTGTAAGAAAGTATTAATCATGTACTTTTCTACAGTATAGTCTTTCCATGATGGAAAGACTATACTGTAGAAAAGTACATGATTAATACGTTCTTACAACATATCTTTTTACATTGCTTTAACAAAATAAGATGTATTAAATCAAGTTATATTAAAATGCATAAATTCTACATTTGTCCTATAGCTGTAGAAGTATACTACTCAAAATGGTGCAGTGCAGTTTCTCAGCCATGCATAAAAGATTTATTTTTAATGTACACAGCTGAACATGAGACTAAACGAGGAATGTGCTGTTTTGTTGTTTCTTTTCAAACAGATTGTTCAGAAGTTTCTGAGAAACACCCACCATAATGTTTCACAGAGTCCATTTATTTCTGATAATAAAAATACACAATTTAACCACAGAAAGCAGTTTCTCAGAGCTGGGTTAAATCTGTTAATTTGTTTATTTTAAGTTTAATAAATAAATAATTGCAACTCACTTCTTAAACAACTATAGAGATATTAATTCACAAATAAACCTTAGATTATATAAAATATATTATAAATATGTATATATAAATATCTGCAGATAGTTTCTTTGTTGCAAACTTCTTTTAAAAAGCAAGACTGCTAGAACCATCATAACGAATAATTGAACCATCATAACTTTCATCTGAGACTGCACATCCTGCACCCAGCAGGAAAGATAATTTTCTGCGGCCACAAAAAAAAATCTTTCTGTGAGTTGATTGACAATTAAAACGTGTGTTCACTGAACCAATTCTGCTAAATCAAGTTAATTTTTATTAACTGATCCAAATATTTATAATTATAACAAGTAATAATTAATTATCCATATTTCATTGAGGTAATTTGCTACAGCCCATTTAATTGTATTGCTAGAATTTATTTTATTGAATAATTATTCATTTTATTTATATGTTTTGTGTAGAAAGAAAAAAACTTGTTTCCAAGAATCTAGGAGCTGCTGAGAACCTTTAAGAATAACTATAAAGAAAGGTTATTTGATTGGTAATGGAAGAATTTATTGACCCATGAAGAACCCTCAGCATGTATGGAAAACGCGTAAAGTAAAAAAAAGCAAGGAAAAGAGGTAAGAGTCCCTTCTGAAATCTTTATTTGAGAAGACCAAAAGGACTTCTCATGTTGCAGCATCCAAAACAATGATCTTATTACTGCGGGCATTAGGAAGATCGCAAACAGTTTACTTTTCACCATGCTCTCAGAAGCAAAACAATTGTTCTCACTCAACATTCAAATCCTTTATCCGCAGAGGCTTAATGAGTTTACAGTGTAACCTCTGGCAGTTTTTATTCAGACAACCCGGAATCAGCTAACACGGTTACCTTTCGTACCTAAATGAATTATAGCAGCATTACGCAGAGCTAAACGTGGCTTTGCACCTGCTCTTGTGCCATTTTATTTGGGTATATCAGAAAACGTCATCACATTAGCATTTATTGTTCGATTCTGAGGTTTTAACATTTCCATTGCAGAAACTCCACAGAGCAATTAAATATGATACTGATTATAAGTCCATTTTTCTTTTTTTAACAACTTGTTTTTTCACCTTTCACTCCCTCGTTCCCCAGTTTTATCATAGATCATCCTGCAGTGGCTCAAGTCTCAAAATAGATCCTCAATGGTTCTGAGACTGTCAAAGCATTGCTATTTAGCACAAGTAGAACATCAGGTGGGCAGACATGATGTACCATGATACTCCATATGGATGTCCTACAAGGAGGCCAGATTTACAGCCAACCACAGTGGAAGGAAAGCCAAGGCAAGCATGAGGTGGAGAACAGCTAGTCTGATGCCAGCTGACGGGCCTGGCTTTACAACAGTGGGTCTGGTGTAAATGTATGGATGACTCTAGGATTTGTCAGTTTGAAAAATAAAAAAATAAAATTAAAGGATGTAATAATAGAAAAATAGAACATTTACACCAATAACAATTTCTTACCACTGGGGGGCAAATAAGCTCAATAGAGTTTGAAAAGCTCTCCACCAGAAACTTCTCCCCTTCAGGTTGAAACTTGCCACAAAAAAAATGAGAAACACGATTTCAGAATGACAAACTGTGCCTATACGACAGTGAAAGAGATAATCAGATGTTGTGGCTGATGTGTACATCGAAATTAAATTTTATTCTATGTTTCAGTTATTATATATTTTATTTGATATTTATAATACATTGTATTAAATGGAGCTGTGCGAATTTGTTCTGAGTAAAAGAAACCAAAACTTACCATGTTGTTCCACAGTCCCTTGGCTAGCTCCTCGTGTCCTTTCATAGTAAAGTGGAAACAGTCCGGGGTAAAGAAGCTCATGTCAATCTTCCCATTCTAATCAGGGAAAAATTAACAAGACACAAACCTTGAACAGCGCATTCACATTTTAATGGAAATTTGACATTTTAAACCTAATGCAAAGCTGAAATGTGGCATAAATTATAAACATAACAATCAGTGGTCACTTCTTACAGGGAGTCTTGGAGGGTCTGCGTGTTTCAAGAACGGCTGCAAAACTACAGCAAAGTCATTCTTAAAGAAACGGTCACTGTGCAAGAGCTGCTCCAGTGCTTTCTAAAACAAAAGATATTTTGGGTAACATTTTATTTTTCAGTGTCCTTGTTACATACAGTAACTGTATCACATAGTAAGTCCACGTTAATTAAACTGTATAGTTACACTGAAGCAAAGACACCTTAAAATAAAGTGCAACCACATTTACCACACAGTTTAGCACCATATTTTGCAAATTATAGATTTGTAATATATCTGTTTAGAAAATTGAGAAGAAAAAAAAAAATCCACCTGGAACTCTAAGTTGACTCCAACCAGCTCCTTTAGATCAGCAGATCCAGCAGCTGGCTTTACCAGACAGGAGCAAAATGACCTGGAGAGATCAGAGCATTGAATATGAGAGAAATAAACCTGTAGCACTGAAAGAGCAAAGATAACCATCTTGAACAAACTGACGCATCATGTAACAACCGCATAAATATTCAAAGAGATTTTTGATTTTGAAAGAATTACTTGATATGCATTGTGTATTTATTTTCATGCACAATTAGCATCCATGACATCACCACACTTGCCCTTAGCTCATTTTTTTTAAAGCTTGATTTAATTTCTTGTACCTCTGGAGCACACATCCTGGGGTGGGTTTCTGTACTTCCCTCAGGGTCTCCATCGGCAGGATCTGGACCACATTCACTATCATTCGAGGAACCTGCAAAGGTAAGTTAATAAAAAAAATGTGTAAGTCATATATGATATTACACAAGATTACTATTTCAAATACATGCTGTTCTTTTGGACTTTATATTTATCAAAGTATCTGAATGAGAATAAAAATAAATCAGTTTCCACAAAACAATTAAGCAGCAAAACTACTGTTTTCAATATTTACCATAAGAAAATATGTTTATACTGAAGACTGGAGTAATGATGATAAAAATTCAGCTTTGCCATCACAGGAATAAATGACTTTTTAAATACAGTAAAATTGAAAACAGTTACTTAGAATTACAATAATTCACCCACATTATTACTGTTTTTACTGTATGCGCATAAGTGACATTTTTATAACATTTTTAAAAACCCAAGCATTAGAATATTATATCACAAAATCTAATATTACCTCATTCATCAGCATTTCCAAGGACACAGTCATGTAATGGACAAAGTTCTCCACCGAAAACAGGGACTGTGTGCATAAATAGAGGACATCAATTTAGAGGCTCTATAAAGACACTCCTAAAGCACAATATGTCTGAATATAGACTCTTTAAAGGTCACTTTTACTGCCTAGAACTGCTGTTTCTCAAAGAGCAAACACACTTCAAGGAGATATTACTCATGTTGATGATCATCTCTACAAGCGTCTATGTGTTCACAATCAATTTAACATTTGTTTTAAACCTCCTATTGTTCCCGCTTTGACATTTTGAACAAAATCTGTCAATACTGTAGAAGAATCTTCTGTCTGTAGTTTGCCAAAGAAACAGCTTTGTAAGAAATGCCTTGTCTTTGCAGTAATCACAGATGTCATTCATCCCAATTAGAATGGTCAACAGTTTCCAGTCTTCATCAAAGTCAATATCCTGCAGGAAAAGATGGAATCACTATGATGCCAAGATTTCAGCATCTGTATTTGTAATAAGCAATAGAAGCAGAGGACAAACACATTTAGTTTAGGAAAGCAATAATGCATTTACCTCATATGTTTTCAATGTATCAATCAAATGTCGGACTTGTTCAGGAAGATTACTAGGAAGAAAGCAAAACTCATATCATCAACTGATCCAAAACCACATTCGCTAAATGAAAGGTCGCAAAATACAGTTGAAGTAAAAATAGGCTATATCTTGATGGCATATTTTCAGGTGTTTGCTCTTTAACAACCATTTATGAAGAATGACTAGGGATGTACTAGCATTTACAAGGTGTTGTGTCCGGTTACAGCCAGGTTAAATCCAGTCTCGCATAGGGGAGCTGGGGTACCATGGACCGTCTTGGTTGGGGCAGGACCCACTAAGTGGGGGTTGAAGAGTCGAATGATGTCTAAATCAAAAACACAAAAGAGACTAATTCATTTCAGTCCAATTCACCCATTTTTACTTTTCATACGACTGATATTGAGGCAAAAGAACGTACTTGCCAGTGTAATGACATCTTGAAAGGATCCATAGCCTCCAATGCTTTAAAAACATGGAAAAAAATTTTAAATTCTGGGCAAATATCTTTGCCAAATTATTAGAACTTCACAAAGTATGAAAAATATCATCATACTGGATATATAAGTCACTTTATTTCTAAAAGCACGAAATATTAGTAGTACTACATTTACCTCCATGACACGTGACGAAATTCAATCGGTATGCCAAGAACTGTGGTTGCATTTGCACCAATGGCTGTCTACAAGTGAGACAATTACTATTAGAGATCATTATTGCTTTATTTCGCTAAACCCTTCTATTATCAGTAACTGCATCAATAACAAATGTACGTACTTGTACACCTTAAAGGTATAGCTCACCCAAAAATGAAAACTGTGTCATCACACTCAGTTGTTCCAAACCTGTATGAGTTTCTTTCTTCTGTTAAACACAAAAGAAGATATTTAGAAGAACATGGGCAACCAAACAGGCCCAAGGCTCCATTGACTTCCATAGTAGGAAAAAAAATAAAAAATACTATGGAATTCAATGGAGCCTTGGGCCTGTTTGTTGCCCATTTTCTTCTAAATATCTTCTTTTGTGTTTAACAGAAGAAAGAAACTCATACAGGTTTGGGCAAGTAAAAGATGACAGAATTTGCATTTTTGGTTGTTTACCTCATTTTTCCCCATGAATAATCATGATTAAAAATAATGTAGAATTAATTCTGTAGTCAGCTAACTAATGAAAAGTCCACTCAACAGGAAAAAAGGAAAGAGTGAATAATCACACTCACTGTCAATGAATCCCCAAGGGCAGCGATCACTTTAACATCTGCTGCCCTCACCAGCTCAACTACAAGAGATACAGCGAATCAGAAGAGCAGGTAGCAAAACATTATAATGCTGTTTGTCTGTGGTACAAGAGCCAGCATGCATCAATGATAACATCAGTGTTAATGTAAACAAAAATGTTTTGTCTCCAGCATGACTAGCACTGGTCAAGCTTGATCGTGCTGACTATAGATCAGTAGTGTGTACTCATCATTGGCAAATCTCGTCACAATGTGGAAAAATAGTCTAAAATGAAGACCCTAGACCAGCCTACCTGAGGTTGGCACAGAAGAGGAGGGGCTCATATCAGGACACGTGAACAGTGGATGTTTGAAACTGATTGGCCTGGTCTTCTCAGGAAACTCCTGTAACAAAATAACATGCCAAACAGGCGGTTTCTGTGACATCACAACCAAAACATTCATGCCACCCCATAGATAGACCACTGAAATTATGTTAATATTATGATGCATCAAAAATAAACTAATTGGACAGTTGTATTTATGACCTCATGTCAAAGAAAAACATCCTCAACCAGATGATAAAGCCCACAATCACAAATACACAAACGCACCTTTCCAAGCGCTTCCTCGCTGTAGTGACTGAGTCCTTCCTCATATTCCAGCCTCCACTCGTCACCTTGAGATGAATATTACGATTCATGAGTACTTGAGCCTTATCAAAAGTCAAAATGAGATACAGAGACCAGCCTCCATTGGTACAGCACAAGCACAAAGGCCTTCAACACAGGTTGACATAAACATCTCGCTCCACCAAATCCCAGGTCAATCTCACACATGTATCGTGGGCCCTGCGCTCCAGCTTATCTTCGCAGCTCTGGATGCTTCTAGTACTTACCTTTGACAGGGCAGAGGGCTAGCAAGCAGGTTGCCACGGCAATGAAAAGCCACTCCATGGTGGAGCGTTTCCAAGCTGGTTAGCACAATGGATGTGCGTGCAGAGAGAACGGGGCCATTATATCAGTGCCCCTTTATCTCCCCCACCCAAAACAGCTGAGTGACGAAGTTCAGGCCCACCGACATAAAGCATGATCCAGATGCACATGCAACTGCCAGGGGACTGGTGACCATTCACAACCTCAGAGAGCTTTACTAGAAACCATGTAGCACTGGGGCCTGGGAGAAAAGGACCCGAAGCGCAATGCAGATCAGGACCAGGAATCCTTTTAGAGAGAAATAAATAAGGTGGCGGTTGATGTTGATGATGCGCACTGGATGTTTGTTTGGACAGAATAGCATTTGTTGGTCTAATTATATTAAGATAGGAAATGACATCCGCCGTGAACCCATTGATTTTTATTAGTTATTTAGAAACATTGCCAGTTGAAAATGTAATTATTTGCTTCTTTTTTTTTTTTAAGACTCATCCGTTGTCATCTCTGTACTATGAGCGGCTTGATTTACATAGAAGAATCTGTTATATGATTTTTATAGTTTCAAACCATTGCTACGTGAACTCCACAAAAACAGACTTATGCTTTGGTGCATCTTTGCATGAAAAACAATCCTTTACATCCTATTCACATATGTAGGCTTACATTACAGATTTTAGTTTCTTTTCTTTTTTTACACCAAACTTTGTGGTATTGCTATATATCCTGAAACGACAGACACATTCCATCGCCAAACGATCAAATATTCTAGACATGCTCACAATTTAAGTTATCTGGAAAAATATTTTCCTCTGAAAAAAAGAACCTAAAACTAAGATTCAGCACACAAAGCCACATTCTGAAGCAAATTAACCCGCTTCAGGAAGCTGATGTTACGGAGCAAAAGACCTTATATGATAATCATCAAAAATAGCTTTGAGAACATTAAATGTTTTGATCTGAAAATAAAAAAAGGAGTCTTGTAATACCAAAACTGTGCATTTCAGCAACCCATTTAACAAATTAAAATGTTTTGCATGTATGCAGTGGAATTCATATCTTATTTTGGAAAAGTTGAATGACAGAAGAAAGAGGTTTAACAATCTGAAACATAATGGACACCAGCCTTGAATCTTTACCATAAATATGCTACAGACACACAAAATGAGGTCAAGGGCCGTCTCAATGATTTAAAGTTTGGCAGGGTGAGCGTTTATGGCAATAAAAAGCCTTTTGGCAGAGTGATAACCTGGTATTACTTACCATGTAATTTATTCATCTGTAACTGCTCATGTTTTTATCAAGTGAAATCTACATCTATGTGCAGGTGAAAACAACTTTAGTCCAAATACTGACATTATAAATAATTTGTATATAATAATTTCTGGAAAAGAAGAAAAGAAAAATCCGCTAGCAAGCCACTTAAAAGGAACACATGCTTATAGTATGAACTTTTTACATATTGAATTCAGAGCGCAGCCCATCTCGCACTCTGAATCCCAATGAGGCATGGTGTCCGAATTCGAATTTGTACCAAACTTAATACTAACAACAACAAAAAATATGAATGGGTTGCACAAAATAGGTATGATCCGTGACTTTTAGCACAGTGGCAAGCAAAATTCAGGAACAACTACCGTAGTTCCTTCAGCAATGTCATCCTTTACCCCCTACATAGTGATCGTTGATTTGCACAAATATTATTTCACCTGGCAAAACCCTGAGGCGCACGTTTAAGAAATCGTATAAGTTCATCTAGTTTTTCCCCAAGCCAAAGTAAAAAAAGACTAGAGAGGGGCTGGACAGGGCAACAAGAGTCCTGAAAGCTCTTTAGGGGGTTTACAGGATTAAAGACCACAGCAGGGTGTAGGTGTCAGCGGCTGTCCCGGGGATAGAGAAGCTAATGGGCCTCAATTCGTTCTCAAGGTACCCCTAGTCCCGTTCGGTCACCTCCACCCTGATCCCTGCTCTCTCATTGTTCCTCAGGCTCTTCGGCAGGCTGCTCAGGCTGGCCTGGCGGTCTAGGGGGTGCTGCAGGGGCTCTAGGTATGGCTTGGTATTGTCTCTGCCGATATGCAATCACTGTGCCCAAGAGCAGAGCAATGACAGTCATGAGGTAGAGATCCCACTCTGGACCCAGTAACTGGTCAAGATCCACCTGAGATAGAACCTCCTTCAGCTGCAGAAAGAAGATGCAATTTATTGGTTATGACCTTGAGACATGTCAGATTTAAGGTGGATCCTCACTGAAAGATGCGACTTACATTGAGATCCTGCAGGTACTGTAGTGCATAAATGAGGCCCAGCTTGCACAGGGCCAGGAACACAGGAACTTGGGCATCGGGACTGGCCTCTGCAGCCATGTCATAGAAACGTTTAGCCAGATGAATGTCCTGTGGAGGAACAACCAAAAACATTAGTGCACATTTAATTGTAAGCACGACAGTTCAAATGTTTGGGGTCTTTAGAGAGAAATGAATACTTCTATTCAACAAGGATGCTTTAAAAAGTGACATCAAATACATTTATAATATTATAAATTATTTCTATTTCAAATAATGCTCTTCTTTTAACTCTTTATCAAATTCTGGAAGGAAAATGTATCAGTTTCTACAAAAATTCAGCTTTGCCATCACAAGAATAAAGCACATTTTGAAATATGTAAAACCACAATATGGCTATTTTAAACGCTAATATTTCACAACATTATGGTTCTTAATGTATTTTAATCAGATAAAATTCAGCCTTGGTGAGCATTAAGAGACTTCTTTCAAAAACATAAATTCTTACCAACCCCAAATTTTTCAACAGTAGTGTATACATGCTATATGTAAATATACATGGAGATTTCACCTGTTTGATACCAAGGCCCTTCTCGTGCATATATCCCAGATTGAACATGGCCTGTGCACTATGCTGTTGCTCAGAGGCCAGACGATAATGAATGACAGCAGTCTCATAGTCCACATCAGTGCCATAGCCATAGAAATGATAGTCACCCAGCTTGATTCTGGCCACTGTGTATCCTGTAAACAAAAGATAAAACAGCTAATGTTACAAATATCCTGGATGTTCAACAGCCTCATGGAAATTAAAATGAAATTATAAAAACAGAAGCAGAGGAATCCTGTTTCAGTCTGAAGGGGTTTATTTAGCGATAATGGCCCTCTGACAATACATGATCCAGCTTGTTACGTGGATATGTAGCAAGTAAGTACATAAATAGGCATGAAACATTGAATTCATTTTAGACTGGTTGCTAGTGGCTACAATGCTCAAATACAGTTTAGCATTAATTATACAATGAAATATCTGACAACACATAATGCCATAAATGACCAATCAGGATCAAGTATCTGAGAGAGCTTTGTAGTAATTGGTTATATTTGTCTCACTATAATGGTTGTAAGGCCATCAAAGCACTTTGGCATTTTGTTAGAGAGACTGTATGGGTTGAAGAGGACAGTCTAACCTTGAGCAGCTGCTCTGGTCCAGTGGAGCAAAGCCCGTGGGTACGTTTCATTCTCATTGAAGATCTGTGACCCCTCTAAAAAAAGACACAAAAACAGACAGAGTCAGATTTACCTTCACAAATGTGATGTAGCTTAATTTAGCTGGGTTTTCATTTGCCAAGAGACAGCAAACATGAAAGGAAAGGCTGACGAATCTTTAAGTGGGCTCTGCGCAGACTGCTTTACCATCACGGAAGATGCTGTGACCTTTGTACATTCCCACATACTTTCATTGCATTTTTAATTAATTTATTTAAATAACTATAATTAATCAGCTATATATTAGTTTTTAAGAACTTTTTAAATTATCTAGCAAAGACAATCCAATTAATATTTTAGAGCAGAGAATAAAATCATAATGATAATTACATTCCCTTTAAAAGATAATACTTTCTATAAAATATAAGGTATACATCCATGACTTTTCCAGGCCTAATAAAAATTAAGATTTTAATCATTTTCATCCGGTTCTTTATTACAAAATTCCGATTGCGGGCAGTAGTAACAGTTTATGTAAATTGGGCATTTTTTGGAGACTTTCTTGTTATGTTTCATATTTTTGCAATAAAGATATGGTTTAAAAACAAAATTACAACTACAAGGCAGGGCAAACAATAAGGACAGATTTAAAGGGTCAGAAAGGTCCAGGTTTGCTTTCTCAGACCAGCTTTTAACTAGAAACCACCATTAACATGCATGTAGGTGTTGGGGGTCTGACGCCCTCTGGTGGTAGAGCCCATACTCACTTTGATCGAGGATGAAGGCCACATTGCTCTGAGCAACCTCATAGCCTTGTTCGGCCAGCAGTAGATACTGTACAAGAGCAGAGTCCGGATCTCCCTCCTTAAAGCTCCCGTATGCCGCCATAAGTCTCTCTGACCAGCGGCCTCGCTCACACACATTCTTGAAGAGCTGCACTCACAAATACACATACATTAAACACTATCAGAAAAGCTTTTTGACACATGGCTATGCATCATGAAATGCCATGAATAATGCCTCACCTCCACTGCAGTGTGGCAGGAGCGCATGACCCCAGTCCCCGTGGCATGCATCTGGGCTAGATTATAGAAGGCAAGGATGTGGCCCGCTTGAGATGCCAGGTTAAAGAATTTAAGTGCCTGCTTATAATCACGCTTTACTCCGATCCCATCTAAAATATGAAGAATTAGAGAGTCATAAAGGCACTTTTCATACTCTCAAACACCCACAAGCTGAAATGACTAAGACACTCCTTAGTCCTCAATGTTCGTCAAGATCATGTCAAAGCAGAATGCAGGTGGGAGTTTGGCATGGCAACAATCACCTAGGCAACCAAGCCAAAAGAGTCTGCTGTGATTTAAGACAAAAATAAGATAAATCGCAATTGAAGTAATGACACGGTGAGCTAGAAAGATAGGTAGAGTTACATTTTTTTAATTACATTTTTTATTTAATTTCCATTAAATAATTAATGACAGTAATAGCTGTTGTTATATTCCCCAAATTTTGGAATGTCTGATGAAATGTTTTTGATATAATAATAATAATAATAATCTGTTTTGTATTCTGAGGCTGCCATCTAGGAATATGCACACTTTTAATATTTGCTCTGGAAATATGAGCAGTAAACTTATTTTCGTAGATCAAGCGATTACTAAATTAATCACAATATTTATATATAAAATGTAACATTTGTAAATATTTTTTCATATATTTCATGGCCTTTACTGGCTCAGTAAATTTGTTCCCGTTTATAATAAATGACTGCTTATTTTTCCCTCTTGCAGTGAAAGCAGAAAAGGCAAAGAAACAGAAGTAAAGAAAAAAAATAATAAATCACATAATTTGCACATAATCTCCCTCTCCAGCACACACTTACTGTAGTACATGGTTCCCAGCTGTAGCTGTCCATCCACCCAGCCCTGCTCTGCAGCTTTCTGAAAATACTTCAGTGCAAGGTCATAGTTCTGCAGGAACGAGAAGAAACAATAACTGAAAAGGTAATTTAAAGGTCATATAGTGTTTAGTTCTTGCTCATCCAGGAAACACACCACAGGAACACCTCTTCCATACAGATAAGCCATACCAAGGCCACTCTGGCCAACTGGATTACCCTAAAAGATGAAAAAATAAAGGATTAGAGGAGATCATTTGAAAATGAAGCGTTTCTGAATTTTGACGGGGGAAAAGATTCTCACCAAGTCTGCAGCCTTTTTGAAATATTGCAGGGCCGTCTCATTGTTCTGAGGCACGTACTCGCTGCCTTCAGAGTACATCTGAGACAATAGAATAAGAATGAGGAAAAAAAGATAGACAAGGAGGTTGAAAGATTAAGCCACACAGGTCAAGAATGACCATTTCCAGTCCAATAAAAATTTAAATAAATAAAAAAACACTCATGTCAATACCTTTCCAAGGAATGCCATTGCATGTGTATTGCCTGCATTTGCTGCCTGGTTAAAGTACTCATATGCTCGCTGGAATTTAATGACAAAAAGAAAGTATAAAATCATTATTTCACATAATTTAATTAAGTTATTAAAATACAGCAGAGCCTGACTACAAAATACACCTGAACAGAAATTACCTGATGATTCTGTTCTACACCTCGACCTCCATGTAAATGTAACTGGCCCAGACCCACCTAGACAAAAAAAAATGCAAATGTGACAGTTTTCATCAAATACAGGTAGACGTCAATGCAAATACATTGTGACGTATATTGCCTGACATGGCTTCTCCAATGAGAGAAGAAAAACATTTTTTGGATTGCTGGACATGATTTTTTTCAATTGGGAATTGATTGGATTGTGTAGTTTGCTATTGCTGTCCTGCCCTCTCTCCAGTGAATGCATCTTTAGAGAAGAAGTTATTTTGATTAAAGCTGCTGTAGGTTAAGTTTTGTAAAAAAAAAATAATAATAAATAAATAAATAAATAAATAAATGTATATATTTGTTAAAACTGACATTATGTCCTGACAGTAGAATATGAGACAGATAATCTGCGAAAAAAAAAAAAAAAAAAGGAGCCTCCTAGGAGGATCGATTTCAATAATGCCACAGACAAAACAACATGGTTTTACTATACCTGTGCCTGCACATCTCCTTTCTCAGCCAAGAACTGGTAGTACTGGATTAAATCCTCCTCTAGCATTCCACTGCTAGACCCCGGATTTTCCACTTCATCCAAGAGCCTGATCCGCTGTACTGCACTGCCCCCTGTCAGGGACACATCGCTGGCCACTAACGTAGACAGACAGACACACAGTGAGGATAACTAAGTGGTACTAGTAATTAATGGTGGACGTTATAACCAAAATCTATCAGCACAGCATGAGTAAATTGAACCCAAAAATGTGTTACATATTTCTAGGTCTTTTTTTTATGTCCAAACTGCTCAGAAAACAATCCTTTCGCATGTATGATGTGAGAAGTAAGTCACTATGTAGAAAATGAATACTTTTTTTTTTTAAATGGACTGACCAAAAAATCATAGCAAGTATTAAGATCTCATCATTACAAGTGGCCACCAGGGACCTTATAAATAATGTTGTGCTAAAACTAGACATATTTAGATGTGTATGAGAATTGCATCTGAGGAAGCAATGTTGCAACATTTACAGCAATGTTGCAAAATTTACCATGATTGGCCACAAGTCTGTAGTGAGTAAGAGCAGATTCACAGCTCTGAGGAACCCCAACACCTCCCCAATATCTGTATCCCTGAAAAGAAAGCACAAATTTATTAGACAGCACAGCAATGAACGGCAGGACAAACAAAAACCTATGCAGTACCAATGCATTGAAAAATGCCACAAGGTCTGCGGATTCAACTTTGCTTCATGTAACTGAGCCAACGTGTCAGTCAGAATTTCAGTAGTTCCGAAGGCTTGCCTAGACACTCAGTGAGATGTAAGCAAAGTCAAATAAGACTTGATACATAAGATAAGACTAATCCAAGTCTTGTTTCCTGGCTGGAACAAGATCATTCCTTGTTTAAAATATAGGACAGAAAATCATTCTTCTTACCAGAATCATATGAGCAACTAGGTTTCCACCCAAAGCTCCAAAAGTGTAGTACACCAATGCCTGCAATTAGGTTAAATACAGGATTTTTTAGTAAACATTCACATTTAAAGTAAGCATGAATTGCTTGATGAATGTCATTAGAGGATACCTTTGCTTGACTAGAGTTCACTCCTAATCCTGCAGCATATAGGAAACCGAGTGCCTGTGTGAACACAAATTTCATGGGACCTCAATGTAAAAAAACAAAACAAAAACCATAATATATATATAAAAAAAAAAGTTTTCCTGATGCAGATGCCATAACAGCATTGATAAAATAACCAAGCACACAGCTGCTATTCTTAAACAGCTTTAAATGAGTCACAGGACAAAAAAAGGCATCAGTATTAACATTAAACAGTAAATAAAAATAAAAACAGTTGCTATTACAGTCTGAGCTTTAGGGAAGCCCTCCAGTGCCAGTTTCTCAAAGATCTCCTTCGCCTGAGGAACGTCCTGAGGTAAGTAGTCTCCAAAAAGCATGGCATATGCCACCTTCTCCATAGCCTTAGCATGACCCATCTCTGCAACTTTCAGGAGTTTTTCATACAACCTGTAATACAGAAATGAACACAATGATGAATATACTTGCGTTCAAAAGTCTGGGATCAGTACAATTATTTTATCAGCTTTATTATTTTAAGCAATTATCAGCAATTATTTTATCAGCTGCAAATCCTCACAAAGCAACCAAAATTAATCATTTGTAGGTGTTTTTTTTTCCTATTTGCATGAGTTTTCTGCAGTTGAAGTGCATAGAGCTCTCTCAGTCACCATATTTTTGTAAAAAACATAATACATATTTTTTAGGATTATTTGATGAATAGAAAGTTCATAAGAACATTATTTTAGTTAGAAAACTTTTGTTAACATTATAAATGTATTTACTGTCACTTTTGATCTATTTAATGCATCCTTGCTAGATAAAGAATTTAGAATAATATTTTTCATTAAAAAAAAAACTCTTATTGACAGTAAACATTTGAACAGTGGTATAATAAAAACACATTTCATATTTTTATAACAACAGAGAAACCAAAACTATCCTGTCAGGAAAAAAAAGAAGAAAAAAAAAAACACAAGATACAAGTATGCGCCCTTTAGGGTTAGGTAAGATACAAAGGTGAACCTTTCCAGATACTGTACAAGCTACATTCTTGTAGTACAGTTTCTTGCACATTTCTTTCAGAAAGTATATCTTGAAGACATAAAAACAACAGGAAAACTTTTGCATGAGCATTGCAAGCAATAAGAAATATACATGGCACAGCACTCACTCTTTCTTCTGGCTCCTCCGGTTGGTACCATTGATCACCCTAAGTGTGGCCTGGTACAGTTCTTCAGCCTCTTCCACCAACCTCCTCTGCTCTGCCTGCTCCTCCGCTGTGAGGACACATAGACATCACCCACAATTGGTATAACAACTGCAAGTGTTAAAAGATCATGACTGATTTATATCAGTCAGTATTTTAGCATTGATCTTCTCATATCCAAGCTAATTATGCAAAAAAACACCTTGCTACTAATGTGCAGAGAACTCTTTTGATTTCAACTAAAGTAGTAAACAATATGATTCATTTTTACAATATAAAGCACTCTTAAGTATGCTACCAATTATAGCTCACTCACTTTCACAGAAGCCCCATCTCTTATCAGTGCTGTAGTCGTACGTTGTGGCACACCACAGTCTCCCGTCTCCTCTGCCTTCAGTAGTGCACTCCGAGAACTCTTTCCCTTGGAAAAGAAAAGGAAAGACGCAGGGCTCACCAGAGGCCGTCCCACCAGTCACCACCGGAACTACGTCACAAGATAAACGCCAATGAGAAAATAACACAATAACCAGACACTTTCACAGGAAACCAACCAGACACAGGTGAATGCATGAGTGAGCAAGTTTCTTTTCTCAACAGACACTGCAAGCTGTAGGCAATGAACAGAAAAGAAGGATTTTGTGGAGTTAAACTTAAACTTAAGCAACGACAACATATGAGACAAATAGCATCAAACCCCTAATGGTGGGATTAAAATAATAGCTGCGAAATAGAGAGAGACAGATAAAATTATGCTAAATGTACAGAAAAATCTAACTACTTAAGAGTTGAATGCTTTATATTAACCAGGAAGCACCTGCAGACCCCATCTGGCTCCGACTCACCTTCTTTACGACGTTCCTCTGGTGGAGGTGGCTGACTTGGAAGATCTTCCTTTTCAATCGCCTCAATCTCGCTTTCCACACTAGTGTCTGTTGTGCTGCTGTCAGGCTGGGCATCTTTAGGAACATATGCATGTCCCGACAAAATTCTGGAGCCATCCTTATCTGTGCTCTGATTTCGACAAAACCATTGATGCAATGAGATGCAAAGATCACAAAGAAAATAGCATTGTTTACAACAAACATGTGTGTGTGTGTACGTATAGTATAGTATATATATATATATATATATATATATACATACACACATCTTATGACTTAATGCTGTATTACCTGAGGCGCACCGACCTGTGCATCGCCTTCCTCATCTGGTATTACTTCTGCAATTAATGCACCAAACAGCCAAGTTTACAGTTTATATAGGGTTAGACTTACATACAATACATGTTAAAACATTCAAACTGTTAATTAGCTTTACACTTTAGTTAAAGTCTAAATAAACATGTACTTGTCTCTAATAGACTAAGCATTGAATATTTAATAAAGTGGAATACTGAATACTTTACTGAACATTGAATACTTTAAGATTTTGACTCACCACCAGCTGTCACATCCAAAGTCACAGCTAATGCCACAATAAGGACCAGACAAGACTTCTTAATGGGATTCATGTTGCCAGAGCGTGCGAAACGCAGTGAACGACTAAAAATCTGACTTAAATAACTAAATCAGCACATCAGCTATCTGTTATCCTAACTAGCCATCTAGCTATATAAATGTGTCAGTGAACTGTACCTGACTGCATAACCCACTAGCTATAGAACTTGACCAGCAAGCCAAAACTTCTCCCAAAAGCCCAAATGGATTACAGCAAAACAATCCATTCGCATACATGTAACATTAACACAATAAGCACAGCATTTGAACCAAGCAGCTAAATGTAACTAACTCAGTGACAGCCTAACAACACACAGCTAGCAGAGCTAACGTTAAACACACAGCACCTCTTAGAGACTATTGCTGTGGCGCTTGCGGACCTTTAATATTATTTCCAGGACGATTTCGGAATAATGTTTCCAAGGCAACCGCAATGTCTATCAAATTCAACAACACAAGACAAATCGCCCGTCTTTACGGTTTCTCGTGTTTCATCATATTTCTGTTCACAGACCGACCACCTATTTCCTAATCCGCGGCGGTTTCACCAATCAGAATACGAGACAGAGGGTGATAGCCAATCGTTGCGCTTCAAAAGTCAATTGACCAATCAGCTGTGCACACACAGATACGCGAATGGAGGAATGGAGCAGAAGTGTACACGACAGTTTTCAGGATGTGGGAACGCCTGTGAACAGCTGACTCTCTCTCAGCCGTGTGTGAAGTAAACAGTGTGGTATATAAAATATGAATTAATATTAATTATTAGTTTAAATAGTCAAATATTATGTAGTCTACATAAGTAAGGTTTCGAGTGATAAGCATGTTTATGGCTGTTAAGTTAAAACATGTATTTCCTGTTTTATTACAACAGTTTCCGATGTTCGGATAAGATCTGACATATATATTATATATATTTAGAGAGAGAGAGAGAGAGAGAGAGAGAGAGAGAGAGAGAGAGAGAGAGAGAGAGAGAGAGAGAGAGAGAGAGATCATGATCATACAATTAATTTGACTTTCACTTCATCACAGGCAAATATAATCTAATTTATAAAACAGTTTTAAATTCTTCAATATCTATATCTGAAATGCCCAGACATAACAATCAAAAATATATATTACATTCAAACATGACTAATGCAATGCAATTACAAATACAAAAAGAATTTAGTCAACTATTTTCATTGAGTGGCACAGGTGTTTGTGGGCATCCAACTAACTGGTGCAGGCAGGATATACACAAGTGTTTCATATTCACACCTCCACAGATATCATTTCTTTAATCCAACCCCTGGTTTCACAGATAAGACATAAACCTAGTCCCAGACTAAAATGCATGTTTGAGTTTTAACTGAAAGTAATTTGCACTGACATATCTTAAAATGTCACAGACTATTTTTTGTCTCAAGATACACACCAATGATTTTTCTAGTGCATGTATATTAAAGTGACTTAAATGTCCTAAATGAACTAAGGCCTATGTGTATTATGTCCAGAGTTTCTGGCATGACACAACATGGGCTTTGGCTTAGCAGAGTAGTGCTCCATATCCAAATGTCTGTTTAATGGCATCAAAGTAGTATCTCTGCCAGCCCTCTTTCATCCTTTCCTCTTCATTGCTGGGAACTCCTCTGGCCTCCAGAATCAGCTCTGTCTCACTGCCTCGATTCACAAAGTTTAAAATGACAGTTGCTGCATGTCCTGAAAGAAAATTAAAAAAAAAAAAAAGTCATTTCTCAGATTAAAGCAAACAGACCCAACAATAGTAAACAACACTGGCTGCAGTCCACAATGAATGACACATTCCAGACTTCATAGATATTCCTTAAAGGTATACTTCAGGATTTAGCATTAAGTGTTGTATTTGTAGGAAACCTGTAATATTTTCAAATTACCATGCTTTCCACCCTCATATCCCCCTGAGACGAGAGATTTATGTATTTTTGTCTGGAAAAAATCCTCCGATGACGCAAAAATTGTCATTTTGTGTCATCGGAGGATGTTTTGGCCACAGGCTAAAGACTACAGTCAGTAGTAGGGGCTGTCCCGCATCTTTTCAAACCACCCATAGAGGGTGGGATCTCACTCACATAATGTACACATAGTATCAGCCATCTTTTTTTGGAAGCTAAGGCTAGCAGGCTCTGTTCTGTGGAGAAAGCTGAGTAGTAGGGGTTACCGTCCTATTTTTCCTGGACATGACATGTCCAAATTCAAAAATAATTTCACATTTCTTCTACATAAATGACCCATTTTAAATACACATTCATCTTTCCAGAGAGTGAAGTATCTCTTTAATATAATTATTCAAAACAAGTAATAACTAACATTAAACAAAACTAAAATTAAATAAAACTAACTAACAAAAAAACTAACATTATTACTAATATTAAAAGTGGTATGTGAATTCATTAATAAGATAATAAAACTATTTTAATATAAATACAAATATAATAATCAAATAAATACATAAACAAACAAATAAATAAATACCAGCTGGCCAACTTGAAAACCTCCATCTCATGACAATTTTCTGGTCTGGAATCTAAAGGGAAAGGGTAAGATTCTTAAAATCAATTTCGAAAACTACTGTCATCAACAAAATTATTAAATGATTATTCTTACCAGTTCTGCAAACTGTCCGTGAACATTTCCTTCCAAAATTTGAAATTTGCCACCCGAGCACCCATCCACAAACGCAGAAAGATGTGTAAATGCCTGTACCATCTATGAAAAGACAAGTGCAAGTGAGTTCCACATCTATGCATAAAAGACCACCAGAATGCATTTACATGTATTGTTTTGATTGCATTTGTATAGGCTGACAGAACAATAGGAGAATTATTCTGACCTCTTTGTTTAGGAAAATCCTGTACAACTCTTCTGGTGAGGTAAGGAAGGTGTCTTTCAGATTGAAAGACACTGTTGGAATTTTGACTCCAGTGTTGGAAGAGTTACCTGTAGTGGAGGACCCAATCTGTGGGGTTGGGAGATAAATATATATATTTATCTAGTGCACACATATAACTTGATTCTGAAAATAAGCACAAACAAATTTAAATAACTGAAACAATAACTAAAAGAAAAAACATCTTTAATGTTATACTTGCTGATCACACAGCATAAATGTTGTGCTGCTTTGCACAGTATGTGAGATGACCATTTCAGACATAAAATAAAGTGGATGGATGACTATATATCTCAAATTTCAAGTTCAAGTTACTTTATTGTATCCGAAGGTAAATTTTGTTTGGAGTGGAGTGTTGTTCCTTATACACACATATGTAAAAACAAAGGGACACATATCACGCATCATTCAAACTTAAGACAGTCAAAATTAAATATAAAATAAGTTACCAGAAATGTTTATGAGAACTTACTTGGGTATTGTCCAGTTTGACCTTGGCTTTTGGCTCCTGATTCTGTTTGTTAAGTGCATTTTCTGTTGGTAAAATCATACCCTGAGAGAACTCTGTGAAAACAAGTCACAAGAATATGATTAATTATATATAAATAAATATACAAAATTAAACAAAATGACGTTTTAGAACCCTTGCCTGTTTTAAGATGTTTGACGTAGTTGCCCAGTGCCATTCTGACTTTCTTAACTCCCTCCCTCCTCATGAGATCAGTCAGCGGTGTGCTTGGCTGGTCTTTACACAGTGAAACACAGATCTGTACATATAAACATCATTTAGAGATTTCCATGCAACATCCTCTCTTGTGTTGTGAACTTTTTCTTCTAAAGTGTTTGAAAACTCAGAAGTGAAGACCAGGAGACTCGGGTGTCTCTTTTTAAGCAGGATTCTTTAATGCTGTTGCATTGCTGTAGTCTGCTTCATCCAAAAATCTTAGCCAAGTCTGACCTAAGCCATACATTGTAGTTGATACACCTTTCAAGGAGGATGGGTTACATAGAGGTGGAGACACTCTGAAACCAAGCATGTGGCTCAGCATGAGACACGAGAACAGGAAGGACAGGCCTGGGAACCCCTACTGTTTTCAGATATTTCCTGATCTCATCATTCATGAACTTTCTCAATATAAAACACTACTGTATTGGAATCTAAATTAAACATTTAAATACATTTGTAATCCTACACTTGTATAGAAAGAGTATTTTATTGGGAGAGAGGTTCACTTACATCTAAGTCATCCATGTCATTTTCATCAGAGAGATTTGCTATTTCCACAGTGCCTTTATATTTGATTCCAATTTTACTTGTTCCTAAAGTGAAGAAAAAATATTTTGTAGATTCACCAATGCACCAATTATTATGTTGTGTAAGCAAACAGAACTTTCATTCACCTGTCCATGAGGCTTTAACAACCCACTCATAGAAGTAGATCAGTTTCCCTTTACGGTTGTTGATGGAGGCCTCGCCGTCTATATTGCTGACATCTGTAATTTCGCATAAGCCTTCTTCACCCTCTACACGAATCCTGAGAAGGAGGTTATTTATTACATCTTGAGACCAACTTGTGACATCTCTCTCTGTCCTGTAAGAAGATTAACAAAATGAAATAATTATAAACATAATTTGTTTTATAGAAGTTGCATATGATTCATGTTTTAAATGAGAACTATGCATTGCAACCATTCATTTCAGTTTCTCCAAATTCAGAGAATAAATCAAACCGACCAATTAGACTGTCTCTAACAATCTTTACAATGGCATACAGTAGGCTATGTGGCATACATTTGCACACACACACACACACACACACGCACACACATAGACAAGTATTATATGTGTATGGAACCAATAAAATAAGTGCTTTTTATTGTTATGATTGCCTCCTGTGGGACTTATAACTACAAACTGAGCCTTAAAAACATTAAAACCACAAGGGAGTCTATACGTCATTCTTAAAGAACTTCAATCTTCAGGCAGGTGAGTACTTTAGTTAGGCTATAGATTTGACTATATTTTGAAACATAAATACATACATACATAACTAAGTAAGACATTTCAAGTGGGACAGTTCAAAAGTATTGCTCGGTTTGCTTTTCATCAGAGCACCAGTCTAATTCTGTCTCGAATTCATACTTCCAAAAATAGCTTGTGCCAGCCTACAGGACATTCCAGAGGCTTGAAAAAAAAAAAAAAAAAAAAAAAAAAAAAAAAAACACTGGAAAAAACTAACCAAAGGGCTCTCTGGGAATCTATTACAAATCAGATGTAAGCAGTAGATATGAAATATCAAACAGTTTCAGCCGTTCCCTGCGATGTGACATGCAATATTGAATTTGGCTGTTTCTGTCCTCATTGAGATTAGATAGTTGAGCATGTGAACGTGGGAAGTGATCAAAAAGCTCAAAATCTGTGATCAATAACAGAATATATTTTACCTATACATTTATGCATTTAAACTTAAATCTAGATTAATAAATATGATAGGAAACATAATTTAATTTCTTAAGAGACACTTCATAACAGACCTACAGCTAGCGGCATGCCCTTAACAATACTGTATTGCAAAGAGCTACAAAACTTACACCTCGTTTTCCCAACTGGAGGACATGCACGTGCTACTTACCAATGCCAGTTATTGACATTTGTCGCATCTGATCTTTCTTCCACAATCCAGCGCGGGTCCCCCTCTCCCCATTTGGCCATGACAGAATTTAGGTGATTTAATAGAACCGAGATGTTCCGATAAACTGCGGATGCGGTTAGTAGTAGCCGAGCTCAGATTGACATATGTAAATTCGTGCATAAACGTATGCAGCTGCAGCTCAGCTGATTTGCTGCGTCGATGAACTTTAAATATTCATGAGAATGTTTAGGAACAGTGAGCGACGGAACGAGTAGGCCTGTTTTTAATAAAGTGCACAAAACAAAACTGTTAAGAGTGTGAAATCTTAAGGAAGCACGGAACAAAAGATAAAGCTGTATGTAAGGAGTAGTCGAGAGTCCGCTTAAGTCGTCAGCTGTTCCCCAAGACCTTTATTAAGCCCCTTAGAAAGTACCAGAACTGGGTGAAGACGAGAAGCTTCCCTGAAAAACGAGAAAGCTGCGTAGTGCGGACCCCCTACTGGGAATTGATTTTCACTACCTCAGTGCAACCCTCTAAATCTCACCCTCAAATATCATCTCTCAACTGGACTGAAATTCAGACAACCCCATGCACCTAAGTTAACTGTAGCTTACTGATGTCTAGTGTATTAGGGGAATAAAAGCAGGAAATATAATATCGATGAATTAAAATAAAATGCATCTTAGGGTAGCTACTTTCCATGACAATGGCCGGGTCAAATTAAAAGTTTAACTTTAAAGTGCTTTATTATCATTATGTTTTTGTCAAACCTTAAAGTACACATTTTCTAAATGTAGAGAACTTGATTATACATTTAACTGTATTTTACATTTAAAATTAATATAGGCCTACAAATATTTTTACATGACATACAAGTTTCAATAGAAATTACATTATAGGCCTATTTTAGTTAACTATATGCAGCACATTCGTTAGTATGTTTTAAACAAATTTCAAAGACAGAAGTAATTATGAAATTACATATAAAGATGTAACCTACTTAAGTGGGAAAAAAAGTGATTGCATTTGATATATATTTAAGCAATAATAGCTACATTTTAAAATAGCATGCAGAAAACATTACATTCAGTTAACAATTAAGGATGTTCTTTAAAAGTGGTCCTTTATTATTTTTCAGAAGGGACACAAGATGATAAAATTATTGAGAAAAGTCTTAATGTTGCTTGTCCAAAAAATCTTTTTTTGCTTTCATAACTTAATTAATCCACAATTTGGACATTCATAGATTCATGTACAGTAGGCCTGTACTAAAGAGTGAAAGAAACAGATTTTACTAAATGCGCCAGTTATATAGTTTTTCAAATGCTTAGGCAGCTATTTTCATTTAAAAAAAAAAATGCTTGTTAGCATATTGGTGCAAGCTGACTATAATGAAGGGCAATCAATATTTTTACTTGGTCAGTTTAATACAAATGTGACAGTTAAACCTGTTATTATGCAAAAACTATGCAACTGTGCTAAGGGAAGGATAGTGCCTTTGAAACACCGAAACTCTATGTATATTAACCAATATTAAATTGACTGTTTTCTTTTTTATTAAATTATTTCTGTTATTAGATTATCCCAAATCAAATGCATAGTGTGTCCAGCAGGTGGAGCTCAGGTAAAGAGTACTGACTGATCTTTGATTATCCGCCTGATCTTCTGTCTATGGATCTTCCATGTTGTTGTGTAAGAAAGTAGCCTGACGTCGTCATACTCGGATTCTAGTCAGACCATCCTCAAATGTTGTGGGCGGGGCTAAATTCGGCTGGCACCCAGGCTAGTAAGAATGAAAGTGTATGTTCTGACCTTCTATCAGTTTATCATATCAGAAAAAAAATGTTGACCATTATTTCAGGAAGACTGCTGTTAGTACATGTTGTTAACTATCAGTGTCTTGGTAGCAGGACACTTTATATTGACCTTTTTCTCCAATCACATATTTTAGTAATCGCCATAAATTAGGTAAAATTCAAAAACACTCAATATTCATCCTGTATAAACAGTATTAAAACTGAAACTGTGTTTCCATTTAAAAAGTAGGCCTAGGCCTAGGCTACTTAAAACCGTTTGCCAGGCTATTTTTTTTAACTCAACTTCAGATTTGGGACATGGGAACGAGTGTTGCGTAAACTAGATTACGCTAAAGGAAAATCAATTTTCTCGAAAATACTGAAGCCAACAGAGCAGACATAAGCAAGGCAGCTCGCGCCCCAAAGGGCACTATATGCACGGCGGTATTTCCGGTGAAGGTAACTCCATACCGCTCCATAGAGTATACTCGTAAGAGAACTTAGGTTTATATTCCAAAGCATTCATGACTTAGAACCATTTAAGTTAATATCTGTGATGAAAAAAACATACACATTTTCAAAAAATATGTTGTTTAAGGATTTGATATATTTTTAATGTTTTTTTTTTTGGCAGGAAATTTTTATTATTGATTATTGAAAATTATTGAGCAAAGTAAAAGAACAAGAAGAAATGCCTTTTAAAATGGCATAAACAGATTCCTTTCAAATAGCCAAGGTATAATCAAATGAATTATTCAGAGGAAACTGACAGGTAAGCATCTCATGCACTTGACCACATATTAGCTACCTGAACACTAAGTGTGTAGTTCTGCTTTGTGTCCAACAGTGTTGTATATGTAAAATTAATACATGACAAAATGTAGTCTTGACATATGTGTAGATACAAATCATGTTTTTAATAATTGTTAAAACTGGTATTTTTCTGTTGTGTTTGTGTGTGTGTGTGTGTGTGTGTGTGGGGGGGGGTATTACAACATTATACAAGAATCTGTAGTCTAATCAGTAAGAAGAATATGTTCAGAATCAGATCACATTTATCTGAGAACCTGTCACCATGCCATATAGCAAGGAACACTTTTTTTTTTCAGTCTAAATTGACTTCCCCCACTTTGCTGACTTTGTTCTTCCTGGCAGCTGCCATCAAGCACAGCAACTGCAGAGATATCCCAGGAGGAGTGCAGCAGGGTGCGTCTCTGTACCCTCCAAAAGTCGTGTGTTTATGAAGAAGAACATGTCATTTGAAATGCTTAAAACTATAAAAAATAAATAAAAAAAAGAACAGAATGATGGCTTGAATGAATAGACTTTATGGGGCCGACAGCAGATTTCTTCATACAAGATTCTTCAAACATTTATTGCAAGCAATTCGAGCAATGTGCAAACGCCTCCAGAACGACTCCATCTAAGAGTTTAAATTAATATATATGACATGCATCATGGTGTAAAATCCCAATTTTAATGTACAGCTAAAGTGGTGCCCTTTATATGACGATTCATTATACCATTTATGTTTGTGTAGAATATACAGTATGTTGAATCCTATATCTATATAGCATATAATGCCAAAAGAAAGTCAGTCAATATCTATTCACATGCGGGGGCAATGTCCATCTTTTCTAAATTTTGAACTGCTTTGTTTATTCCACATTGCCTGTCATTTTTTATCCCTTTACTTCCAAAAAAAAGTGTAATTGACTTGTTTTGGATGCAGAGTAAATACACAACACGTTTCCATTTCCATTTTTTTTTATTTGACATACTGACCTGCTACAATATTGCATAGAATATGACTGCAAAAGAAAATGCTTTATTATTTACAGACCTCATATAAAATCTGTGGTCAAAACAGATAGCAACAGATCAAAAGATAGTTGCTGGGGGAAGAATAAATTGTAGGGATTAAAGTCATTGTTTTATATAAATAAAAAAAATACCTAGCCTTTTATTCATTCAAAGTTATATAGGCTCACTACATTGTGTCATTTGCAAGTAGGCAAAACAGCGCTTTATATTCATTTTTTTTTTTCATATTGCACTTAGGACAAAGTGACATTTTGAGCTTTCTGATATTACAATTTCATTAGGATATATAATTATATAATTATTTATTAACTTCGCTTAAAAAATAAACTGCCAAATCAACAAGATGAGGTGAAGTTTAAAGCTTGCTATTTTGTGCATAACAACCAAGCAAATTTGAGAAGGACCATGAAAATACAAACTCTTGCTGCTTTTTGTATTCTCTGTGCAACCGGTACATGAAACGTACCATACATTATTTGACTAGGCCGTTCACAAGTTTACAACACAGTGTGAACTCCTTTTCACTGATGCTCTGTGCATTACTGCAATACATACTGAGACTAAACCATAATGAACATTAGTTAAAAACCAGAGGCTCCTGGGGCTGATTATTGTAAAACAAATGTCCTTCAAAAGACTGAAATTCAAGCAGCAGGACAAATTACATTTAAATGAGGCCAACAACTCTAAACTCTCCTCGATTATCTTAACCACTTTCGTATAAAAAGTTTAAAAGCTGCCTAAACTGCCTGATCCAAAGGGAACTGAACACACAGTAGAAAACATCCCATCATTGCTCAGTTCAGAGTCAGCACAGATTGAAACCTTTACAAATATTTCAATGATAAACATCTCTTCATAATTCTGTATCATCTATGTACATGTTAATTATTACTAAGAAGAGGAGGTGAAGTACAAATCACGCTTCAAATAACAAATAAAACCCTCCTAAAGACCGATAATGATGATATTTCACTCTTAAATAAAAGCAATATATTATATCATGATCTTCAGTCAAAATGTATAAATACAAATATATATACAAACAACACAAATAAAAAGAGAAAGAAACAAACTGATCAAGTTTACAAAGCTACACACTTATTAGGATCCACAGCTCTCAGCATTAACAGGTTGCTGATAATCTGACCATGCTGATGCGGACCATAATCTGGTCACATCTAACACAAGTATGTTTTCTAAAATCTGTGTGTAAACTTTGTGAGTGTTGGGTTTTCTCTGCGGCGATGCATGTGTCTTGTGAGGGGGAAGGGAGGATGGGGTGTCTGCTCTGTAATTAGTTTATTATTATATGAATATCTCATTGTATTTTTGCTGGAATGCCAAAATTTAATCCAAATTAAGACTAAGTCAGTAATGATCAGAGAGCCATAAGGCAAGGGAACACATTCCAACCAAATTGAACCGCTTGCTATTCTATTCCACATTAAGAATAAGGCTCCTCCCTTGAATCAAAATGATTGGTCGGGAAGAGAACGGAGCCCCTGTGGGCCTCGCTGGGGGCGGGGCTTGTTTTGAGCGCACCAATGAGAGTGAACACATACCAGCTGTTGTCAAACTCTCAATGTAGCATTTACCACTAGCACGGCTCTCCACGTGACAGAAGCTGTTTGCTTTAACTCCCCCCTCCCCCCTTAATCTGGCTCTCTAGTTCTTCCCCTCCCCCTTGTCTCTGCCCTGTCTTTATGCAGACCGCAGCTTGTGGCTCTTTGCATTCGATTGCACCAACTTGTAGTTCAGTGGATGTAAATGCAGCACAAATATGAAGGGCCCTTGCTCTGGTCTACCATCTTGTGTTGTAGCAGTAATAACTTCAAAAAGTTGTGCATGAGATGGCTCAAACGGGCCTAAAACTTGTGATGAGAGGAATAAAGTAAGCAGGTGAGACATCAGTTCGGATGAATTTTTTCTTGTGAGTAAGCTTGGACATTCAGAACAGCACAAGATGCATCCACGATCAGCTTTTTGCAGTGTAGATCACAATGAAGGACAGAATGGAGCTGTGGAGCCACATTCAGGTAATGGCTTCTTAGAGGACAGAGGGTCCTGCTAAATGCTCAAAAAAGCGGCAAACAACCCATGTAGGGAAGTTCATAGGGGTAGAGCAAGAATCTCAGGCAAGTCTATGTGCGGTTCCACAGTGTGCAGTTCATCGTCGGCAGTCTTCATTCTCCATTATAGGCACTATGTTCATACGAGGGATTCGACGGTGGCTGTGTCTGACAATCATGTACGTGAAAAGTAGAAATAGCATTAAATTCCGAGTGATTCGAAAATATATCTCACTTTTTACACAAGCAACAGCTCGTTCTGAAACCAAAAGTCAGAAACGTTTCGGAAAAAAGTTGAATAGAAAGATGAGCAAAAGCATTTCTTCTACAGCTTTAGCTTTGGACTGAATCCCACCATTTGAGGTGGCTTTCCTGTGAACGCAGAGCCATTTATAAAACAATCAGCAGTTTTTTTAAGTTATTTGAAGAGAAACCATTCAAATATAGTTGTAACAATGACAGTCTTTGTATAGAGAAAGAGCTCTTGGTATCTTGAGAGGTAGTGTGAGCGCTGCATGTGCATGACATGATCTGACAATTGTAATTACTGACAGTAAATGTAATGTTTCAGAATAGCGTGGAAATCGCGCACAAAAAAAAAAAAAGTGTTCAGCTCATCAACAGCTACAGAGCATCCATTATGATCCACTTTTCTTCCATCTCCTCCTCCTAAAGTAGCTATCCAATATAAATAAGTGTCAATGGTAATACTTTGTATTTGTTTCCAAAGTCCCTGCATATTCATATCTTAGTTTGCTTAAATATATGAAGGACGGCAGCATAAGCTTGGCCATCAGATAAGTCTTAAAAATGTGCATTTATCCTACAGTGAGTGTGTGTAAGGCAGTTTCCTTTTATTATATATAAATATAGCAGTCCTTTGTATAAAAATAGATAAAATATTTGCTTGTTTAAAAAAAAATTAAACGCTTTATATTCATTTTCCATAGAAAACATCGGGATGGCTGAATGAGGACACTGTGGTGCGAGCTGTGGTTCAAGAGCGCACCAGGATCTCCATGATGTGGTCCAGGTCGTTGAGGTCTGAGAGACAAAGCTGCAGGCTGCTGTTGGAGGTGCAGCTGGAAAGGCTCTTAAGGCCTTCATCCACCCCACCGCTTCTCTGCGCAGGACACGGCAGAACAGAGATGTCAGAGGAGTCGTACATTGACGTGTCGATGTCCTCAAATATGTCATCTAGTGCCAAGTCTGTCAAGTAGCTGGTGGAATTTGTAATCTCAAATGAGCCAAAGAGTGAATCCAACGACCTTGTGTCGTCTTCACCAGCGAAGGATGGCAAAAGAGTCTCATTTTCAGCACCGCCCAACTGGACCTCCTCATCATCAGCCGTCCTAAGGGGAAATGAAGGGGACCGTGCTCCAGTTGGGGGTTGAGGACAGTCTAAGGGCACGGGAGGCAGGTCAGGGAAGTGCCGTGGGGTCGAGGCATGAGGGAGTGAGGGGCCGAGCAACGCTGGTGGCAAGCAGGTTTCCCCCTCCTGTCTCATCTCCTGCTGAATCTGGCGGAGGGTGTTGGCCAGCAGGACCGAGCGGTGTAGGCTGGGTTCAGCTCGCTGCAGACAGCTTTGTAGCTTGTCCAGACACAAGTCCAGCACCAGCTGCCTCTGCTGTGGATATGGCAAGTCCTGGGAAGGGTCCTCGCATGTGCTCAGCTTACGTTTCACCCCCCTGCCCAACATGTACCTATAGACAAGAACAAAGGAAAGTTAGGAAAAACTGGTCAGGAATACTTTGTTAGCTGACCTGCAGTGAAATCAAACAATGCATTAAGGAGCATGATAATTACTTGTCCTTCCAAGCTTCATCTAACAAAATAGTTTGCAAGAACACATCAGAGGGATGTTATGTAGCAACAGCAACTCTAACGTTTATTCACAAGTGAGACATTGTCTCTCTACAGACCACTGATCTATAGATCTCAACATGTCAGTAGTGACATGTTTTCATTTTTGACAGGAATGAATGAAAGTGGTGCTGTGAGGAATTAAAGTATAGCTTGTTCAATGGATTGCACCGTTGTTTATAGGGGTGTCACGAATCTCCAAAATCTCGATTCAATTCAATGTTCGATTCTAAGGTCACGGTTCGATTCGATTCTCAATGTTTACATTTATTTATTTATTTTTTTGCAAATCAGGATGCTCTCTCTCTTACATGCGCTTCATGAGGCACACACGGAAGGTCTCTCACCCTCTCCCTCTCTGCCATGCGCGCTATACGGTTTGGAGCACAGTTTATTCTGTCTCACATGCGCGCTCTTGCTCGCTCACTCTAGATTCCGGGAGATTTGATCTAATTTGCGGGCATCAGGGTGCTGCCATCAATATGAAGGAGACTCCCAGAGCTTCCGCAAACTGTGGCTTTCTTGAAGCGCGAACTTTGTCAACATAACTCACTGGAAATCCAAAAAACTACCACACCTGCGACTTCATTGAAAGAGGAGGGGGTTTAAGTTCTGTTGATGGGTCTCCTGCTTCTGCAGTTGCCATGATGCTCTTTTGAATGGCTGTAGCCAAGTTAGAGGAGGTTGACCATAGACTTGCAGCACTTCAACATGTGTTTTTTTTTTTGCCGCTTGGCACACTGACCAGACGTGAGATGGAGGAGTGGCACTGGCAGCATCGACAATTAAATTTTTTAATTTGAAGTTCGAGATTAATTCACAATCTCGGTCGATTTGGATTTAATATTGAATCGAGCCACCCTTAGTTGTTTAAAAACATGACATTATCCTGCTGACAAAAATTCTTTATAAAAAAAATAGGGCTGCCCACCCCCAGTCGTCTAAACGTTAATCGATTCTTAATCAAGTTTAATGTAACATGCATTTCTCTCTATAGACATTCACTATACTGTGGAGATGACGAGCCAGCATTGTTATTTGCTGCCGACAGTGACTCTGAAAAAACTAGTTTATTAATAAATTAAAAAAGTTCAGATACCTTAGCCTTAATAACTTTCAGTAGATAAAATCTCCATAAAACATTTAAGTTTTGAAATTTGTAATTTCTGTAACTACACATGATCTAGGACCTTTCTAAGAATGCTCCCATGTTATACTGTTTCAGTTCTCTCCAGTTATTAACTTTGCATGATAATAAACCAACTGATGTAACAGCACCATGACAGCCATCAGTGCAAACAGACCATTGTTGAACTCTGTCCTTGACAGAACTCTTTTGCCTTGAAATTTGACTTATCTGAAACTCGACTGATAACAAAGCTTTAACCCGACACAGCTCCTCATCCCAGAGCGGGGCTTCAAGAGAGGTGGGTGCATTAGCTGAAGCTCCTCCTGTCTGCGACTGCAGTACACTTGAGAATAAGATCATGCTTCATTAGCGCTCCCTTCACACAGCGGAGGAGGATACGCAGCACAGGAGCGCAATGCTTCCTGCTGCAGCTCTCCAAAGCCTTCTATCCTGTGAGCGATACTTACAAGCAAAGACCTCCAAGTCTAATACATTCTTAAAAACCAACATCCCAAAAAGGGTGTTTCACAGCGATGCCATAGAAGAGCCATTTTTGTGCTATTGAGGAACATTTCAGTGAATAACTCTTAAAAGAAGAGTTTTTCTCTACAAGTGTCAGAAATATTTGAATAATCTAAAAGAACATTGTTGCCCCAATTTTTCAGTTCAAAGCTCAAAGCTACTTATTCCAAGCCACAATTTTTGTTTGAGCTAAACATGCATGCACAAAGAAGAGCGAAATGTGGCTTGTGGGCACGCGATTTGAATCCGCACCATAACTGCTCTGTCAGATAGCCGCCTCGGATCTAATGTGCTGGAGTTTGAGTGGAAAGGGCTGTAAATGTGAGAGACGGTCTATCCACCTCTGCGCTCTCTGTTGTGTAGGCGCCCCCCTCTCTACATCCATCACTCTGAACGAAGGCAGACATCCCCCGCAGGTCTGGTCACTGACTGCTCTTCTCTCTACTGCAGGGTGCGCAGGAAGCTGCAAGAGCCAAGAAGAGCCTTTTGTGTTTAGAAGTGAGATGGATGCAATGCATTAATACTGTGAAGTCTCCATCCCATCATGTAGAAAAATATGCAGCCTGAATTCTTAGTTTAGATAATAGATACAGCGACGTGAACAATCAGTCGTGAACCTTAAATGAGGCATTAAGACAAGGAAGAATCAAATTTTATTTAAAGAACAACTTAAACCATTTGTTATTAGAGCAAGTTTGATTAAACACTTTTAAAGCTCAGAAACAGCCCGAGCATGTGTGGCGCATGCATGGACTGCAGCGTTCAAGTGTGTCACGCTGTGGCTAGCAGTTATATAACCACCCATGCTAGCAGAGCACTCTGGGCTAAATTCTTGCTCAGTCCTATAAGTGCCTTTCACAAAGTAGTCACAAGGCTTCAAAAGGGACATTTTGTATTCCTGCAGATTTCACAGCTGAATTCCGGCAGGAGCACACACGTCTCACGTCACATCTGCCACAAAAAGCTAGAAATGAAATGTGAGCGAGCAAACCACCTCCATGCAAAAACAATATAACCAATTAGAATGTTATAATACAAATTTAAAGATTTTAAAAAGGTTTAAATGACTGATCCTTTACTTGCACAGTCAAATTTGATTTATAAAGCCTCTTTAAAGAAGGCAACTGAACAACTTGGAATTTGACCTGGTCTCTATAAAGTCTCGCAGCTTTAAAGCAGCAAGACATGATTTAAATTGGGCCCCTCTGGTTAGACGGGCCTCTGTGGTCCGCTTACCATGGCAACAGCAGTGGATGAGAGACTGGCGCTTGAGTGGCACACAGACTCTGCAGCTCAAAGACAATAAGCACAACTACAGAGACAACCATCAAAGTGGGTGACCACAATAGGATCCATAGAAGGAGCATTGCAGCAAAATATGTTGGATTGCATCAGTTTAGGTCTGCACAAATAATACATGATGGTACTTCAGACTTTAATATTTTTTTCACACCTAGTGGTGAATCAGAAGTGAGGCCCACCATGGAAGTCCCACTATGACAACACAATACATTGAAACAGAGATACTGAATTCTTTTATATGCCTAATAACCAAAATGCTGAACTAATTTTTCATAATTCTGCAGTAATAACCATGATCATTATTTGTTCATAATAAGTAAAACTCAATATTATTTTTATTTTTTAATGAATTATTATTATTGAATAAAACTTTTAACAACAATTATGTTGTCCTTAATGTATTGATGAAATGTTACTGTGTGAAGCACAGTCTCAATAACAGACTTTACTTTCTTGTATAATGATGGCGAGTCAAACAGAGAATATTCAGTGTTTTATAGAACGTCAAGTTAGTTTTCATACTGATTGTGGAACGCGCAAAAGAGGCTGAACATCTGAGAAGTGAACTGTATACTGCCAAACAAACCATAGAGATACAACAGTTTCAGAGATAAGGACTTGCGGTTTACCTAAAATAAATAAATGAATGAACTGAAGACCACTCTGAGCTCAAGATAAAGAGTTTCTTTAACTCGTATACTGGTTTGCATTGTGATACTTTATGTACAAGAGCAAATCAAACTGATATGGTTGTCTTTTTTTTTTTTACAAACTTTTTCTCTTTCAGTTTCACTCCCTTGGCCCTCCCACTGCCCCATTAGATGCAGTAACGATAAAGATGAGAGCAGGAAATTCTTAAAGAAAAAAAAAAAGGAGCAAGTGAATAAAAAAAGAGAAGGTGTATGTAAGGCAGAGCAAGCAGGAGAGTCAAGAAAGGTTGGTCAGAGAGAAAGAGGGAGGAGAACGATGGATTGAATTGAAAACTAAGTAAGTGCACAGGGGGTTGACTGAGTAGGAGGGAGGAAGTAGGTGGCAAATGCCATTGACAAGAAGACTAAGTCTTGAATAATGAACCATTGGGTACACAAGCCGGATGTCTTAGTTTGGGCAGCTTTGTTTGTAACTAGGCGGCTCCAACAGACTGATAAAGTGACTCAGGGTGCTAGTCCCGCTGACAGACGTGAACAGACGCTCATATACAGCACGCTTGTATTTATCAACGGTGTTACGGTGTATCTTGAAAATTCTAGAAAGAGATTCAGACGGATTTTAATAAATTTACTATGGCGTTCACTTTCCGAAAGATATCTGAAACTGCATTATACGTTTATAACACAGTATGAAACACATAATTACTCCTTAAAAATTAATGTAAAATAACACATTCATTCGAATAATAAGAATTTTGGTAAAACCGAAAACACTTGATTTGCATTCATGTATTCTTGACTTTCGCTTTTACTTCAGTTATACAGGTTTACGAAAATGCATCTGAAAAAAATCGTACGGATATTTTATTCTTTAATAATAAGTTAGAAAAAGAAAATTGTTCTGTCACATTTCGACTGAACGTTAGTCGGGTCCAAATATCAGTGAGGAAAAATCGATCCCGTTACGCAACCGAAACCACGTAACGTTACGACTAACAGGAGAGAGAAAGCGGGAGGTAACTTAGCACAAAAGTTGTGTTATATGTTCACAGCGGTCTAGCATAAAACAATAATTTTGCTAGAAGTCCTCCGGTTGTAAATAAACTAACGTTAGTCAGTAACGTTAATGGAGCTCTTTAACTACTCAAAGCTCAAGTATCATCATCAACACAACCTCGAGTTGTTACGTAAAGCGAGACAGTGCTGATCAGTGCTTATATATAAACATAATTTGCAAAAACAAAATGATACCTAAAAGATCGCCGACCAGAATCAAGTGTCATTCAGAAAACAGTTTATGACTAATGTTACAAGTCTTTACCTTGACGAGGAAAGGACACCACCATCTCCGCCGGGCTCAACTTCCTTCTTCACAACAGGGGACTCCACATCCAGTCGACACATAGATACAGTAGGAATGCCGTTTTTTCTTTTCATGGACGCCTCGAACGCTTTGATATCCCTTTGACCCATACCATTATGTTTGGTTCAACCAGTTGCTTCGTTGTTAAGCGTTTATTACAACCAAAAACTCTCGCAAGACGTGGGCGCGCACTGCTAGCCTCCGTGGCTAAGCTCACAGTGATGCGCAGGGAATTAGCCAGTTAGCTAGTTCGTACTTGGCAAAGTACGGTCTCTGTCTATATGGAACTACGAAATTAATTTACACGAGTTACTCGAGCGTCCGCTACATTCTCTTTGCTGATAAAAATAAGATGTACGTTTGCTTAAATCGGTCGCTGAACTCCGCGTTGAGCTTCTGGTCCAAAGTCTGAACATTATTTTGCGCAAAACTACGCGTCCGACCGCGCAGGCACGAGAGCCGAACTCTCGATCTACTGTAGAATCAACGGGAAAAGAACTCAGCTGATTGACGGTCGTCAGGTGGCATGGCTGTGATTGGTCGAACGCGACCTCAGTCCCGCCTAGTAACTGCCCCTGATTGGTGGAACGTATGTTCTGCCCCCACCTATCTAGTCTATCACATTAGTCCCTCATACTTGCCCACAGACCGAAAACGTGACTGTTTGGAGCATTGGCTACTGGATATGGTACATCTGCATTGTAAATGTCACGTTTGTGGCTTTCCATTTCCTTTTTTTTGGCCAAGCAAACCATATATATTTTAGGAAAACTGTCTGAATAATATAGATCATGACAACTATATTTTTTTGTTGAATTTCTCTACATGATGTATGGTAAAGCTGATTTATTTTAGTTGAATCTGAAACATTAGGTAAAAAAATCTCACACGGGGTTTGGATAATACAACAATTTCTGACATACAACCTATGCGCGAGAGAGCGGAGGGATTTAAACATTGACGTTCACCGAGTCAAATCTGCAGACGTCATTTGCGTCAGAATTCACTCCGTACAGAATAAAACTCTGACGTTTATTTTTAGGAATGGAATATGGAGGTTACTGTATACTGTATATTACTGTATAAAATGTTGTCTCTGATAAAACTGGAAGTTTTACGCATACACCATACACGTTTTTGTTTTCCTGACATTACTAGCAGTAGCAATTAATAATCAAGTCAATTCTCCGTTACATGAAAACATTCAAACCAGTTTAGAAAAATAAATCGACACGAAAACCATGTCATCACTTTATACTCAACTCAGTTATGGGTAATCTTGCCACTTAAACTCTCTGTGTTCATCTACAGACGTCGGTAACAGATTAATAGTTTCACTATTAAGAAAAACACACTGAATTGTTTTCATAAGATGTACCTTTTATTAAAAAACGTTAAAAAAGCTACAATGCTCATATAAAATGTGTATACTCTATACTAGTTTAAAATCATACAATAAAAAATCCTCTTAGAATTTAAATGAGACACAATGTAGAAGAAAACAATTATCAAAATGTAATAACCTATAATTTGCACAAACATAGTTTATGCAAAACCATATAATATATGTAACAACGGGAAAATGTTGTGTAAAATAAAACCATCTCTTGTTGACTGATTCTGAAGTATAAAAAAAATACTGTACTAAATGCATTTTAAACACTTCATACATAGAAAGTGTTATGACACTCAATGCATAGAACTAGACAAATGTCTTCTCATTATGAGGGGTCTAGAGGACTAATAGCCATTCACCCATATTAAAACAGTCAACTTGCTTAAAATCAATACTTAAACCAATGATTGGTGCAAATCAACTTACAAAGCACTAATTCTGTGACCGATTTACTATAAGCAAAAGGCTTTGGTCAATCAGTCCCCTAGAGTTAAAAAGCCACCCTGAGTTTGACCACAGCCAATACTCACCGTTTGCAGTAAATAAATTAAATAAATTAAGTCACAACATAGAATGGGTTGGCCCCATTATACTTAATTTGTTGATTAGACAAAATATAAGAACATTGACGTCTGACAACAAACAAAACCTACGGCTGAGCTGATTGACAGCCAACTGTAATAAAACCTTGAGAGGAAAAAAAATACTTTGTGCAAACAAGCACATAAATGTAAAACATGCATCATTGTATGTATATTTGGTGCTTTTTTGCATACTGTTGTATTGAATTAAGTTCCTTCAGTTTATGGATTTTGATCAACAGAAAAGTTGTTTCACATAAGAATCTAATCTCTTCGTTTAAAATCAATCTGCAGAACATGTACATAATGTACAGTAACATATTACAAGAAGAATCTATTGTAAAAAATATATATTTATGTACACATTTTAGACAATCTTTTGTCTTCTTATGAAAATATCCCAACCTTTACAATGTTTGTATACATCTTGTTCTGCTCTCTGTAGTGTCATGAGTATAACAAATAAATAAAAAAATAAAATAAAATAAAAAAAACCCACCATGTCTGGACAGACAAATACAGAAAAAAATGATTAAAACATACAAAGGGTATGCAAATAATATGACTATGGTCAGCTCATAAAATCAAGCCATCCTTCACAAGACATCAACTCTTTTCCCTGAAAGGACTCTAGACTTTACTTGCATTCCATAAGGAACAGAAAAGCCATTTAACATTAAGACAAGCGTGTAAGTCTCTGAGTAAGGTCTAACCTATGAACCCACAATGATTTCCATGATGTGATCCAGTTCATTGAGATCAGAACGACAGTTCGGTGTTGACACTATGGAAGGGGAACCATGTGAAGGTCCCAAGCTGTCAAGGAGGTCATAAGGGCCCATCTTGGGTGCACTCTGCATGCCAGTCAGCATGGTGTCCAGATCATAATAGGAGGTGTCCACATCGGAGAAAAGCTCCTCAAGAGCAGAGTCTGGACCCGGTGAACCGTTTTTTATTTCAAATGTCCCAAAAACTTGTCCAATGGTCTTTGGACCCTCAGTGGAAGCCTCATCCTCCGTGTCGATCTCCTCATCTTCTCCTGAACCAAGTCTAGAGTCTTCAAGGACCTCTTCATCACTCTCTATGCCACTGAGCTCATTCTTCTCCCAGCACTGGCCCATACGCCCTGCCAGGTAGACATTAGAAACAGTATCTCTAACCGAAACGGAGCACAGTGTTTCATCAGCCACCACCTCCTCTTCACGGCAACCTTCGTAGCTGATGACAGAAAAGACCTTAGGTTCTGCATCCTGCTCCCGTGACCTGCAAAGGACCTCAGTGGCCACCAAACGCTCAGAGGGGCTCTGGCCTGCACTGCAGAATGCTTCAGTGACCATATGCCAGCTGCCATCATGGGTCATCTCCTCCTGAATCTGCCTGACCGTGTTGGCAATGAGAACCGAGCGGCAGAGGTTGGGCTCCACCAGCATGTGGCATAACTGCAGCTTAATGAGGGACATGTCCAGCAGCGACTGCCGCTGCAAGCTGTACGAGGATGCCACCCTGGCACCAACCAGGCCTTCGTCGGAAATCTCTTCACCACCATCGGAAAATTTACGCTTGGTGCCCTTGGAGAACATGTTTAGCCTACAGACAAAAGACACACAAAAAAAACACAAAAAAACAGGAGAGTGATGGTCAGTTCAAATTCATCCACTCCTGTTTAGGGAATCAAGTCAATCCTGACAAAATCAGAACTAGAATATAAAACCAATAGTGGAGTTGTCAAACAGTAACGACTTTAGTACTAAAATTTAAAAAATTTGACACTGAGCGCTGTTGAGAGGAATCCTAAACACCTCTGATTGCCCACTGTACTCACATGCTCATCAGATATGTCTGTAATTGGCTACCATGATCAGCGCTTCAAAAACAAGTTGTAAATATACATCAATGACGCTGAGTGCTTACACATTACAGACGGGAGCGTTTAAAAGTTAAAAAAAAAACCTTTCAAACACTTCTGTGTGCTCTTAAGCACTCATGTGCCGTAAACATTGCAGCCAATCAGACATATCTGATGAGCGCATGAACACAATGGCCAATCAGAGGCATTTATGATTCTGCTCAACAGCGCCACAATTTTTTAATTTCAGTAGAGACTTGGTACTGAAGCCGATACTTTTTGACAACTCTAACTAAAAGAAATGTCGATGATAAAAGGATACATTCAAGAAGCATCATTTTATGAAAATGCAGTTAAGTTAATTCAACCTAACAAAAAAATATGAACAAATCCAAAGTGAAAATATTCACTCAGAACACCTAAATAGTATAAACATATATGTTGAGTATATATAAATTAACCACATAATAATATATATATAAAATGGATAATTAAATAATGTATGGTGGTTATTTAATTACTTAGAATTAGAATAATAAATTCTATTCTAAATGAAATACTGTATCTTGGTGAGTAGAGCCTAATAAACTATGGATCAACTAAATACTTTAGTCTAATTTAAAATTAATTCAAATGCAACAAACTCCTACATTAAGAATATTTTTGAGGCCACAGATCACATCTTACATTCATGGTCAATCCACAGCCACCTTAAGCATGAAAAATGCATTTTGTAATGTAGATATATTTGCTCATGATGAGGATCTTTTTTCTTTTTAAAGTAGAAAGTAATCTACACTAGATTTAGCTAAAACAAAATGTTGGAAATATGAATCAAGCCTTTGAATATGAATAAAAATGGAGGTGAAAGTATATACCCCAAACAGAAAGTCTAATGTGGAGAGCCACAGTACTGAGACGAGGAGTCCCTGTCTCCGTGGCCAGCCAACCAGGGTTACAGGAGCCTAAAAGTAACAAACATGCATCCAGTATAGGAAAAACACATCACACCAACCAGCATGACAAAGCACATTATCTGTCATTACACCAGCTCTTGACCGACTGAGTGTTTGTGAGCATGTGTGTATGCATGTAGGGAGAAGAAGTGAGGGGGCACAGGGACCTCTGATCAGCTACTTTGTCAGATACTGGTGGGTAGGTGAGAGGTAGGGAAGACATAAAGACGAAAGCTAAACAATGGTAATGAGTTACATTTTACACATCAAACTCTATGCAAAACAAGCAAACCAACAAATTCATTGAGTGCAAGCACACACAAAAATCCACCACATAAATTGCAAAGTCATTTCATGTTAAGAGGGATGACTTAACATAATGGAGATGATTTGCTTGACAGTTACCAAGATCACACACAAGAACTTTAAACCCATAACCACATTGTTAACCAGATATTAATGGCATGGTGGTTTGCCTACCTGAAGCATGGGTGACATCCCAGCACTGTTGAAAAAAGACCAGAGTGCAAGCTGACACACATCCACTGCAACTAAAACTACAACCAACATTTCGTACACCAGCACTGTATTCTGTTTATATGTAATAGAGAGTGCTGCAGGAATGAGTCCTAAAACCCAGAAACAAGTTAGCATTTTTTAACCTCTGATTTCATCATCCCAAATTCAATAGGTTTTTCGATAAATACCTAAAAAATAAAGTCTGATCAAAAAAACACAAGATATTTTCATTAATGTTTTATTAAATAACAGGCTTTTACAGCCTCATTGTATTTATACTATTCTCCCTCAAAATTTCCAAATGTATCATTCTTTAAAGAATGATTGATGGAAACCCAGTGATGGTGACGCTAAAGTCAAATAACCATGGTATAGTTTGTTTATAGTAACTTTTTTACTTCTGTCAATTGCATTTAGGCATCACAATTCATAAAAGTTGTTTTTATTTGTGATGATTATGATGAACAAAACTGGTGAGAAGAAGCATTACATTTTGTTCATTACAAAGTTTGTTTTTCTTTTTGCAATGATCTAAATGTCAATGTAAAAATTCTACATGTTTTTTTTTGGCAATTGTACAGGGTGAAGCTAACTTCTGGGCTGGCCTACAAAAATATGTTATCCCTGCTGCACTCTATATCTAGAAAGATTTTCAGGAGATCTTCATTTGCCCATAGGTAGGCTATAAGAGTTAAGGTATTCTACAGAACTGACATACTTATTCTACATTGCAAGTTGTGACACAAAATTAATTTAAAAAAAATATATATAGTAGCTTCCAGTAGCTGGAGTCTAAGCTACATCAAACTTACAGCGAAGGGGGAAATGTATTTCATCCACAGTGAACGTATCATACAGGCTCCACCCAGACAGACTCACTTCCCCTCCCCCACCGTACTGACGTGGTCAAAAGTGCGCTACTGGGTAAGTAACAAAATAAATAAAAAACCAGTGAAATAAACACCCAAACTCTTAATACGAAGATTCGATAAACAATAATCCACTAGATGTATGTAAAAAGGAGGTTACTCACAGACTCCCTGACATGCGAGACGGGGAAACAAAGGTATAAACCTCTCTGCTGAGACGACAAAGATGGAAGCCATTTTGATTTTTCAAACGGGTCCGCTGGCTAGTCAACTTCGCCTCGTTTACGACCAACCCAAACAGCATCTTCAACTTTTCCACACGTTTACCGTGTCGACAAAATGCACATGAGAGTGAAATATATACTTCGAAAACACACATGACATGTAAAGGCAAATAACAGGGGCGGCTAAACATGGACCGCACGGTCACTTCCGCAAACATGCCGCTTTTCGAAATCGACCGCGCATTTAACCATCGCGGATCGAGATCTTCTAAAGCGGCGCGACTACATAATATATATTTTATTTAAATCGCACATCCCAGTAGGTCAAGACTTACCTCGTGTTTTTTTGGTGGCGAGCGTCATAAGCGTTTCGTTGGCCTGGTTTAATACTGAAGCTGCAGCTCCTTCGGCCTCACCAGCACAGATTGCAGTGAGCATAGCATACGGCAAACAGCAAGAGGCAGCCAGCTGCAGCAGTGAAAGGGCCGATGGGGGCGGACGCTTTTGCATCTTGATCGACAGCAGGCCATCGCAAGAACGGGGAGACCCAAACAAAAGCGTCTGTGATTCTACCCATGGGCCCCAACTTCAACAATGCTCATCTTGTTTTTGAGGAATCTTAAAAATCAAATGAACAAGCACGAATTTATGATTTCACAAACGACACACTGAGTTATTTATTGGTCCCATATCTAGACCATATCTATTATTTTTTGTATATATTTTTTCAATACATTTTTATGCAGTATTACTACTTGCCTGGGTTACAAAAAGAAACTACCAAGCAACATTGCATAATCATCATCTTCATCAATATTATATAAATTATTTATATAATGTTTCAAATATACTTACTACAATGTTTGTCGATGACACAACCTTAGCTCTCTCTCAAATTTTAATTAATTGGTTAAGAATGTAAATGATGGTCTTATTACTTATGCTATATAATTGGTTTAAATTTGGTTTTAAATCTAAAAAAAACTCGAATTAATTTTTTTTTTACAAAAAACTTACAATTGAGTCTATTGAGGTGCCTCAAATGTCTACTACAACATTACTGGGAGTTTTTGTTGATGAGAGCCTGAGTTGGAGGGAACAAGATTACTAGCTGAGCAGAAAAATACATACATTTACTGGTATAGAAAGAGAGTGTTAGGCGTCTTGTCTTCTTACTATAGTTTAATTATACATATAGGGTGAGCACTTTTCTTAGTATACTTCAAAAAACTTATGTTTCTCGAATATGTGTTTTCATTTCTAAAATATATTCAAGTGAAGGTTTCATTCCAGAGCAATTTCAGAATTATTTTATAGTAAATTCAAAGGTTCACATCTTCCTAAATTTCTCATTAGAAGTCAATACTCAATAAGATTTAGGAACATTTAATTGTGGAATGGTTTATCCCATCTAGCAAGAAAATATTCTTCTTTAAAATGTTATATTAAATGCTCATTTTATTGCTGCATTGTAACTGTTTTTTTCTTGTATTTTATGTGTGCAAATAAACTAAAGCTAAAAAAACAAAACAAAAAAAAAACTAAACAAAATGTCACTGTGTCACTGCCCTTTGTCAATTCGAATGATTTAAGTAAATAAAATAAAAGATAAACCTATTATATAATATACACTCACCTAAAGGATTATTAGGAACACCATACTAATGCTGTGTTTGATCCCCTTTCTCCTTCAGAACTGCCTTAGTTCTATGTGGCATTGATTCAACAAGGTGCTGAAAGCATTCTTTAGAAATGTTGGCCCATATTGATAGGATAGCATCTTGCAGTTGATGGAGATTTGTGGGATGCACATCCAGGGCACGAAGCTCCTGTTCCACCACAACCCAAAGTTGCTCTATTGGGTTGAGATCTGGTGACTGTGTGGAGGCCATTTTAGTACAGTGAACTCATTGTCATGTTCAAGAAACCAATTTGAAATGATTCGAGCTTTGTGGTTTATTATCCTCCTGCTGGACATAGCCATCAAAGGATGGGTACATGGTGGCCATAAAGGGATGGACATGGTCAGAAACAGTGCTTAGGTTCAGGCCGGTTTCATTTAAACAATGCCCAATTGGCACTAAGGGGCCTAAAGTGTGCCAAAGAAAACATCCCCCACACCAATTACACCACCACCACCAGCCTGCACAGTGGTAACAAGACATGATGGATCCATGTTCTCATTCTGTTTATGCCAAATTCTGACTGTGCCATCTGAATGTCTCAACAGAAATCAAGACTCATCAGACCAGGCAACATTTTCCAGTCTTCAACTGTCCAATTGTGAGCTCTTGCAATTGTAGCCTCTTTTTTTCCTGTTTAGTGGAGATGAGTGCCCGGTGTGGTCTTCTGCATCCGCCTCAAGGTTGCTGCGTACCTTGGTTGTAACGAGTGGTTATTTCAGCCAAAGTTGCTCTTCTATCAGCCTGAATTAGTCGACCCATTTTCCTCTGACCTCGCCCACAGGACTGCCGCACAATGGATGTTTTTCCCTTTCCACACCATTCTTTGTAAACCCTAGAAATGGTTGTGTGTGAAAATCCCAGTAACTGAGCAGATCCAAAATCTCTTGCATGCTTCTATGCACGGTGGTAATTCCGGTGAAGGTCTAAGGATGCTGGATTACTTCCGCCAATCGTAGAGTCCAATGCTATACCAAGAATTTATATTTGTTTTTATACTTTATGGCTATACTAAAGAAATGTTAGTCACAAAAACAGACAAAACAGACACCCCTAATTTGGTTTATGCATCTTTGTTTATTATATTAAATAAACATAACTATATATAAAATCACATCTAAACGTATTAAAGTTTCATTTCAAAGACGGGAGGACAGTAAATTTTGAAGACTGCCATAATCCCGTTTTTCTAGTTTTTCTCTCTGCGTGCATATAGCCTATTGCTTAAATCACCGTTCTTTCCCATTCTGACATTCAGTTTGGAGTTCAGGAGATTGTCTTGACCAGGACCACACCCCCAAATGCATTGAAGCAACTACCATGTGATTAGTTGATTAGATAATTGCATTATTAGGTGTTCCTAATAATCCTTAAGTGAGTGTAGGCTATATAGTAAGGCTTTTATATAGTAAAGTTTAAAATGGATTTTTTTTTTACCACATATTTTCAATATATTATAGGCCTACATTCACTTTTACAGTTCTGCTACTGTAAGGATGAAGTTAACTGTTTTTCAAATGATAGTATAGAAATTCTGCACATAATTTTGACCAAATGCTAATGGAAATAATGCCCCAACTGTGAATTAAAACTAAAAGTACAAAAATACATGTATTTAGTTAATTTGGCAGGGGCACTGGAAAGTATTTGTGTTCCTCAGTGACACTTTTAAACAGTGAGGGATAGTTCATCTAAAAATTAAAATTAAACCTCAATTTCCCACCCTCATGTCTTTTCAAACCTGTAAGACTTTCATTCATCTTCGGAAGACAAATTAAGTTCTTGAAATCATGAGCGATTTCTATCCCTCCATTCATTGGCAACTACGCAACTATACCACTTTGACGGTAGAAAAACGAATCCATATGAATCGAGCGGTTTAGTCCAACATTTCTGAAGAGCCTTTTTAGAAAACGTTGAATCTTGGAGAGAATTTGTCTCATGATCAATGTTGATAGCTAATTAAGTGATAATGATAAGGATTACGGTTTAATGTTTCTTCTTACGTAAACAATGCTAAAAAATCTCGGTTACATACTCTAAAAGAAGAACTTTATTCTCACATAACAGATTAAAACCGAATCTAGATTCAATATTTTCAATTCGGTGTCTCCATCTAGTGGTTCTGGAGAAGGGAAACCAACACACCATAGAACACGCACTCGTAGTCTTACGTTTACACAAAAGGCCTATCCTCAAATCTTAGATTTCGCTTTTAACGAGTTTTTACTTTCTTAATTTTTATGTCTGAAGTAAGACTATTTCTAAATAATACATTTCATACGCAATAAAATTGTGACCAACGTGCACTTTCAACAAACAAGACCAAAGGTCAGAATTCTTTGAACGCTTCCTGACACCATACTATGAAGCACACGACGGATTGTCATCAGGTAAATTCTTATTTATTTTTTCCAATTCTTTAAACTGCATTTGTGTTGTTTGTGTAAGCTCTTTCAAGATTTTTATTTTAATCACGGTAGCCTACTTGTTACACCAATTCTTTACTTTCACTTTCACTCTCTCTTTTTAGATTTCACAACGCAGCTTTGCTAACTTGAGTCGGTCTTTGATAAACACCCATTTTTGAATCGACAACATCAAGACACATCTTTTGCGGTGGCAAAGGGTTGTTGGCAAAATGGCAGAGGCTATACTTGGAGATCACGACCAGTACAGCTGCTCGATATGTTTGGACTTGCTGAACGATCCCGTGACGATTCCTTGTGGACACAGTTACTGTACGAGCTGTATTAACGAATGCTGGAGTACAGCGGATAATAAAGGTACCTACAAATGTCCACAGTGCAGACATGCCTTCGATTCAAAGCCTCCACTCAACAAAAATACAATACTTGCTGACATAATGGAGAAACTGCTACGAACAAAGCTACATGAGTCAGAGGCCGCTCGAAGTCTTGCCGGACCTGGAGAGATTTCATGTGATTTCTGTGCTGGAGAAGTTTTCAAAGCTGTCAAGTCTTGTCTGGAGTGTCGAGCCTCTTACTGTGAGACACACGTAAACCCACACTATAATGTTCCAGCCCTGAAGAAACACAAGCTGGTGAAAGCTACCGTCATACCAATATGCTCCAAACATGACAAGCTCCTTGAGGTTTACTGTAGAACAGACCAGGTTTGTGTCTGCATGCACTGTTTAATGGATGACCATAAAGGCCACGACACAGTGCCATCTACAATAGAGCGTGGTGAGAAACAGGTGAAGATGTCCATCATTTTTTTCTTTCTTAACCTAATTATAAAATGCTACTTACAAATGTTTTCAGTGAGATTAAACAGACTGTGATGGATTTGTCCTTAGATGAAACTCACAGACACTCAGACAAAAGTCAAGCAGACAATCCATGCAAAAGAGAAAGAGCTGCAGAAGATGAAAATGGACATCACATCCCATTCAGTGAGTTGCTGAGCTGGTGCAAGTAACTTTAACATTTTACCTGAACGATTCATTAATCAGCTGACACAAGGGTTAATTACTGGGTTGATGGATCTTGTACTTGTTAACAACATTTAAGAGAAAATATTTCGTTTTGCTTTGGTTCTCCTCAGGCTTCTGCAAAGGAGGCTGTGAAAAACAGTACAAGAGCCTTTACTGAATTGGCCAAATTTATTGAGAAAAGAAGTAATGAAGTGATTGAAAAGATAAAAGCTCAAGAAAAGGCTGATCTGGACCAAGGTGAAAAACTACAAGAGAAACTTGAAGGGGAAATTACTGAGCTGAAGAAGAGGGAAGGAGTCCTAGAGACACTTCTACAGACAGATGACAGCATCCACTTTCTTCAGGTACAACCACCATAAGCAATGTGATTATTTATTCAGACATAAAAGACTATTCAAATATTTGTCATTTATAAAAAATGTGACTTGCCAGTTTTTCTGAAAGTTATATTAGTTTTTTAAATATATTTTCCCCCCCCACAGAATTATGAGTCTATGTCCTCTTCATCTGGCTCTGATGAGTTTCCCAGTCTCTCATTTCAGCCGTGCTGCTCTTTTGAGGACATAAGCAAATTTGTATGGGAACTTGCTAAAAGACTGGAAACTACTTGTATGCAGGAAACAAAAAAAACAATTAATAACGGTAAATGTTTTAATTAATAAATTGATTTCATGATTTCTTGCATCTAATTGTTCTTATGAGTGATGAAATGTTTTCTGTAATCTTTTTCTTTCAGTTTCAGATTTGCCAACAAAGAGTCCTCCATTTGACATTAAAGTTGGAGACACAGTCCGCGTGAAGCCATCTGTTGTTATCCCAACACACAAATGGGGATCGGTTACTCATAGTAGCATTGGGATTGTTAAAAGTGAGAGCATTGGGTGATATTTATCTGATAATTTACATTAGGCATGAAGATTCTGTCATTTGTATAATAAGTGATATAATGAAAATATATGTTGTAGTCTCACTGAATACCCATAGTACTACAGTCTAGAGTGAGAAAATGGGACATAGTGTATATTCATTATTTTTGTTGTTGTTGTTTTTACTTCTGCAGAAATCCAGGGCAAGTTTTTGACTGTGGATTTCCCTGAACAAAAAAACTGGACTGGTGTAGTTTCAGAAATGGAGCATGTGACCAGTGCTGGTTCAGGTAATCTACTGTATTCATGACACAAAAGCATGCAGAAACATGTAGAAAATCAAACTGTTAGAATATTACAGTTATTAATATTAAGAATATTATTGTTTTAGATTTGTTAACAATGAACGCTTCAGTCGACATCAAGGTTGGAGACAGAGTCAGAGTAAAACCCTCCATTACTACCCCAAAACATAACTGGGGTAGAAACGTCACACATAAGAGTGTGGGTGTGGTAAAAGGCAAGAGCTGCACAATTTCCTTACACAAATCATTCATTATCAAAAAATCCTCACTCCAGTACAAGTGTTACAATATGAATTTGTTCTGTTTAGACATTAAAGATGATGACAGTCTGGTTGTTGACTTCCCTGGACATGCAAATTGGAAAGGAATTCTTTCTGAAATTGAGCGAGTAACTAATGATGAAGAGAATGGTAAATAAAAGTAAGATAAGAATAATCTATTATATTCTTTCATCAAACACTCATCTCAGACCTCCATGTGACATTTCAGGACCTTCAAGTCTGGAGTCCAATATTAAGATTGGAGACAAAGTCCGGGTGAAGCCGTCTGTTGTTACTCCAACACACAAATGGGGAGCAGTCACTCACAAAAGCATTGGTGTTGTTAAAAGTAAGAGCATTGAATGACATTGCTTTCATCACTTATATTAGTCAGGCAAATGTCTGAAAATTATGAATGGGGTAATAAATTATGGTAGGCTCACTGAAAGAGAGAGAAAAAGCAGAATACTTTATATTGATGATTTGTTTTATGTTTGCAGAAATTCAGGGTGAGTCTTTGACTGTGGATTTCCCTGAGCAAAAAAACTGGACTGGTTTAGTTTCAGAAATGGAGATTGTGGCCGGTGCTGATTCAGGTAATCCATTGTCATTCAAATAACTGCCAACATTTTCTTCGCTGCTGCTTAAAACTTTGTGTTGTGCCCTGAAATATGTCTACTGTGACATTAACATAAGCTTTGATAAGTGCTTTTTTTTAGTTTTCTTGTGATATTGAAATTGGTGACAAGAATTATGAAATTTCAATAGTATCAAAAGAAAATTATATCATAACCTTATTCAAAGCATATATATATATATATATATATATATATATTGTTATAAACAGTATATTGTTATCATGAAAATAAACTTACTCATATTGTGATATATGATTTTGGTCATATTGCCAACCCTTTTGTCACATAAAAATGTTCGTGTGGTATAAGGCAAGACCTGCTTTATTTCCCCTCAAATAAATCATCTTATCATTAAGCAATTCTCACCCAAGTGAATGCTTTACAATATGAACTTGTTCTCTGTTTAGACATCAAATGTGATAACGGTCTGATTGTTGACTTCCCTAAACATGCAAATTGGACAGAATTGTGCTCTGAAATGGTGGAGCTAGTAACCAAAGATGATGAGTTGTGTAGTAATTATACACAGTATCATAACAGTGAGTAAGAGTAAGTAGCAGCTATTAAGTCTCATCTCAGACAGACCCTCGTAACACTCTTTGTATTTCAGGATCTTCAAATCTGGATTCCAATATTAACATTGGAGACAAAGTCCGCGTGAAGCCGTCTGTTGTTACTCCAACACACAAATGGGGTGCAGTCACTCACAAAAGCATTGGTGTTGTTAAAAGTAGGTGCACTGACTGTCTTTATTTATTCATTAATGCATGCATATTTAAAACATTGTGATTCTTACTAAAATATTTTTTTAGGCTCACTGTCTATTATATTTTAGGAGCTGATGATGATTTTGATCATTTTTTTATAATTCTGCAGAAATTCAGGGTGAATCTTTGACTGTAGATTTCCCTGAGCATAAAAACTGGACTGGTTTAGTTTCAGAAATGGAGATTGTGACTGGCTCTTGTACAGGTAATCTTCCAATGCTAATGTTTGCATTGTACTTGTAAGTGAAATTTCTTTCTGAAATATTTTACTTATTTCAGATTTGTCAACACAAAATGTTTCAGTCGACATCAAGGTTGGAGACAAAGTCAGAGTGAAACCTTCCATAACTACACCAAAACATAATTGGGGCGAACATGTCACCCACACGAGTGTGGGTGTGGTAAAAGGCAAGATCTGTGTATTAATATCAAAGTCAGAACAAAATGGAGATATAAACAACTTTCATATTTTTAACATATCCACATACATTTACATTTATACATTTAGTATACATAGAGTTGCTCTTGGAAAAGAATGTATTTTAAGTGGGTTTGTCCTCTGATCTGGCCAGAGATCAAATTTGATGATGTGATCGTGGATTTCCCGAAACACAAAGGATGGAAAGGGATTCTCTCTGAAATGGAATTGATAAATGATTCAGGTCAGTTACCTTTAAGATTTTTTTTTTTTCTGAACTAGTTTTTGTTTGCGACCAACCTGCAATCAAAATCTTAAGCCTTTCTGTTATAATTTTCCATAGAGGCTGACGTTGCAGGATCCTCCTAGATCATGATCATGTGACCGTGGACCTCCCTGCTCACCTTTTTCTTTTGTGACTGAGTTTAGATCATAAAAACATGTCTGTGTCTTTTGTAAGTTTGTAGTCATGTGTCTCTTCCACATAATTCCTTTTTATTCACATCTGTCTTACAGTCCTTCTAAACTCTGGAAAGTTATTTGATTAGACATGCATAAATATTGCAAATCCAGTTTCAAAAACCAACCCTGTTCCCATTTTTTTCTGTTCTTCTTTTTGACTCATGTGATTGCATATTTGAATATAGCCTTGCTATATGGCTGCTGTAGTTAGAAAGAAGAATATATGTTACATGTCTTTCTTAATAGGTATATAGACAGGCATTAGTAGTAAATTATCAACTGAAATTTATGTTCCAGCTCAGGGAATGTGCACACACAGAATATTGTTCAGTTTTACATTTAGGCCTTTAAAAGGCCTACATTTAAAAATAAAATATCTGTCAAAATACCATACAAGGACACAAATAGTTCTGAATTTTTGGTATTTTTGTCTTTTGAGTGAACTTAATAAACTGTGCCTCTATATTCAACCTGTGGTCAAAACTTGTTTTTTTATACGTATCTGGGACCCTATTATTACCCCCTAAGTTGAGGTTATGCCAATTAAACAATCATGGCGGGAAGCTAATTGATATTATTATTCATAAACTAGTTGTCTTGACCAACAGTTTTGTGTACATTTTGCCTTGCGCGACAAAACTACATTTCCCATCACGTTCTGTGGCTCATGACATGACATTTAAAAGGAGAACAAGGAATGTGTAACATGTTTGTATTCCAAGTAAATCCATTATCTTTGTGTTGTGGTGCTTCTTCTTAAAACCGAACACACAAAATGTGAATTATTTAATAATAGTATTTATTGTTTATATTTTGGTGTTAAGAAAAACATCACAAATTTAAGATGATCCTCTGAATCTGCCAAAGAAGAGGATGCTATTGGTGGGGTTGTGCCTGATGTAGAATAGGAAAGGGTGATCTGCCATGAAGTGCTCTTCTCGAAACATACAGAAGGCCACAATGGCTGCTGTAGCTGCTGCCGCCTCTGTGCCTTCTTCATTCACATCAACAAATGCCTTGTGGGCCACCGCTGAAATGGAGAGGCCACCCTGACCGCTCATGCCTGTTAGATCAGCCTTTCCATCCTGGAAGACAGAAACCATCCCCATCCCCATCAATGTTTCTGCTAAGGAGCTCTCAACCTCCAGTTTGAACTTTGGCAAATGGACTATAATATCTGTCTGGGTGTCCATTTTGTTTCTGTTGGTCCATTCATGAAGCTTGTCAAGGGTCAACTCACTCTCCAGCTGTCAAACACATATGCAAATACTGTTGAGTCACTGAACATAGAAGATACCAAATATAATCAAGAGGATCAGTACAAAAACATTTTGCCAACCTTAAGAAGAGGGTCAGAGCCATCCTGAGTTTCCTCAGGAAGTAGAATCAACATGCTGAGCTCCTCCTTTACGTACGGCAACTCCAGCACTTGCAGGCGGTGCTCGCAGATGTAGTTGAAGGGGAACTTTTTCTTCTGGTACATCATTTGCACTGGTCGGCTCTCATTCTGATACAAGACAGACACGTGCAAATGAAAGAGTGAACAGGAAGGATATGACTCTGTCAAGTAGGTATGATGTAGTACGTCAAGTCTAAGGATGTACCATTGCAGTTGTATAATATTTTTGCAAACTCGGATTGTGATTCAGCACAGAAATGTTTCTGTGAGAAATAATAATTGCACCTGGTTTATTTTAAATGGCATTTCTTTAGTGTCTTGAGCATTAAATCTCTGCAGCCAGTTCCCTTTGAAGTAGATGGCATTAACCAGAGCTAGTCTGGTCATTCCAGTCACCATTCCTGGTTTGAGAAGATCTCTGATTTTATCTGAAAAACACAAGTTTGTGTTTCTGACTTCACATCTGTGACTTTTTAAAAAGGTTTTCAAGCAACAGGTCCAAATGGATTATTTTATCAAAAATAGAACTGTATAACTGTTCTTCTCACTCTCAGTCTGCTCTTCCACCCATTTGTTAATGAGCTGTCTTGACTCGTCCGATGCTCCAATGAAGTCCACAGCTTGAAGGTCAGCGTGGTACAGCTTCAGGGTTGAGTCCAAATACTCCTGCAGGACACATGACAACAAATTCATCAAAAAGGAGCTCAAGATTAGAAAGTTAAACAATAATGGAGCCAAAATGTTACATCTTGGATTCGCCTCAAAATGTCTCATTGTTAAAGGCAGAATGGACTCACAGGTAAGAAGCTGAAGGTTTTCTCTCCATAGAGGCGGTTGGCCAGTTTAAGGATGTAGGAGGCTGATGGACTGTTGATCGATGAGGTGAGGGTCTCAAAATGAGAGTGAACATCAGAGACAGAACTGAAGGACAAAACCTGTACAGAGACAATTTTGGCATTGATATATGCCAATAGTATGAGTGTAAAAGTTTTTCAGCACATGTATATTAACTGTGTTTGTTTAGACGGGAGAGGCTTTGCAAATATTTTACAATACTGGCATATTATCATAGATTTTTCTTTTATACAAAACAAAAACAAAACATGCCTGTGGGAAGACTGAAGTGCACTGAAGAGCCTGTTCTGAGCACATTTATTGCAAGGAATTAAACTAAATCGAGGATTTCATATAATTTTCATTGAAGTTTGAGGTCCGATGTCAAGAATGTATTATCTAAATGAGTCTGTAATAAAAACAAATACATGCAACATGCTCAGGGTTGGCACAAGTTGGCCTTTGTGGCTACAGTATGGAACATTTTATTCTAGGTCCATTTTAGAATTTTTTTATTTAGTATTTTGAGGCATTTTCTTGAAATGTCAGCTTCTTAAAAGAGCCACTGGTAGAGAGTGAGAGAGCAGTTGTTCTCGTTCGTTTACATTTGTTTACATACTTCACCTCTTCCCCTGTTGAGTCAATCGCTCACTGGTTGTTTCACAATCTGCATGCATTCTTTGGCCATAAAAATGTTCTACTCTATCTAGTTAATCTATAAAAGTTAATACTTTGGATTCGGTATTGAAGCAAATTGCAGTCTAAGCATATTCAACAACTTTCTAAAAGACTAAAACATCTTATTGACAATATGCATTCAGCATAGACACTGCTGTGTTCATGCAAAGAACATTGCTATTTTCCAATATGCAGTCATTAAGTAACTGCAGTGACTATACAAATACTTCTACCAACTGTAATGAGATGGCCACATCACCATGAATGATGAACAGAAATGACAGGGATAATAATAATAATTCAAAGAAACTCTACACAGAAATTTCTCAACTCTATTTCTTATCCCCCACTTAAACTCACTGGGTAACCATTGCATAACTGTGTGCTATTGTTAGAATATGATAAATGCATCTCTGTAAGCCCAAACAATCAGCAAGTGTTTAATCTTATGACATCTGTGCCTCACCCCATTTTGAATCATGGAGTTTTTTTTATCTTTGTTTTGGGTTGTGTTATGTTCCCTTGCTTGTTCTCCTCTACATCATACCTTTGCCATTTCTTTGGCTGTGTCTCCTCGGGCTCCTAAGTAAACCATGCTGAGCGCTGCGCTGATGCTCAACGGGGAAAAGAACATGTTTCCCTCAGCGTTGGTCGCGCTCAGAGCCCGAAAGAGATCCAGAGCGAAGAGACTGTTGGCACGAGCGAGACCCTCCATGACTGATGAATGATGGCACTGCAAAAAAGAGCCCAAGCATTATGATAGCAGCATAATTTATCCCATCGTTACAATAGCGCTTCTGACAAAACAATTAGCCTACATGTCAGGTAGGCGGCTATCTGTCAGAAACGCGGAGTCGCAATTGTTCATTACAACGAGAAGAAACAAACAGCAGTTCTGTGCGACGTTTATTTAGACACACATGTGTATTGATTAAGTAGCTTCTTACTTACATTTTATTTAAGATGCTTGTCCCAAACGTACGTCGTGTGAAAGAGAAACCTGCCCCAGAGTCATGCGATTTAAATAATCAGCAACGCCCATAAAGAGCAGAAAAAACTAGACAAGCAAACTGCTGCAGAAGTTAAACCAGACATATAGCCTAACAGGTGAGTCAGTCTCACACTCACCCGCCCTTTTATTACCTTTTCATTCACTTCCCTTATTTTACTGCATGATGTCCAGCCAAGTTCAAAACTGTATAAAACGTTCGAATGGTTGTGTGCTTTCTTTGGAGAGAGACAGAAAGAGAGCGAGAGCGAGTGAGAGAGTGGACAATAGGAATAGACTTTATGTTTTGTCAGCAACACAACGCAGATGCGTTCAATGAATGTGACAGCTCTGGACTAATCAGTTGGACTTTGTGCATAAAGGCTGAGTCACACAGTTGGAATGGATCAGAGGTTCTGCGCAATTAAAACCGTCAACGCCTTTCACAAAAGCTGTGTTCGTCAGAAATGCTTCTTATAGTGTTATTCTGTAGCCTATCAAAATGGTTCTTTGTTTTTTATTGATCTATTGGACTATTGATTTATTCAGTTTCAGTTTCAGTCAGTTATAAGTTTCTACCTTAAGAGATAACACCCAAAAAATGGGCAGGATAAGGAATTTTGAATGAAAGAGGTGACACTAAAAATGCACAGTAGATTGAGCAATTGAAAATTGGACATTGCTCTGTTAACTTAAGGTAGGACCCACACACACACACACACACACATTCTTGTAAATCTCTTATTGTAGATCAACATTCATTGACACAATACAATCTCTCCTAACCTACAACTAACTGCTTAACCCTTGAACCCTTACCCTAAACCTGCCCCCTTAAGCCTTTACCTTCAAACCGGCCTTTAAAGTGGTCTCAGAATAGTTTGGGGACTACATTTTGGAAAGAAGTATCATCTCAGCTCAAAGTGGAATTTATTTATATATTATACAAACAGTAAAAACAGTGATAATGTGTCTTCAGTTTCAGTCCTTCTGAAATCTTTATGATTTGGTGCTCAATAAACATTTCTTGTTATTATCAATATCGAAAACCGTTGTGCTGCTGAATTTTATTATTATTATTTTTTTTGAGGATATATTGATAGAAAAAGTTCAAAAGAACAGCAATTAGTTGAAACAGAAAACTTTTGTTGCATTTTAATGCAACCTTGCTGAATTAAACGATTAATTTGTAGGCTAAAGATTCATTTAAAATTGAATGAAGACAGCGAGTTTCATTTCATTTGGAACGACATGAGGGTGAGTAATTAATGACAAAAAATACATTTTTAGGTAAACTAACCCTTTAAATTACAACAAACATAAGAACAGCATTAAAAGTCCCACAATGAACACAACTTAAAAAAACACATCACATAATAAGTTGTCACAGAATAAGAATAAGTGAATAACTCAATTTTGACAGAAATGTCAGATAGAACCTTGTAATTCCAAGGGGACGAAAATTTGTGAACCTGGAGCAGCACTTCAATTTACCTTTTTGTGCACAATTTCTCTGCACAATGACATTTGTTAGCCACTAGATGGCAGAATAACTCACTTTTTTGTAGCAAGCACACTGTAAACCCTAATGTTGTCTTTACTTAAACAATCAAGTGTACTTGACTAAACATTACTTAAAATTTTGCATTTTGGCCCTGTCACTCAAAAATATAAGTTCAAATAACTTATTTACCTTCAAAATACGAAAACTTAAGATTTCAAGTGCTGTGAACTCAAAATAATGATTAAACCTTACAAAAGGTAATCTTCAAAAATGTCTTAACTGTGAAATGATGATACATTCATTCATGCTTTCTTCAAGTGCAAGGTGTCATTCTTATTTTACCAGAAAACAAATGGCTTTCATTTTACAATTATTGATTGTAATGGAAATAAACTGATGTTTATTTAAAAAAAAAAAAAAAAAAAAACCTGATACTTTAAACTTGACAAATAAACTTTATTACCCATATTCAAGTGCTTTTGTAATACTGGGGGTTGCACAATTTTCATACATTTCACGTGCACATATATGCCACGTGCCAAAATGCATGAAAGAGTTCCTCACATCAGCCACTAACCAAGTCTCAATAAAAAAAAATATACAAAATAACAGAAATACAGCGACGACACATTATGTTGGACGTTAAATCAAATTCATTTCAAAGGTTTAAAACGTCTCTCTCTGATCTTCCTCTGATGCGATTTGCCACGCAAGCAGTTCTGCATGGCAACAAGAGAACTAATGCGCTGATTGGTGGATTACAAAATTGGTGATTTTCGCATCGTCTCGTCGTCAGTTGCTGAAACCAGTTCAAATGTGAAGACGGGACGGGAGTTTTTCTTTGAGTAACATTCTCGGTAAGTACAATTATTAAGATATAAAGTTATTTTGTATGACCTTTTAACTCAGAAATATGTTTATTTAAATCCTTGCACGGTTAATAAAAGAGAACGCAGCCATAACGTTAATTAGTTCCTGGTCAAACTTTTCCAACACGTTTTAAGTGATGATATGATAGCTGCGATTTCAAACGATTCTTTAATTTATTAGTTTAATTGTGTAATCGTGTATTTCTCGGCAAAAGAACATAGTTAACTAACGTTAACGTTATTTGAGACCAGTCAACTTAGTGACGTTTTTTCTGGTCAATCTTTTGACAACCTCGACATTAATTAACAGTGTTTTCTTCATGACTTAGTTTGTGATAGTATGATTATTGAAATGTCAACTGCTTATTTTCTTATTTTACTAGTGAGATAGCTACATATTCGATTATCTTTTTTTCTGTGCAAGAAAGAACATGGCAGCTATGCACAGACCATGTGGGTTATTTTTCCCGGGCAAAGGTCAGTTTTACCAGTAACTTGCAAATATTTTCATGATACATTTCTGATTTTGACTTGTAAAACGTAGTATTTCGTAAAGTATCTATCTTAAGTTATAAGAACATTTGTTACTAGCTACGAGTCTAGGACGAATGATGTTTCGTAGATTGTAAAATTATAAAATTAACGTCACGCTTGTCACCAATAATTACAGCGATTTAGTCATATGGAAAATACTATAGAAGTCAATGCGAACTAGCAACTTTTGGTTACAAACATTAAAAATATTACTTTTTGTTTTCAGCAGAACAAACCATGCACACAACTGTTTGAGCATGAGTGGTCTATTCCTTTAACGTGTTAAAAATATTTCTTAGCCTCTACATTTGTTTCCTAATTATTTAATTAAAGCATTTCAATGTGCACGCTAATGTGATTATGTGATCTGCTCTTATCTCCCCAGTTCAACAGAATTGCTGGCAAAAACCTAAAGCAGGATTTCTACGAGAACCTTGATGGATATAGTCCACGGTTCATGGACCTTTTTTAAGCCAAAGTGGGGACTCCAGGTCAGTAACGTTACTTGGCTAACTTTTTGAATCAAATAAAGGTTAGTAATGGTTAATAATAATAAAAAAAGGTTTTGTCTTATTTAAGATAACTTAAAGGATAACTTTTACTCACCCTCAAGTTGTTCCAAACCTGTATACATTTCTTTGTTAACGCTGAACACAAAGGAAGATATTTTGAAGAATGTTTGTAATTGAACAATTTTGGGTACAATTGGTGTTCTTAGTATTGTTATTTTTATTTTTTTTTAGCATGTATAACTCAATGTTGGCCCAAAACTGCTTGGTTACAAACATTCTTCAAAATGTATTCTTCCTTTGTATTCAACTGAGCAAAGAAATGTACAGGTTTGGAATAACTTGAGGGTGGCTAAATGATGACAGAAATTTCATTTTGGGGGAACTATATCTTTTAAGAGCATTCATTTAATCGTATATTCTTATAAAAGTTCTTCAAATATATTGATTAGTTGTTGGCATTAATGGAATTTTGTGTTTTCCTCAGCCCAACCAACGGAGGTCCTAACCCTTGTGATTCAAGGACTACCTATCATGCTTGGAGATGATGGTGACTTCATTTCTTCAAGTCATGTTTAGTAAGTGCATCTGTTCTTCACGTGTTAACATTAAAACAACCACCTGTGCTCCCATTAGTCTAAGCATTTGTCAAGCATTTGAAAATCATGTTGATTTTAAAGCAATAGTTTCCCAAAAAAATAAATTTGCAGGAAATGTTCTCACCTTCAGATTATTCAAGATGAAGAAGAGTTTGTTTCTTCATCTGAAAAGATTTGGAGAACTTCAGCATTACATCACCAGCTCACAAATTGATCCTCTTTAGCAAACAGATGCTCAAACTTGTTCAAACAGCTGATAAAAACATCACAATAATCCACAATTAATCCACACGTTTGCTCTTTGGACTCTTACTTACAACACCCATTCGCTACAGAGGATCAATTTGGGAGCAAGTGATGTGATGCTACAGTTCTCCAAATCTTTTCAGATGAAAAAACAAAACAACAACTCTATATATTTAATGGCCCGAGAGTGAGTGCATTATCATGTTTGGGTGAACTATTCATTTAAAATACAAATGTAGCCAGTTCTTCAAATTAATAAATGTAATTTATACTGCATACTTAAAAAAAAATATTATCTTTGCTGGAAACATGTACATTTTCATAAAGTCAAATGCATACTTGTCCATATAATTTGGGATTAAGGTTAGTGCTATGTGTGTTTTTAATAAATCTAGTGCACGTTCTGATAAACATCAATTTATAAACATTTGATTCCTGATCGTAATACTCTATTTATGTCTGTTTTTACACTAGGTGTCTGATCATCGCAACTCCATCCTTAATGTGCCAGTGGGCATCTTATTTGAGGACACTGACTTTCAGCCCCCCAATTCCTTGTATTTAACTTCTACGATTGGAATAATAAAATGCAGGACCTCCCACAGGCTATGTGTCTCCTCTTCGGTCTGATCTACGAACTTGAACTGAATTACCCCAAATCATTTGGCAACACGTTTGATTTCATCCAGCGTGTGTTAATGTCAATGGGACAATATTCTCTCAAGCCTAAATTGCAGTCTCTGGCAAACCAGCTTTTTGTAAAAAAAAAAAAAAAAAAAAAACTTCACTTTGAGACTTTTAACACCACCCTGAGAATGTTCTACAAATGATTTGCAGGATATATATATACCATGTATTGGTACCATTTTTACTACCTCTTCAGTTTTGTGACCCAGAAAATATTTGTTTAAAAAAAAATGCCACTTTGAGACTTTAATATTTCTGACAATGTTTTGTTTTGTGAGGGAAAATGTGGTTTAAATTGTGAAATGCTCTATAATTAATGTGCATTAGTCAATTTAGTATATTGTTACCATTGTTGGTAACAATACCGCTACAGTGTGTTCAATTACAGTATAGTTTGTACTGTAATATTGTGCAAATATTTGGTCAAAGACAGTGACTATGGTCAGTATGCTTTACTTATTTTGCTGTGATTGCATAAAGCTTAAACCAGTAAAATGTTAAAAGAATGTACATTACGTGTAAATGTTCAGTACATTTACAAAAATCTGAGACTTAAGTGTATTTTGTAAGTGATCAGAGTTGTACAATTGATATTGCACTACTTAATGTTAGATACTGTTGCCACATTTAAAGTTATGTACAGTGTTGACTCATTTCCATTTGATATTTTGGTCAATAAAGATTCAAAAGATCAATATGTTGTTCATTGTTTTATGTAAGTGCAGTGTGCACACAGCTTACAGTCAAAAATAATAGCTTTAATATTTTGAAATAATATTACAGTAACATTTTCATGTTGAGTTTACTTAAATATACTTAAATATATAAGTACAATTGATATTAACACTAAGTTAAGTGAACTTTATAGTTTAAGTGTATTAAATAATCGTCAAGTTTGGTGAACTAAACAATTTAAGTCAAGTCTACATAACTACCAAGTTAAGTAAACTTAAATATGCAAGTTTTGGGAGACCCCATTACTCAATTAAATTGAGGGAACGAGTTTACTCAAATCAATTGAGTTAAATCAACTTATTAGGGTTTTCAGTGCAGGAGTATATTTTATAAAGTATTATCTACTATATTTTTTTAAATAAATTTAAATAAATAGAGTTTTTAATTAGTTTTAACAGTCCTTTTAATTTTTCTGTCACTGAGAACTTATTTAACCAATTTTTTTTTTTTTTTTTTGCAAAACCATTTATTCAGGATATCCATAACATGGGGAATATCAAGTTAGGCCTATGTGCTAGACTCGGCGTACAGGAATTGGACAATAAAACTGAAACACTGTGACTGGCCAATTTGTTACGATTGCATGGTAACCAGGAACCACGAGGAATAACTGGAAACAGGAATTTAATCTTCAAAATCTCAGGAGACACAAAAACTACACTATACACAAACGATAACCGACAAAGAATAAGGGAGAGCAGGACTAAACCAAAAAAAGCAGGGGAAACACAGGACATGCATGTAACAAATAGTGTTGGAGATTTCACACACACCAGAGCCACACACACACATCCAATTCCTCACACACAGATATCCAACATCAAAAACCAATGGGTGCCGCTGAAGAATTTAGGTGTGTAGATTCAGCCAACCGCAATCAAGGCATTTGTTGATTGGAAAGGATTCGGTTGGTCTACTCTATCCAATTGAGTGCTGAGGATTTTTTTTCCTGGTTCGGTTAATCACAGCCTAAAAAAACGATTAACCACTTTGTGATATTTTTGAGGAGTGACTCAGAAAATGTTTTCCTCCACCAGCACATAGTGACCTGACCACTGTTCTGGAAAAGGAATGCTTCAAAATCCCTCTGGCTCCTGTTAAGGACGGTCATTCCCAAGGCAATGAATTGATGCTGCTAAAGGAGGCCGTTCGTCACTATGCAAATAAAATATTGTGTTCTAAAACTAGTTGTTTCCGTTTCATTCAGTTTCATCCAAACACTGTGGATGTTTTGTACGCAGGCAGACAATCACTCACTCACAAATATACACACACACATACAAACACAAACCATTGCTGCTCTTGAATTACACACAGACAGCAGCACTTACTTGGACGTCAGAATGAGGTTTAAATAAAACTCATCTTGTCAGCACCATGGTTTGCTGTTTCCACACCTCACACTGCATGCATACTTTCTCCAGAGTGTGTGTATGTGTACGACTGTGTGCGGCCTGGTAAACCTTATTATGGAGACAAAATGTCCCCACAAAGATGGCAATATTCAAAAAAAGATTTTTTTTTTGGTCCCAATGAGGAAAACAGCTCATAAATCATAACAAGTGATGTTCTTTAAAAATGTAAAAATGCAGATAATTTTCTGTGATGGGTAGGTTTAGGGTTAGTGAAATGGAATACAAAATACATGTTTATGGAACATGAAAAAACAACGTGTGTGTGTGTGTGTGTTTGGCATTAATTAGCCATATAGTGTGTCCTCAGAAGTCAGCTAAATATGACAACCTCCCTTTGGGAAAGTCTCCAATTAGAAAACTGATTCATAAATAAAGCAAATAATGTTTTTCTCTGATGATATCAAATATTTTCTGCTAGAGTTTTGGAAAATTATTCATGTGTAATAATAAGCGTCATATAAAACAAAAGCAATCTATGGTATGTCCTCATTTAGATAGTTAACTAAATGTGTAGGCTGTGTATACAAGTGAGAGGAGAGATAATTAGTCAGGAGGGACTATAATTTGGCTCCCTGGAAGAGAGGGAGGAATGTTTGGCCACGAATATACTGTATGTACCATTGCTCAGTGGTTGACAGACACATCAGCTTCCTATCCTAAGTGTACCAAACATCTGCAAATGTACTGAAACACCACCCCACCAACACAGAGACAGACAGAGATACCTGACAAGTGCACTTTCCTTGACCTCATTCCCAAAACAACTGAAGAGATGATGTTGCAACTATAATCAAATAATAATCAAATAATATCTACATTATAGAAATATAAATTAAATATTTTTAGTTTTCGTTTATATTTACAAAAGCATGCGACCGTGAAACTTTAGAACCTTTGTAAATGCATTACATGCTCATGCAGGTTCATGAAAGGACACGAGCAGCTGCAGTTTGGCTTTGATCCTGCTATTTTCAATGATAGCACAATCCATCATATACAACGGCACAAGTGCAAGCTCATAGCATAGCTAAATATTCCAACACAATAAAGGAATCTTTATAGCTTTAACCACGAACACCAAGTAAGACGAGATCCTCAAATGTCTTAAATAAGCCAAGGAGAACATTTGATATGGTTCTTCTGTCTGTTGGTCTGTCCCTTTTCATTGAACTAGATTTTCCATTCACAAAATTATTATTGATCTGCATGTGGATCTGCCATATTGCCTAAATTTGATCACTGGTGTTAAACCATGAACAGCATTATTGAAATTGAATTTTTGAGAAGAAAGCGCACACTCAAGTCTTAAAGGGTTAGTTCACCCAAAAATGAAAATTAAGTCATTAATTACTCACCCCATGCTGTACCAACCCCGTAAGACCTTCGTTCATCTTCAGAACACAAATGAAGATATTTTTGATTAAATTTGAGAGCTGTATAACTACCACATTGGCTGCCTAAGGGACTGGCTCTTGACGGCCCAGAAAGTCAATGAAGAAAATGTTTAAATATTCCATGTGACTACCGTGGCTCAACTATAAGTTTATTAAGCGACGAGAATACTTTTTGTGCGAAAAAACAAACAAAAATAACGATTTTATTCGACTATTCCTTTTCTTCATTGTTGGCCTGAAATGAGACTTCCTTAGATTTCCACGACGCATGCGCGAGATCTGAACTGAAGTAGTTGAAGGAGATCGCAATTCTCGCCCATGCGTCGTGGAAATCTAAGGAAGTCTCGTTTCAGGCCAACAATGAAGAAAAGGAATAGTCGAATAAAGTCGTTATTTTTGTTTGTTTTTTCGCACAAAAAGTATTCTCGTCGCTTAATAAACTTATAGTTGAGCCACTGCAGGCACATGGAATATTTAAACATTTTCCTCATTGACTTTATGGGCCGTCAAGAGCCAGTCCCTTAGGCAGTCTATAGAACTGATCCAGCTCTCAAATTTAATCAAAAATATCTTCATTTGTGTTCCAAAGATGAACGAAGGTCTTATGGGGTTGGTACAGCATGGGGGTGAGTAATTAATGACTTAATTTTCATTTTTGGGTGAACTAACCCTTTAATGCACTCCCGTGATTTACTGAACTGTGTGTACAGAACGGGATTACCCACTGACTAAAAGGTGAACTGATAACCAAATTTAGCTGCTGTTTGTGGCCATACACTTAGTCCATGAGGTGGTTTCTCATTCTCACTGACGTTTCAATCACAGCTGAAGGCTATAAATAACAGGAGTGACAAGACAATGGTTTATTAGACTTCACAAAGCTAGGGAGCAGGTGCTTTAGACTGACTTTTCTCTAAATGTAGTATAGGAAAATATTATTGCCATTAAACATTTCAGTTAATATAGGCTACTTGCAAATACTCATTTTTTCCATTTCATTTTTCACCTTTACTTTGGATATTTTTGAAGTCACTGATTTCACTTCTGGTCAGTAAGTTCCTTCACCATCCCGTCATGCTATTTGATTAATCAAAATATAAGTATTTATGGGGTATTTTTTATGAATTGATTTAAAAAAAAATGTTTTACGTTTACTGGATATATTTACTCTAAGATTTTGTTCTTTGAGTTTGTTGGCTTTTACGGTCATGAAATTGCCCTTAGCCATGCACTGCACAAGCACACACACACATGGCATTGAAATTCCACACCCTGCACAATAACATGTTTAACCCCCTTCCCACTCCCTGCCCTTCTCCTACCCCACACACCCCTCCACCCCCACCTCAAATTTACACTTTGACTTGTCTCTGACTTTGCTGACCCGTTTCCACATCCCACAGACTCTCTCTCTCCTTCCCTATTTGACAGTGTGCCTACTATGGAGACAAGACACCATCATGTCTTAGGCTGTTCACAGATTTACGGATAAACATCCTTGATGTAGAGTATATAGAATGTGTTATACAACAAAAGGAAGAAAAAAGGAAAAGCCGACTTGCGACTTGGGAGCGACTTGTTGACCACCTCATCGAATGTAAGTGGGAAACAAATTACATTCTGATGGTATCAGTGTGATGTTCTAAATATGCTATACAATACTGTGTAATGAATATGCTTTAATTGAATGAACAGCTGCTGTAATGCTGCATTAACAAGCCTGTACATGTAGCATGCCTAATGAATAATGAACTATCAAGATGCATTTGTGTTAATAAATGTTTGTGTTTAATCTGTTGGTGTCCGTGGAAAGTCCATTGTAGTATGTGCAATTTTACACTGCATGAGGCAGCTGCAAAAGTGATGGTGTTGATACAAGATCTGAGAATAAATGTTCCCTGGTACGTCTGCGTATGTGGACAAATTGGCTCCACAAACTTTATACTCATATTTATTGTCATTTTACAACAGACATATACATTCCTTCTGAATTTGATACAGGTTCCTGACCAACATAGATTAAACCCAATATGAAATATCTTTTATTTGTGCTGTAGTTACATTGATCTAGGAGTATGGAAGTAAAGCTTTAAAGCAACGAGACCTGCCTTCAAAACTCAAATATTTTCCCTAACATATGTTATCAAGTGAAAACTGTCAGTCAAAAATAATTAAGAAGAAGTGACGTCCAAGAAGCAATGTTCCAAGAGACACCCTGCCAAAATCTCACTGAGTTCTTGGCGGGGTTAATGTAATGATATATTCTCATAGGGCCATATCAAAAGAATGTCCTAACTCTAGAATCATATCTAATCTGTTTAACAAACACAAAAATTTAATTTAACAGGCCTATCTAATTTAGGACACATTTCCTATAGAGATGTAATTTGATGAATTGTTTGTTTTATTGTTTGTTTTATTGTTTTATTAATGCTTAACACAGTACACAAATAATAACAGATAGTAAACCAAATAAGTTTTAAGCAGATGGTGATTGGTATAATGCAAGTCATTACTGTCACATTGAGAGTGAAAAAAACATGCTACAAGCAAAATAATATTAATTTAATACCGTGGCTCTTGACAATAGCCTACATTGAAGTGAAACAATCGGTTTGTGCAAGAAATGTGTGCAAGAACATTAGTTATTATAACGTTATTACCTGTAATCTACAGTCTTGACAAACGGTCCTGAGCGCATTCATGGCTGTTGCAAAATGACCTAGGCCTATTTGCGCGGGACCAAACGAGCAAACGTGAGCCGATGCTGTGTTTGTTTACAACTGAGACAGAGGACATGTGTGTTGCGTGGTTCATCAAAATCGTACTTACTTCGGTGTCAAACTTGTGCTTATACTGAATGCAGAAACCTATATGTCAGATGTCAATCAGGAAGATTGACTTTTCACAAATTCTAAATGTTTGAGCTCCCGCCCATATGACAAAGCAAAAAACAACATAATATCATACAAATGATAAATGTTGGCACAAACATATTATTTTGTTTGGTTATCTTTGGTTCTGACAGAGAGTCAAAGAGTTTGCCTTTCATCATTAAGCCAGTCAAAGCCCTTTAATTGAGACCCTGTAACACTGCACCAGAGAATATGAAAGCAAGGCAGACCACACAGTACATAGTAACACACTCATTGCTCCGTACAGGACAAAACACCACTATGAACATTCCTGGGAGGAAAAAAAACAATATATATATATATATATATATATATATATATATATATATATATATATATATATATATATACATACAGTATATATATACATATATATATATATATATATATATACATACAGTATATATACAGTATATATATATATACATATATAGTGTATGTATATATATATATATATATATATATATATATACACTATATACACTATATATATATATATTAGGGGTGTAACGGTACATGTATTCGTATTGAACCGTTTCGGTTCGAGGTTTCCGGTTCGGTACGCATACAAACCGAACGATTGGACCATTTTTCCTGCCGGCAAAATTCGTGCTGACGCGGCCAACGTTGCGCAACATCAAATGGCAAACGTAATGAAAGCAAAACGAAACTGCGCTACTCATTATGTGCTTCATGGATCGTTTATCAGTTCGGACCAGCAACATCTGTGCAGCGCGAGCCGATCTCGACCAAGCGACACTGTTACTACAGCGCTAAGAGATCCGGTAAAGAAAACATTTGAATTCGCCACTGAGGTAATAACATCGCTGCGAGATCTAGTGAGATGCATTCACATTAATCCGTTATTAACCGTAGATCTCTCTTAGATCAAACAGCGCTGTCATGGAAACCAGGAGAAACATTGTGCCGTGAATGAACTAGTAATACTTTCGTCCACAGACCAGCAACATTCACCATGGATTTAATATAGTAACACTAACTGGAACCAGTTTGGCTGGAATGATGAAATGCTTTCAAGTACTTCACACATCTTTTTCCAGCACTTAAAAATTCAAATATTATATAAATAAATATATATTTAAATGTTATTTTTAATGTGATGACCAAAACATTATTTGTTCATCCTTCAAATTGACCCCCATTTATAAACCTGAAAGTTTCAAGATCTAGGAAAACTCACACTTATTTAAAAATATTTTTTCTTTATACAAATAGGAAATTTCTCTTGCATTTCTTTCTTTTTGCTGTATCGAAAACGTACCGAACCGTGACTTTAAAACCGAGGTACGTACCGAACTGTGATTTTTGTGTACCGTTACACCCCTAATATATATATATATATATATATATATATTAAATGTTTTAGTTTAAGTCAGCAATACTAAGAGTTTTTATAGAATTTGTTTGACTCTGTCTGAGTATTATGGAAAGAGACCTAAAGTGAATCTAAAATACAGTGTGACATATGGTATACTAATAGATAGGACACAGTCATAACCAACATTCTTGGGAATAATGCTTGACCACAGGCACCAGAGCTGATTGAGGTTTGTGTCTGGTTTGAAAATAGAGCGTTTTTCTTGTTGTTGGGGTGTCCCAGCCCCAGGGGAATCACTCCAATCTATGATTTTCTGTTACCCCAGGGCATGCAGATGGATCAACATGCTATGCACAGAATGGCATCTCAACTGATCCCTTGGAAACAGAACAACATGCTTATTTCCTATCAGAGTATGAGCTAGAGCTGATGTCTAAATGCGGCTTGGATCATTGGTGACAGATATAGTGCATAAATTGAGTTATGTCAAGAGAGTATTTTGGAGTATGCCAATACCCAGTTGTTGTTTTTTGTCACATTGTATAAGTACTTACCTTTAAACAAGACATATTAATTGACGATAATTATTTTAACTATGCATTGTTCAAAAGCAGTATGGACAAATGTCTTTCAAAATAAGGATCACCTGTATTGGCCTAAAGTCAAAGTGCATAAAGTCAAATGCGCAAACTGACCAATTGACCCCCATAAAGCTGCGTAGCTGCTCACCCTAACCATTACCCATCTCAGATGTCAGCACTGACCTGCACCCACTCAATGACTCAAAACACCATGAACTCATACACATAGTATGACACATTTCCTGCCATTTTGTTCTTGCGTGTAAATAAAAACAGAAAAACAACAGACTTTCTACCTTTATGTCTGAATAAACCTGCATAAGATTATTGGACTAAAATATTCACCTTATTATTTTGCAATGTGGAAGTAAAGTAAGCAATTTTCAGTGAAAGTTTAAGATTTCCGATTCATTAGCCACTAGGTAAATAAATAACTAAAGGAATAACAAAGTGCATGAAACAGTAAAACTATATGCGCAACAAAGCAATGTGTTTACAATTTCAGCAACGCATTAAAAACAATATGGTAAGAAATAGTGGTTTGCATAACAACGTCATAATGAATGACAGAAGCCAGACATGTATGTAGGTGCATCCCAATTCAAGTACTTATGCACTATGCCATTTTGTAATAGTGCGAGTGTGTTCACGCTGAAAATGGGCTATATGCACGCATAAGTTCTGCATTTGACGCAAGGATGCTCGTCCATTTCCGGTTAAATTAAAGCGGAGGAAAACCGAAGAAAACGGGATTATGGCAGAGTCTTCAAAATTTACTGTCCTCCCGTCTTTGAAACGAAACGTACATACATTAGATGTAATATAGTTATGTTTATTTAATATAATTTTAAAAAGAAGCATAAACACAACGAGGGGTGTCTGTTTTATCTGTTTTTGTGACTAACGTTTCTTTAGTATAACCATGGAGTATAAAATTCAATATAAATTCTCTGTATTGCATTGGACTCTACGATCGGCGGAAGTTATCGAGCATCCTTACACATTCACCGGAAATACCGCCGTGCATAGAGCCCATTGCAAATATAAAAAGTGCACTTTAAATACCCGGATGATGCACTTACCTAACAAAACATATGGGTGTTTCCCAAATGTAAGGATGCATCCTACCCAGACTGCGTCCTTCCTAGTTTAATCCTTCTGCTGAGGCTTGCAGGCTAGTGGTCTCCTCAGAATTAAACGCTAGATTGGGACTCTCTAATAAGAGCGCATGGGTATGTCACACATGTTATTCCCGCCTACACGTTCACGGCACGAAAATACTATTAAAACTTAATTTTGAAAAAAATACTTTGTATTACAAATCTATATCTTAAATGACTTTTTATTAATTCAAAAAAGTGAATTACAGCCATCTGCGTTCTATCAGTGGCTTAAATATTTGTCTGTTTAGTGTTAGTGATTAATTTACAGCAAAACAAAAGATAACATCTATGCTTTAATGCCCAAAAACATTATCATTTTCTTACATTTCATAATAAACTCAGAAGAGCTCAGTATCGACTTGTTTTCTGTCAGTTTATTTTAGTGAATTGGAATGTGTGCAAGGGATTGTGGGTACTATAAGGCAGTGATGCATCCTTCAAAACAAGCCGAATGAAGGACGCAAAACGAAGGCTGCCTTCCAAGGAACCTTTAAATTGCGATGGCCTTCATCGACGATTGATGACGTGGCAGCCGAGATATGCAGCCTTGCAGATTTCCGTTTGAGAAACAGCCATCGTGTGGAATGTTGGACACTTTATGCAGAGGCAGGCTCTGAGGCTCTGTCAGACTCTGATGTTGAAAGACAAAATAAACTTATAAAATTCATACACTACACTGTAGTACCACTGTGCCAGAGTGTCCATTTTTGTGCCTGGGTGTCCATGCCGGAGTGTCTGTGACGGGGTCTCCGTGTGTCTGTGCTGGAATGTACGTGCCGGAGTGTCCGTGCCATAGTCCCTGTGTGTCCGTGCCGGAGTGTCTGTGATGAAGTCTCCGTCTGTCCGTGTACGTGCCGGCGTGTCAGTGACTGATTGTCCATGCCGAAGTGTCCGTGTCCGTGTTCGTGCCCGAGTGTTTGTGCCAGTGTCCGTGTCCATGCCGGAGTGTCCGTGATGGAGTCTGACACTACACCGTGTCTGTGCCGGAGTGGCTGTGCTGGAGTGTCCATTTCCGTGCTGGAGTGTCCGTTTCCATGCCGGAGTGTCCATAGTGTCTGTGCCAGAGTGTCCATTTTCATGCCTGGGTGTCCATGCCGGAGTGTCTGTGATGGAGTCACCGTGCCCATGCCAGAGTTTCTGTGCCAGAGTGTCCATTTTCGTGCCTGGGTGTTCATGACAGAGTGTCTGTGATGGAGACTCCGTGTGTCTGTGCTGGAGTGTCTGTGCCGTAGTCCCTGTGTGTCCGTGCCGGAGTGTCTCCATGTCTGTGTCTCCCTGTCCGTGCAGGAGTCTCCATATGTACGTGCTGGAGTGTCTGTGATGAAGTCTCTGTGTGTCTGTGCCCGTGCCGGAGTGTACGTGCACGCTTGTCTGTGACTGATTGTCCATGCCAGAGTGTCCGTGTTTGTGGGTGTTTGTGCCGGTATCCGTGTCTGTGCCGGAGTGTGCAAATGCTTTTAAACCATGCCAGAGTGTCTGTGCCGGAGTGTCTGTGTCCGTGCTGGAGTGTCCGTCTCTGTGTCCATGCCAGAGTGCCTGTGAATCAGTTTTCCGCTCATGCGAATCATATCAAATTCACATTTGATATCAAATTCACTTATAACATTTAACCCAATTAACGCAGCACCTATTTTTTCAGTCATCTTTTAGCTAGCGATACATTAATATCACGTTCTTATTCATGCAAATGCTTTTAAATCATGCCAGAGTTTCTGTGTCCGTACAGGGGGATCCATGCCCATGCTAGAGTGTTCGTTCCCGTGCCAGTGTCTGTGACGTCATCTTCAGGTATTTCTTGTTAGTTATTAGTCTTGATGTATAAATAGCTCTGCAACATGAAATAGCCCTCATGTTTCCATTGTCTCTTCTCTAGTTTTGTATGTGCAACCGTTGTTACATGCTCTGAGTCTTACATAACCCAGTCAAATTCACGTTTTTTGGTGCCTTTGCCATAGTGTCCGTGTCGTGCCGGTGGCCTGGCCAATGTCTGTGTGGGTGTCTGTGCCGTAGTGTACCGGAGTCTGTGTATCTTGTGTTGTTTTGCTTGTGTAACAGCTATTGGTGAGTCTCAAATAACAAATCAAATTCACATTTTTCGAGACAGTGTGTTTGTGCTGATATCTGTGAATTCTTTGATGCTTTTGTTTAACACACTGTAACTTAAAATATAAAGCACTGTTTATTTAATTTGTATATTTATCATGTTGTGTATATATAATGTGCATCTTATATTTTAATAACAAAGAAAATGATGACAAAGATTTTTATCTTCGCCACTTTGTCCTAAATGTCTGCCATTCTTTTTAATTTTATAATTTGAGACTTTGTAAGGCTTTGTTTTTAAAATAGGGACATTGGTTTGGCTGTAGTGCTCAGTCACTTACAAAATAGCATTTTTCCATTGTATTTTGTCTAGTTTTGTTATTGTAACCGCTGTTGGTGAGTTTTGATGTTTTATTGACAAAGTTCGGGAGAAGCACGTTCAGATAATTAACACTAACAGGAGTGGAGAGCATTCAGTCAATCAACGATAAGAGGTATACAGCAGTCTTACCTCAGTTCGTTGACAGCATCCCTCCACCACCCCTTCTCCTCAATTCTAGTTCTAACCACTTCTATACACAGGGGGAGTACTCTGAGTTCGGGCCAAATTCTGAACTCGGGGCCCTCCCCCTGGACAGCACGCCAAATATGCATTAAGCTTTACTGCCTACAGTTATATGTGTAGTAAGTGTGAACTCGTGAATTTTGTGACGGTGTGTCTTTGTCGGTGCCGGTGTCTCCATGCCAGTGTGTTCGTGCCGGTGTGTCCATGATGGTATGTCCGTGCCGGTATGTTCTGACATTTTTTCCATATGCCCACCCATAGTGTCATATTCTTATTGGTTGATCGTCTTGATTGTTCACAGGTGTTTCTTGTTAGTCGTTAGTCTTGGTGTATAAATAGCCCTCATGTTTCCATTGCATCTTCAAGTTTTGTTTGTGTAACCGCTGTAGTTGACTCTTATTTAATCAAGTTAAATACACGTTTTAGCTCTGTCTGTGCTAGTGTGTGTGAAGTGAAAGCAAACATTTGAGAAAAAACTCATGTGCGTCACGTGTGCGTGTCGTGTCGTGCCAGGTTTCTGTGCCAGTTTCCAGTGCTGGTGCAGGTGTTCTGACGATTCATGCTACCCATCGAGATTTGCTACTTACCGATGCGCATGTGCAGACAAAGGTACATTTTCCTGTTATAATGTATAATTTCCCTTTAAAAAATACTTACTACCATATGAATATTTGTACGGTCAGTCAGCCAGCTGAAAAAGAATAAATGTTTCAGTTACTATGAGGAAAGGTGTAGGCCTACTTTAAGTCAAAGATGAATATTTTATGATAATTTTTACTTTTCACACCGTTTTAAAAATAAAAACAGTAGTCTACAGTATACAGTAGCTACTCATAACTTAGAATTTTATTATAATTGTATTTCATACGACTTTAATTGGCATTCTGTGATCACTTCGCGCTACGGTAGCATTTTTCGTCAAGGCAGCAAAAATCGACAGAACACCTGTTTACATGTTAGCCACATTCTTAAAAATAACTTTTATTTTCTACAAAAGAAAAAACTTATTTGGGCTAAAAACTAATGAAAAAAACTTATTTGGGGACATTTAGCTACAACTTTTCAGGAAAAATGTTTTTGAACAAAGACAAGAGTTTAGTGCTTAGAGATGGTGACGTTGAAGTTATGTGCAAACATGTTCGTTCATATAAAAGTTGTGTTCATCTGTAAAGATTATCATGCTTAAGTTACTCACAGACATTATTTTCTCTGAACGCACTGGAAAAATCTTATTAAGTTATTGTCGAGCGTCGAGGGAACAAGCTCTGGCTGGCCTAAAAAAATGTCATTCCTGCACCATTTTACATGTGATGTGATTTGGCTGCATCAGTAATCGCATACTTCCCTCTATCCACAAGTTTCCGAGGGGCGCTCCTGTAAAAAATAAAGTGGGTGAAACTTCCGGTGACGCGGCGGAAGTAGCATTCCAATGGTATTTTGTGTGTTAGTTAGCAAAGAGGCTAGCTGTTTTTCGGAGAATTATTTTACTATTTAAAGACGCAAATCTTTATGAGAGATGTCGTTACGGAGCTCAGGGACAACATGTGCTGTTCGCGGTTGTATTTATAACCGGACTAAACTAGTTCAGTGGCTTAAACGTGATTGTTTTGAACATAAGCTGAAAACGAGTGATCCTGCCAGAGCCCGTCTCTGATCCTGCCAACGACTGTAACGTTAGTTTCCATCACCTCCCAAAAGACGACGAATCTTCCTGTGTACATTTTTTTTTTAATTCTTTATATTCTATAAATTCTATCAGCATGTGATCAGCTGTTCGCTATTGATGTTACAGCTAAACTCAGGATCAAAGCCTGTGTTGACAGAATACCAAATGTGCCAGTAATGTATTCAAGTAGCACATTCATTTATAATTTTGAATAAACTCCAAAGCACAATGACTAAGTGTGTATTTTTTTTATTTTAATTGTTTGTCAGCTCGCACATCTGTCTGTCACCATGCCTCGATGAGTATTGATTATTAATAATGTTATTATAATACTCCCAATCAACTACTGCGGAGGGAAAAGGTACTGTTATTTCACCCTTTTGAATTTCGTTGAGGTTGTGTTCCCACATCGTTAGCTAGATTGGATCGCTATAACTTGAATGACTGTCAACTGTTGAATGAACGAGTGTCAAGCATGTCAAGTTGCGCTTTGTTTACTTCCAACCGGAAGTCGCGCCCACTTTTGACGCAAGGCCTCATGGGGCGTAGGAAACTTGTGGATAGGTGAAACACAGAAGTAGCTTTGTCCAAATTCACGGTACTCAGAGTATAGGCAAAAAGTACACTGATGACCTACTTCTTCCGGCAAGATTCTGAATTGCATTCGATGGACCAATTAAACCTTAATGATAATGCACCAGCTAAAATGGTTCCCTGTTTGCAACATTATTTAAAAAGTCAAATTTAGGCTAATAAAATTAACATGTCCCTTAGTCCTACTTGTACTGATTTGCTGATTTGACTTTTTTTTATTCCAAAAATTTAACTTTTTTTCTTCTTCTGTTTCAGCCCAGAAGACAAATCCAAGTTTACTGCCGACAGGAAGAGGGGGTGTGTAAAACACCACTGCTCATCCACTGCATTTCTTAACAACAGAGCTATGGAGGGGGAGGAATCGCGTGTCAAGGAGCTTGATGTGGGTCAACTTGCCGTTTTTGGGCACCTTGAACGAGTAGAAAGAATGCGTTGCTACTGGGAGCTCAAACATGTCCAACTAAAGACTCTAGAGCAGGTAACTCCAACGGATATGTTAGACACACACGTACACACCATTTAAAAATCAGGGAGAAATAAGAGAAATATTTAAAAAAAAAGAATTAACATATTAAATTGATCAAAAGTGCCTATTTTATAAACTTTCTATTTTATGCTGTTCTTTTGATGTATCTAATTATAAAAGAATCCTGAAAAAAAATGTATTATTGGAGGTATTAAGCATCGCAACTGTTTTTATCGTTGATAATAATAAAAGGGAGGGAGGTATAGGGAGGGACGGGGCCCCTCCTTGAACTGCCACCTTATCGTATGGAGTGGTTTGAGTAGGCTACCCGAATTATCCTTGGAGCTATGTTGTCCGGGGCTATATGCCCCTGGTAGGGTCTCCCAAGGCAAACAGCTCCAAGCTGACAGTCAGAGTGGTTCAGAAGCTCATTATGAGACACAATCAATCAATGACAGAGACGTTGCCCGACATGGCTAAGCCCAAAGGAGTGACGTGGGGCTGCCCTCCAGTGGGCTCAACACCCGCAGGAGGGACTGTAAGGGGCCTGAGCTTGTGCAAGAGGTTAAGACTATAAATTTGGGATCACCTCCACGCATGGCTTGGGCTCTGGAACCACACTCCTTGAGAGTGGCTGGACTCTCTACCATTCTGGAGTTGCCCATGGTGAGAAACAGCAGGCTGGTGTGGGTTTGCTTATTTGCTAATGTATTTTCTTTTTCACTTTTCTATATCTCTTTACTTGGGCCACAGTTGTTGTCAAGGAATGTTTAGTTCATTGTTGTAATTTGTAAAATGTAGGCTATTGAAAAACTTTTTTTTTAAAAAAGGGGGCCGGAGGGTGTCCGATTTGGGGACCACACGATTTTGTCTCTGCTTTTTTCGGATGATGTTGTCATGTTGGCCTCATCAGACAGAGTGTGAAGTGGCTTGGATGAGAATTAGCACCTCCAAGTCCAAGGCCATGGAGCTGAGCTGCAAGGCGAAGCTCTAGATTTACAGGTTGATCTACATTCCTACTCTCATCTATGGTCATGAGTCAAAATTAAGTTTCTCCGCAGGGTGGCTATGCGATCCCTGGCTTAGAGATAGATAGGATGAGGAGCTTAGTCACTCAGGAGGAGCTCAGTGTAGAGCCACTGGCATTACTCCTCCACATTGAGAGGGGTCAGCTGAGGTGGTTTGGGCATCTGTTCTGGATGCCTCCTGAATGCCTTCCCACCTGGAGGAGATCCCGGGGAAGACCTAGGACAAGCTGTGGGATTACGTCTCCTGGCTTGGGAATGCCTCGGTGTCCCTCAGATAACCCAGAAGAGCTGGAGGAAGTGTCTAGGGAGAGGGAAGTGTGATGGGCGTCTTTGCTTAGACTGCTTCCCCCACGACCAGGCCCAGGATAAGTGGAAGAAGATGCATAATAATAAGAAATGTTACTTGAGAACCGAATCGACATATTACAATGATTTCTGAAGGATCATTGTGACACTGTAATGACAGCTAAAAATTCAGCTTTGCCATCACAGGAAAAAATTACATTTTAAAATGTACTCTAATAGAAAACAGTAAAATACTGTTTTTGATCAAAAATCGAGCTTTGGTAAGCATAAAATATTTCTTTCAAAAATATAATAAAATATTTCTATCTTTGTAACTGATAGTGTATAAGGCAGGGTGAATTTTGTTGAAATATTTTATTTTTATTTTATTTAGCCAGGGTGAAATTGCTAATTGTTTGTGCATTATTTCAGCTAGTTGTGTTGTACTGTTGTAAATGTGCCCATAGAGGGGGCTGTATCATCATGGATCTGGCGGTATTGAAAATAACTATCAAGATTTATGCTATTAAGGTTTAACTTACTAGCTGTTCCATGGGAAATTTTGAGATTGCACATGCACACTTTGACACACAGGCCAACAGACAAATGCCTGCACAGTGCACAGTTGTTGATCAACTTTCAAAAAAAGTACCAAGGTCATGTACAATAAATGTGCTGTTGGCACGGTGAATGGTTACTGACCGTCCAGGAGGGGGCGACAGTTCATGATATATTTTACTGCATTGCTTGCTGACTCACTAGGCTAGGGCAAAACACCACACAAAAATGAAAATTCTGTCATCATGTACTCGCCTTCAAGTGGTTGCAAACCTGTATGAGTTTCTTTCTTCTGCTGAACACAAAGGAAGATATTTTAAAGGACGACTGGAACCAAGCAGTTATTTGGCACCATTGACTTCCATAGTAGAAAAAATAAATACTATGGAAGTCATTGGGGCCTCATAACTGTTTGTGACTGTCTGCCAGATGACCTATAGCCTAGACTAGCTCTAGACTATGACCAGTCTATTAGATCTCAGATTGCTACTGTTATTACGGATTGCCCAGGAAGTTCAGGAACAGATTATGACTTGTAAAGGCTCTGGGGCCAGGTATCTCCAAAGCCCTCATTAGGGCTGTCACTTTTGAGAAAAAACAAATTGGAATGGATATCAAATAAGTGTGTGAAGGGTGTATGTTTTTACTTTTTACAGTTCAAATTTACTAATTATGCTAAAACATACTCTATTGCTTTCTCTGGGCCCATTTTGTGGGATCATTTATAATAAGGCAATACAACATTATGCAAATGAGGCAAATAAAAAATTAGGCAATGTCACATATTACAGCATTAATAAACATTTGTTTATATAAACCCCAGGCCCTTAGGCACTTGCCCCATAGACCCAGTCAGTAATTCATGATCCCTGGGTTCACCCCCCCCCCACTCCCCCCACCCCAACATGTCTCTTATCACTTTGTGAGTGTGAGTGCACAGCCTTGGTCTTTTGAATAGCTGTGAGTGTGTGCTTGAATGTCAGCGTGCACGTGCGCATATCTCTAGTCTGATTATAGTAGGCTAGTCACACATGCTGAGAACCCATGACAAGTTGCCGTTTCTCTTTAAAATGTCCTGAATGAGACTATCAGTGTACATGAGATAGGCTGAGTATGCTGCTGTCTACGGCTGTATATGTGATGTGTCAGATTATACAGGCCACGTGTCATTCACCCCATTGTGAGTGTGTGAGTGAGCACTTTAAGTGCTGTGTCTAACGTTAAAGGATAGGGCCGAGTTCTGCTAACTGTTGCCGTGGAGCCAGAGTTCCACCTGTCCGCCTCTCGTCTCGCTGACTGACAGATGTTTTGCTCCTACGTAGGAGGGAGCAATCTTTCTCCCCTCTCTCTCCCGTTTACCCATGTCTCTCCTTTGCTGTGACTGCCCACCTTTCGTAATCTGTAGCTCGCCTGGATAACTGATGTCAACAACCGAACCGGCGTTAAGAGAGAAAGAGAGAGATAGAGATAGGGAGGGAGAGCTTAACGGGCCGCTAAAACAAAGTTAAGGAGTTTACAAAAGAAAAAGCAACGGTTGTAAGAAGGATTGCTTTGTGTGAATGTAGTTGCCATGGAGAACTTCTTGCAGGATAAAGACTTCTGGATTGTAGGTAGTGTGTGTTTGGTTGCATCCATCCTATGGAGACGATTTTGGAATTTATTTACATACAAGAGGAAAAGAGACACTTCACCAGAAAGTGCATCTATTGACATTCAGGTAAAACTCATGAATATATCCAAAACTGACATTAAAAATGTATGTTATGTGCTAATCCACACTTAAGTTTGTATGTAAATGAAAATGCGATTTATATGCGGCTATATGAAGAAGCACATAATCCATGTATGCCACACACATAAATTAAAGAATCATGTGACACTGTAATGGCTCATGAAAATTCAGCTTGCATCACAGAAATTAATTATATTTTAAAGTCGCCTATATTCAAATAGAAAAGTATTATTTTAAATTGTAATTTAAATTGTAAATTACAGTAATCTTAATATTACTGTTTTTTTATCAAATAAATGCAGGCTTGATGAGCATTAGAGATTTATTTTAAAAACGTATAAAATAGTAATGTTTCCAAACTTTTGACTGGTACTGCATGTATGTATATATATATATATATATACACACACACTAAAGAAATATTGTTGGATATTTTTCCAACAAATTTTCCTGTTAAGCATTATATAATGCAGTGATGCAGTAATAACATTATGAATGTAGGCCTAATTAATTGAGTCTTAAGAAAATCTAGTTTTTAGACTTTTAGACTGTGGGTTAGGGTTAGAGATCTTGGGTTATCTGAGAGTCTGGTTGGGGGGTTGTGATTGAAAACACCTGCCGTAAATGGATGAACCTGATGCTCAGAAGAAATAGATCTTAACGCTAAATAAAATAATGTGATTGATGTGTCCATTTCAAAGACTCCACTGGGTTATATAGAAGTAAATATGTAAATTTTATTTTGATTTGAAATTGATAATGTTTGTATTTTTTTTTTTTTTTTTTTTTTTTTTTTTTTTTTACATTTTTACAGAGCAGCCAATTTTGCTGATACTGATTATAATGCACAGGACATAGAACAAGTGGACAGGACTAGATATTGTATGAACCTAAGAATCCTCAAAATACATTACTACATTTAACTTGAGTTAAGTATCTTCACTTAATAAATCAATTAATAAACCACTGAGTAAACACAATTATGATAATTATATTTTCAAACACAATGAAATGACCAAACTGCACTGTTAATACCTAGAGTGAAAAGTGAATTGTAGAAGAGAGTACATGTAAATGGAGTAAAGTTGTACTGTGATCCACTGTCTTCGTACTTTCTTGTTACTTTTTGACACTGTTGTAATTTCAATTATCTGCCCTACTACCCAAGTGGCATTTGGAACAACATGTGTCTCAACTACAAACATTAGTGTTGCTGCTTTCATAGTACATGAGGTAATTATAACCATGACATAGTATTGGTAGCCTTGCTAGTTGTTTGCTTTTCACAATTTGTAGAAAGAAATCATCAGTAAAGGGAGTAAAAATATTAACTTTTTTTACCCATCATGCTTTTTGAAAATGTCTCAGGGGCCCTCTAAATCCACTTTCCTGCTGAGTTTACCTCTACCCGTGATTAAACTCACCTACCTGCAACTTTCTAGGGCTGCGTTTTTAGTCCACTTTTTTATGCCCTTCCCTCGCTAACTTCCCTTTATCTCGTTCACTTGGATGTACGTTATTGCTTACGTTACATGAGTGCCTACTACTGGCGGAACCCTTGCAATGGGTTTTAATGGAAAACCCCAAGCCCTTGATCACTTGTGGTGCGTGCAACAGCGAGTTGCCTCTTGTGACGTCACAATCGTGTTGCATTTTGGTCTATGGATATGTCTAATATATGAGTAGACTTGCTCCATCTGCCAAAATAGAGGGGTCAAGGGTCTGTAAATATCTCTCGTCCACTTGATGAAGTTCAACGCACTTCAAAATGGGAGTGAGGATTCCCCCAAGGAGAAGTACTTGGGGAACACTTCAGGTACATTTACACAACAGCGATGTATGAAAAAATGGACCTGGCAGCTTTGGAGCAAGACACCAAGGCGGACCTGCAGGATGAGCTTTTTCGCATCCTCTCCAAGGCCGTCGAGGAGCTGGATCTCTCTTGGAAGGATCAGGTTAACCATCCAAGAGCAAGCTAGATACGTGGTTCCTTCAGTCGAGCCGCCGCCAGGACACTTCGAAGAAAGGGAACCTCGTTCTTTCCTGACGTACATGAACACGTCGTGAAGTCATTGGCAGCCCCTCAATCGGCACGCACCTCACTTCCACCCAGGCCATGTTTGCCCCTGTGGACGAGGCGGGAGACCATGGCCACCTTGCTCCGAATCCCCCCTGTTGAGGGCCATGGCTGTGCTTCACATGATGCAGGCAAAACTGTTGAAGTCTATGGATGGCGCCGCCTCTGTCGATGCTGACGCAATCCGGGATCTTCGTTCAGCCACAGACCTCGTGCTCTTGGCCACGATGCACGCGGCCCAGGTGGTACGCCATTCTATGGGATTCATGGTGGTCTTCCACAGGCACCTGTGGCTCACCCTTTCCGGCGTGCAGGAGGCTGACAGGAAGACGCTGCTGAATGCACCCATCTCTCCAGTTGGCTTGTTTGGAGACGCCGTCGAAAAGGACAAGAAGCGATACTCCGAGACCCAGAAGAAGGCGAAGGCGATGAGAAGGTCCAGAGAAGTATCGGCAGACATGCGTTGGTGATCGGGTTCCTCAAGGGAGCCAGGAGATTATGCCCAGTACGGCCGCCTTTGGTGCCGCTGTGGGATTTGGTTTTGCTCTTGGAGGCATTATCGTGTCCGCCTTTCGAGACCCTGTCTTTGATTGCCATTAAGGAGCTTTCTGTTAAAACGGCTCTGCTTCTCGTGCTGGCGTCGGCTAAGCACGTTGGGGATTTACAGATTGTTTGTCTGTCTGCCTTGTCCAAGGAGCCGTCATCCTCTCCGGTTCCGGATGCTCAGAGTGCTGTGTGCCGGGTCATAGTGCTCTGGGAATATATTTCTCGCTTGACCGCTTTTCGTCAATCAGACCAGCTGTTTGTGTGATTTGGTGGATGCAACAGGGGACAGGGGGGTCTCTAAGCAGAGGTTTGCTCACTGGATTGTGGGGCTCATGATTGCCTGGGGTAGGAATGAGGCCTTAGCATCAAGGCCCATTCGACGAGGGCGATCACCTCTTTGTGGGCCTGGACTAAGGGTATGTCTATTCAGGATTTATGTCTCGCGGCTGACTGGTCTTCTCAGAACACGTTCGCCAGATTAAATAAGTTGGATATAACCGGGAGGCGGTCTTGCCATTGGGTTCTGTCGTCAGTGGGATGTTATGCTGCCATGGCGGGATTTTATACAGTCCCCATATACGGCATCGGTAATGTCGAAGTTCCGTAGCCTTGATAGGGAACGTCTCCGGTTACTTTCGTAACCTCGGTTCCCTGAAAGCCAAGGAACAAGACATTAAACTTGCATTACACATTACACCATGTTCGCTATTATTTAGCATGTGTTTGATTCTGAGGAAAATTGATGCTGCATCTGCATTTATACTGTAATGGTGTTCACTATTTGCATATTGTGTCAATTGGCCAGCTCTCCTGGCGTTAACCTATAAGATTTCAGCAGAAGTAAAGAAGGGGAGGAGTTCCCATATACAGTACAACATCCGTAATGTCTCGTTCCTTGCCTTTCAGGGAACTGAGGTTACGAAAGTAACCAGAGACTTTTTCCCCATCTGCGTCAAAAACGTAATGAGATCAGAGTCCATTCTGCTTTTAGAGCTTGAGCATATTTAAAGCGGAAGATGACAAAATAAAAACCGTGGGCCTATCTGTAAGGATATTTAGGTGCACTGCATTCTCAATGTTATAATATTTTGTGTTAGAATTGAAGAAAATTTGTCATGAAATGGAGTCAGGAGGGGGGATAGTTTACCCAAAAATGAAATTTCTGTTATAAATTACTCACTTTTCATTTTTGTGTGAACTATCCCTTTAATGCATGCGGGCAAGCTGTTGTCTTCGTCACCTGAAGTGAGTTCATCATTGTTTTCCTGGGACTCCCTCACGTCAACGTGCACTCACTCAGGCTGTCCCAAACTTATATACTGAGAACACGGGGAGGGGGAAACTACTCACTGCCCTTCCTGGGATAGCAAGTTTTAAGGGAAAGGGAGGGAGGAGAGAGGGGATGGAATCCATCAGGGGATAGGGGCATTTTGTTACCTCCTACCCTGAAATAGCCTCCTGTGCATGCTCTTATGCATACATTGACAATGATACCCAGTAACACACTCTTGTGGATATATACATGTGCACATATAGGCGCACAGCGTACACACAAATCAGTTTTAAACCTCGCTTACAGTTTCTAGAAAGGAGTGCAATGTTGGCGTACGGTTTCTTATGCACCTGTAGATTTGTTCTTTCTCATACTTGCATATGCACATTCTCTGGTCAGTGCACGCAGTTCCGCATGCTCTTGCCAAAATTACACATCTAACACATTTATAAGGGGATTAGTTTTGAGGCATTAAAGAGGTGATTGACACTCAGTCTCTTCAGGTAGTTAAATAGGTATTCAGCAGCAGTCTGACTTTATGGGCTGTCATCACCTTCAAACGTTTTTTTTTTTCTAGGGCAGGCTTGTCTTACAAGGACAGAAGAACACTGTGCTGATATTAAGTTTAATATATATATATATATATATATATATATACTGTATATATATATATATATATATGAAGAGTTCAGATGCAAAAGCCTCTAAGTGCCATTTGAAATTTTGTTCTAAAATGATAATTTTTATCAAGCTTGTATATTTAAGTTCAGTAATTTCACTTAAATGGCAATGAAGATTACCTATTAATTGTCATTTAAGTGAAATTACTGAACTTAAATATACAAGCTTGATAAAAATGACCATTCTAGAAGAAAATTTAAAATGGCATTTAGAGGCTTTTGCATCTGAACTCTTCATATATATATATGTATGTATATATATATATATATATATATATATATATATATAAAACCATTAATTAACATTACATCCTTGATCTTTCTATTAGGTTCCCACAAATTAGATTTCTGGCATACAGTAGGCTATTTTATATAGTTTCTGCCCCTTGTGGTGGATCAGTAGCCTGATGTTTCTAGTCACATTCATCCTCAAATGTTGTGGGTGGGGCTAAGTTTGGCTGGCATCCAGGCTAGTGGATCAGATCAAGTGAAATTTAACTTAAAATCAATAAGAAATGTAACTGGATCAAATATTTATTTATTTCACAATTTACAGACAAAAATGAACATACAATAAACTTATAGCTAATAATGTTATCATTAAACCTGAAGGAGTGTATAGTATTGTTTAAAGTATTTTTCACTTGAGTTGTAATATAATTTAAAAAAAGAATATATATATATATATATATATTCTTTTTTTTAAATTATATTACAACTCAAGTGAAAAATACTTTATATATATATATATATATATATATATATATATATATATATATATATATATTTCAACAGTGTTTTCAAGCTTTTCATTAACCTCAAAAAATTAAGCACAAAATTATGTGACATCTGCTGTGACTGTATGTGACTGTTTACAATCAGTCTACAGCTGCTGAAGTACAAATGATGTGTCTGTGTGTCCTCTGTTTGTCATTCTACACATATTTTACATGCTATTTAATCCCCAGGTCTGTGTCCATCTTGTGATCATCTCTTCAGGGCCATCATATCATATTCCTCCATTATGCAACACATGCAATGCTATTACGATTCTATTCCATCTTCTCCAACTTTTTCTATGTTTATTTATCAACCTATTTCCAAGACATTAATGAAACGAGCGTAAACAGTATATAATTATAATTTAAATATAATTCCAATTTAAAAGAACTGTATTTTAATACATTTGAGAAAATTTTTTTTTGTGATGGTACAGCTGAATTTTCAGTATCATTACTTGTCTTCAGTGTCACACGATGCTTCAGAAATAATTCTAATATGTTGTTTTGGTCAGTGCTCAATAATTATTTCTTATTATTATCAATGTTGAACACAGTTTCTATAAAAATATTGAGTAGCAAACACTATGATACATTACCATTCAAAAGCCAAAATACCATTACTGTATCATTCTATCTTGGAGTACTTTAAGCGTGTGTTTAAAATGTGATTCAAACTAGTTTGAATCTGCTATCAAATGACATAGCTATTATTTTTGCAACACAAACAGAAAACGTATGGTTTAGTTTCAAACACGAGGAGTGAATGGGTCTGGTGTTATGGTTATTGTAATGTTTCATTGTTGTTACAACTAACCCGAGTCTTGTTGTTACAAATAACCAAGAGTCATGTAGCCATGACTAGCTCACCTGACAGCTAAAACATTAGCACTTACAACTTGCATGAAAAATATCTACACAGACACACAATAAACCTTATTTAAATTTGATGAGTTTAACTACAAAGCAGAAATTCCCATAACAAAACTAAAGTAGAAAAACTTCAAAAATTAGTTTTTCCACTAACATCTGCTGTTTTTGCCACAAGGCAAAAAACTTTGTGTGAAGTGAATCAGGTGGTTTGTAACTAGTTCCTGATTGGACAAATTGGAATTGTGACAACTGACCCAGGTTACAACCATCCCCGGTCTCCCCTAAGTAAGATTTAAATTAAATTACTAAATAAAAAATAAATAATATTATTATTATTATTATTATTATTATTTTTTTTTTGCAAAAGGATCATGTGACTCTGAAGACTGGAGTAATGATGCTGAAAATTCAGCAGTGCCATCACAGGAATAAATTACATTTTATAAAATATTTATTCAAATGGGAAACAGTTATTTTAAATATTTATAACATTTAACAATATTTACGTTTTTACGTTTTTCTTAATCAAAGAAATGCAGCCTCATTGAACATATAGCCTACTTATAAAGAAATAAAAAAAAATCTTAATTATTTACAACCTTTGACTTTGATATTTAGAGCCAGTGGACAAAGGTCATGAGTAACTGACTGTCTCTCTGTCGTCACTGACTGAATCCATGTGTTTTATGCAATGAAATACATCTCAAAACACATTCCGATATAAACATTCATAAATGACACATCTAGTCTAGATGGTTTTGTAATCTGTAATTAAATCATCATAAAGACATACAGTCAGGGATGTAGCCTACGCAAAAACACCCCAACACACAAAGGAATGTGAGCACTTAGTCTCTTTTTATAAACGCTTGTTGTCAGAGCTCACTTCACATTATCAAGTTCCCATTCCAAAGGTGCCACCAATCCTCCCGAGATTACTGAATGTTCAGCGGCTATTAATACATCAGCCAATCAGAAAACAAACCATTACTGCTCCAAGCAATCGACTGCTTGCTTGTAATGAGGTGGCCTATCGCATACAGTGCGACTCATAATGACCCAGGCTAAAATAAGATTATTGTATTAAATGTTATCTGTCCCTCCGCGTGGCTGTTTTTTTTAATATATACAAGCTATCGGGTTTCAGTGTAGCGTGTGAAAAGGCCATTTAGCGGGACTATATCTATCTGTGTTTGGTAAAAGTATACTGTAGCACCTGTTTGTGTGTGTGTGTGATTGAGGATTGTCTCCGCTTACTTTAATTCTCTTTACTAGTGAATCTGGGAATGTAGCTGATTCTTTATTAAATTCATATATGGGTGACTAAAATAATGGATATTGGATGACAGATTCCTCTATATATTGCAAACAGGAAGGTGTTGTGAAAAGTTTTGCAACTAGGCCAGTTCACTTCTGACAGGATGAAAGAATAGGAAGATTGCGGAAATTGGAAATCAAATCACAGTTTTAAAATTCCCTGATATTGCATGACAAACATTGTGGCAAACATTTCTGTGAATTTCTGGCAACACATTTTTCCCCTTTTAAGGCTCTAAGGTAGCCTATACTGTATTGCATTCTAATCCGTTATGATTTTAAGCATTTTTATTATGCAAAGTACAAAATCAGTATCTTTATAGAGCTTCTCCGAACAATAAAACAATGGAACCACGTTGAAAATTGACCTCTGAGCCATTTCAGTTTCTCAGCAGCGTTTCTGTCCCAGTTTTTCACTTGACTCATGTGCTCACCTGCTCTTGTTCAATCAAACATTGTTTGGCTCATTGTGTTCTAGCCTGGAACAAATGAATCAGGGTTACGTAAGTAATATCTGAGGTGTTGTTTGTCAGTCAATCAGGGAAAATCTGGTTTAACAGTCTCTTCATTTAAAAGTTCTGTTAGTGGTGTTGATGCGTCACTCTTTGAGTCCGTACACAACAGCCCCTCCTCCAGATGATAACGCTGACCACTAGCACACCGGCCAATAGGAAGAAGCATGCTGATCTCTTTAAAACGCATCGGTTTTAGAAGCTAGAGACACCAGACAGCTGGATAACAAGAGAGAATGAGAAGGGGAACCAATGATCTGTAGGTTGGAAAGCATTGTCAAGAAGACGTGAAGAGAACAAGTTAAACTTCTATTTGTTTTAAACCTGTTGTTTCATCATGAGCTCTAATCTTGTGAAGTCTCTTGCTCGGGTTTATGATCCCAAACCACTTCATGCTCAGAAACGGTGCGGAAGAGCCACAACGAGAAGAGCTTTGCTTTCTACCTCAAACAAACGTCTATCTTCACCATTTTCTGATCAGCCTTCATCAAAATCCTCCTCATCTTCTGCTCTTGTACATATTGAAGGACAAGTCAATGATCTGAGTGGTAAGATAGACAAACTCCTCGCCTTGCAGGAAGCGTCTTTGAGACGACTGGATGTCATCGGTCAAGATAGAGGAACGGCTACCAGTGGACGGAGCATTGAGCTGTTGTTGTGTGACATGCGTGCTGTCATTGAAAGTGTTCGAGAGAACGAGGAACAACAAGATCAGCGACTTGATGCTTTGGAGCGACTGGTTAGCAGCATTCAACAGGTTGTGAGTTTCATTGCTGAAGTGTTGAAACACTCGAGATTGGCTGATCTCTTGAAAAACACAAACTCAAAATCCAGCAGCAGGGTGAGTTTAAATGTTTTACGCACCAATTTAGTGTTTAAAATGTTTAAAAGCACTCATTTAGGTTCGTATTCCTGAGGAAAACACTCACAAACTACTGTGAAAAAATTAATATTTTATACTTAACCTTAAAATTATTTGGCATTACCCTGTAAAAAAATACTTTCAAGATTTGTTATCACAACATTTTTTCTTTTAAATCAATTAACATTAAATCAATCTCATTCATTGTAACTTAAATCAACTTAAAATTTTAAGGCAACCAGGTTACTTACTTTTTTAAGTTAAACCAACAATATTTTTTTACAGAGTTGAACTACATTAAAAAGTAAAACTGAATCAGCCAAACTATCAAAAACAAACATATATCTTTTAATATACAAACACGCATAAAGTCTATGAAGGAGCTGACCAAAAAACAGAAAAGTCTTACAGAAAAGTGGACTTTTGTACTCTAAAAATTATATGATGAAACGTTATGACAACATATGTTTTTACATTGCTTTAACTCATCAAAATAAGTTTTCAAACATTTTTTAAGTTGTACAAAATTCCATTTTTTAAGTCTTAATGTAATTTAAGTTGAAATGACTTAAGCATTCAAGGTGATTGTACTTAACAATTATTTGTCTTTTTTTCTCCGTATATTTGACTTGAGTATTTTACACATTTGCTTTTCATGTTGTGTGAAGTTTGTCATCTTGTGACGTAAATGTTTGATGCAAATACATTAAATGTTCTGTATTTATTTTCCAAATGAGTTTGGTTTAGGTGCATTTCCAAAAGGGGATTTTCTAGAGCACGAGTTGCCAGTCTCATTGTCATTGGTTTGAGCCATTTATAAAGCAGATTGACTGATGACATGACTGATTCGCAGTACCAGCTCAAGGACACTCACAGCAGATGATTGTGTGTGATCAGAAATATCTGGTTAATTGCACGTTAGCAACTCAGTGTAATGAAAGTACTTGTCACTGAAAAGCTTGAAAGCAGGTGCTTTTATTTAAAGGTGTGTTAATAAATAAAAAATTTGTGACCATAGACTTAAACTTGTGTAAACTTCTTTCACTCTCTAGTTTAGAGAAAAGGATGGGAAGGAGAAATCTAAAGTATATCCAAAGGGGTTAAAAACCCAGAAGAGAAAGAAACCACTGGAAGCATCAGGTGAGAAAAAACACATACACACTTTTGTGGGGTTCAAAAGCTAGAATTGACAATATAGGATTCAAAATCTAATTTTAACCTGGAAATAAGCTAAGTATTAGCATTTTGTCAGATTTAAAACTAATTCCATCCCTCCTTCTAGACTTAGTTCAGGCTGGTTTTGAAGAAGTGCAAAAGCTCAATCAACAGAACAATCAGCTTTCTCAATGCACAACAGAGACAGCAGCTGGCACAGTTGCACTCCCGGAGCAAAAAGGAGACTGCTATACGGATAGGAAGGATGAGGCTGCAGTGGAAGACGGGGCAATAGAGCAAGAAATCGTTGCTGAATTATTGCAGATAAAAGAAGAGGATAAAAAGGAGGAAGAGGAGAGGTCAAAGAAAGAGGAGGCATTGTGGTTATCAGAGGAGAGGCAACTAGCTGCTCCAAGTTCATCTGGGCAAACTGATGAAAGCACACCAGACAGGTACATCCTCTATATTTTGTTCAGTAAATGACTTTCAAAACCCTGCAAAATTGAATCTAAATATTACAAAAAATAATGTGCTTAGAATAAATGAAATTACATTGATTCAGTGTAAATAAATACACCTATTCAAAAGCCTGGGGTTAAGATTTGTTTCGTGTTTTTTTGAGAAAAAATCTCTTAAAAGCAAGGCTGAAATTTTATTTGATCAAAATACAGTAAACATTATGAAATGCTATTAAATTAGCAAACAATTACTTTAAATAATGTTGTAAAAATTGATTAATGTGACAGCAACTCATACGTTTTAGCAGCCATTTCTCAGTCTTCAATGTGACATGATCCTTCAGAAATCATTCTAATACATATATGCTCTCAAAAAAACTTTTGAAGGACAGTGTCAGTAAAAAATAAAACAGATATTACAAAATAAACATATTCCATTTAAAATTTTTAAACTTCAATACAATTATTTCTGTAAAGAAATATATTTTGAAGTATTATGATATACTACAATAAGATGTATTTTATATTTGATACCACTCTTTTAATTTATGTTACACTCGTGTAGCTGTGAGGAGAATCTGGAAATAACTGTCAGTACTAAGAGGCATGTTGCGGACGAGACTCTGACAGATGACCTTAAAAAAAGCAGAGTGGAGGAGGCGTCAGAGGAAGAGGATAAGGAAATAAAGGAGGAAGAAGAGGCAGGACTTAAAGCTGCAGAGGCTGGACCAGAGAGACTGGAGGTGGGGACAGAAGAAGAGAGGACAGATGCAGAGTCAAAAATTGAGGAATATGTCATTGGTAAGAAAACTGGTGTAGGTCTGAGAATAATGTAGATATATTACCCTTTTCTAGTTACATATTCTAGTCTTTCCCACAGATTCTTCCCCTCCCCCACCTGCACCATTTGAGCACCGTCTTGTGACAACCAAAACCCACCAAATTACCAGCTACTACACTATCAATAAAGAGGAAGTTCTTGGGGGGTGAGTTACAGAAGATATTAATCTTACATCATATTACGATAGGCTGGTTAGCATCAGAGGAATTTTTAAAGCAGGATGCCTGTGATATTAAACACATGGCATAAGATTCCTAAGCATTTCAAAAGCTTACAGGACACATGATACACACGGGGAGGAAAATGACAGATGTGTGTGTGTGTGTGTGTTGGCAGGAAAAACTTTAAGAGAGAGAGACATTTGTAAAGCCTGTCCAACAGTTTCCGATGTGGGGTGAAGGTTTCTGTCTTTTCAGCGTGACAAAGTTTAGTTCCAATTAAACTTTTATCTGACATTTTATCACAACCTCGATTTTAGGTTTGAATGCCGATTGGTATTTTTTGGTCATGTGTATTATAGTTACGCTGCACAATTGATTTTTCTATTTAACTCTACTTTATATTTTAGCCTACTTATCTATGTCGCTTTGAGGTCTTCATGCCGGCCGTTTAACGAAAGAAGACGTGAAAGTTTATGACATTCAGCATTACAGGCTGATCAAATCGTACTGAGCCTCTTGAAAGACAGAAACCTCAGCCCAAGACAGAAACCTCTTTCACATGGAAACATGTGCTAACAATGGGAATTTACAACAATCATGGTTCTCAGAGTTTACACCTTTTTAGGACAGAGTGGCATTTGCATATCTGTAAACTCTTAAAACCTTTATTAGCTTTTTGGTTTACTTCTGTTGGGATGAGACCTTTGTACCAGTCACACTGAGACATTTCAAATGATACCAAACATGAATAGTGTTGATAATTGTTCACATTAAACCATATAGATTTGTGGGTGAATTTTTGGTTATCCCAGCATGAGGAGAGAAGAGATGGGTGATGAGTAGATTGTAAGGGTGAGGCATGAGGCAGTGTTGTATATCTCGGATGGCGTTGTTACTTATGCAAGAGAGTGTTTAAATGTTAATTCTCAGGAGAGTCCTCTGTTTCCTCGAGGAGTAGTTTCTCAGTCCAGACTTTCTGTCATCCGCCTAACAGTTTTTTCCGGTCTTACAATGTATGTGCAACATATTTTTAGACCTTGGTAAAAGTGAATAGCTAGCGAAAGGAGATTTGGGGAATTTCCTCTGTGGCCTTACAAAGAATGTGGGAATTTAGACTTTAAATGGGGTGTGTTTGTGCATTAAAGGGTTAGTTCACCCAAAAATGAAAATTCTGTGAGTATTTACTCACCCTCATGTTGTTCCAAATCTCTATGGGTTTATTTGTTCTGCTATATACAAAGGAAGATATTTGGAAGAATGTTTTAATCGAACAGATCTCATTCCCCATTGACTACCATAGTAGGAAAAAAATACATACTATGGTAGTCAATGGGGATTGAGATCTGTTTGATTAAAACTTTCTTCCAAATATCTTCCTTTGTGTTCAGCAGAACAAATAAACACATTGAGGTTTGGAACAACATGAGGGTGAGTAAATACTGACAGAATTTTCATTTTTGGGTGAACTAACCGTTTCAATTGTGTACAGTTGGTTTTTAATTTTAAAATTGTATTGTCTCATTTTGATTGTAATAGAGGACGCTTTGGGATGGTTCACAAATGTGAAGAAAAATCTTCTGGCCTCATATTAGCTGCCAAGATCATCAAAGCCAGGAGTCAGAAAGAGAAGGTAAATGCCCGTGTCCATTTTAAGATATCCGTACTGTGAATTTAAGTTGGAGGTTCTAATTTTTCAGTTAAGTTTTCGTTTTAATCAGCCAATCACCTTATGGACCACTTGGTGATATAATGACACTGTGTGCGGGTGGAGTCAGTCATTTACTTTTATAGTATTTGATTTGTGTTTATATATATATATAACAGCAGAACAGGCAGCAACACACACTATTTACAACAAAGATCTGACAAAGACTGAATGAACAAACAGAACTTAAATGCAAACACACGCAGATGACAATGTTTAACGAAACACAGGTGACACAACTAAAAATGACAGTGAAGATGACACGTGACGTGATGACAGGCAGACAAGTCCAAGTGAAAACAAACTAAACCAAACACCACTATGACAGCAAGATTTCTAATTTCATGTTTCCCAAATTTTAAACTAATATTTATTTTTTATGTTATTTCAGCATTATTTCAATTAAACAAAAACATATTTTTAATAGTTTTTTACATGTTTGTGTTATCAGGAGGTAGTAAAGTGTGAGATTGAAGTGATGAACCAGTTGAATCACGCCAATCTGATCCAGCTCTACGCCGCCTTTGAATCTCGACATGAAATCATTCTAGTGATGGAGTAGTAAGTTACATCCACAAACACGCATACATCTCTGTCTCACATACAGACAGCCTCTCTCACTAACTAAATCTCATTCATGCTTTCTTTCTCCTAGCATATTAGAATTGAATGTGAATCTTTGAATGCACTTGAATCACAGAATGTGCTGCTAACATGTATTGTGTACCTTGTGTACCGCCTAGTGTTGATGGGGGAGAGCTGTTCGACCGGATCATAGATGAGAACTATAAGCTGACCGAGTTGGACACAGTGCTGTTCATCAGGCAAATCAGTGAAGGGCTTCAGTATATGCACAAGATGTACATATTACACCTTGACCTAAAGGTACCAAACACATTATTTTATGTAATAATTATTTAAAAAGAATTATTAGTGCTTATGCAGCTATAAAATATAATAGCTGAACAAGAACAAGTCTGAATATATTTTGCTGTTTCATAGCCTGAAAACATTCTCTGTGTCAGTCGAGAAACAAACAAGGTCAAGATAATCGATTTTGGGCTTGCAAGGAGGTAAGTGTTTGTATCTGTGTTTCTTTGTTTGTATCTTCATGAATCTATACCGATTTGTTCTTCACCTTCCTTGCAGATATAAACCCAGGGAAAAGTTGAGGGTGAACTTTGGTACTCCTGAGTTCCTGGCTCCTGAAGTCATCAACTATGAATTTGTCTCATTCCCAACTGATATGTGGAGTTTAGGTGTCATCACTTACATGCTGTGAGTCTGTACCATAGACATCAATGAACAATCGTAATTATACAAAAGGAGGAAGTTTTGTGAAAACGTACTTATGTTTGTGTTTCTAGGCTCAGTGGCTTGTCTCCGTTCTTGGGTGAGGATGATAATGAGACGCTAAATAATATACTGGCATGTCAGTGGAGTTTTGAAGAGGCAGAGTTTTCCGACATCTCCGAGGAGGCCAAAGACTTTATCACACGTCTGCTTGTGAAGAGCAAAAGGTTTGTGTCTCCCCAGGAATTGGCTTAATCTGACAAAAATCTGACTTTTTTTACTAGTTACCAGAATGTTTGTGTTTTGATGCATATTTCTTTTATGCAGTTGGAGAATGAGTGCATCCCAGTCCCTGAAACACCCATGGCTTTCAGACAGAGCGCTTCACTTCCGTCTTCACCATAAGGTTAATAATAACAGCCTTGAGTTTTTCGTAGTAGTTTTAACGAATTAATGCAAATTAATATAATTAATGAATGCGTTTATCTCACAGAAAAACAAGTGTCACTCTTCACACGCCCCTCCTCCAGAGGGCTAAACAGGTAAGAGATGCACACAAACCACGTAATAAAAAAAATCACTCCATCTGTTTAATAAATGCATTATATAGATCTAATTAAGAACAGTTCATCCTTGCACCCTTTTAATAAAAAATAAAAAATGATTTGACCATGTAATTTTTAATCAAAATCTTCTGGTAAAAACGTAAAACTGCAAATGATGTATGCAGGAATTCTACAATCATTTAGTCTGCTTAAAGTCGGCATGAAATCAAATTTGACAAATCTTCTTTTTATATGTAATATTGTAGTGTTTATTATAAATGATTTGTCTGTGCACTTCATTATTTTATCTTTCGGTCACTTACAATGGCGAAAGGGTGCGGCCAGAACCGATGAATGTGCGGCTATCAGTGCACCGCCTGTCAGAATGAATGTAAACCATGATGTAAACTAGCATTCAAATCTGCCTCCATTTTGTTTGCAACGCCCAACCTCCAACGATCCAATCAATTCCCGAAGGATGAAATCAAGCCAATCCTACATTTTTTTTTCAGTTTTCAGAAGCCGTTTCACTCGAATATACATCACAAATAGGACAAAATTACAATCTCAACTTCCGTTTTCATGCCGACTTTAAACTCACCTTGCAAACCCACATTTATCTGCATCAACTTTTTAGCAAAACACATCTTAAAATCCTATCAACAACCGATGGATGTAACCAAGGCCTACATTTTATTCCGATAATCCATTACACATTGATGCTTCACAACTTCGTTGCGACTTGAACAATTAGCCGATAACAATACATGACAAAACTCAGTTGATTGCACTTTGTATGTCAGTGATTGTTTCATATGATTAACTTCACTTGGGGATAACATTAATTTTCATGTTTTCTGCAGAAGTGATCATTGGCTCTCCTTGTGCCGTGGTGACAAACTGGACCAATACTGTTGTACCTGAACAACTACACAACATCTGTTTAATATCACAGTCACATACTGTACTGGACATGTATGTTACTTGCTTACCTCAACCTCAAACTAAAACAGCATTCAACACATTAAAAATACTGCACTCCTCTTGTGTTACAAAAATATTTCATAATTTGTAAAAAAAAAAAAAAAAATTGACAAAGTGGCCCTGTGCTCCAGTTTCGGTTTAAGTGGGTTTTAACTGTCTTTTAGCTGTTGTCTTATTAAAAAAATACTACAGATAGTTAATACTACAGTTATTTGGTCTCACATGTGCACTTTATAATAGGACGGGACTGGAAGAAGGATGTTTATGGCTAAAAGTGCAAAAGAGACATTTTCAGCCATACTCTATATCCACAAATGTATTGAGTCTTATCATGGTAATATCCTGTATGTCACAGGTTTATGGTAACAATTCAATCACATGATATTTGTGAGGGCATTGGAGTTTTGTTTTGAATGAAATTCGCACAGGAACTACCGTACTGTATTTTAACACTTGAAAGTCTAGATACCTTAATGTAATCCTACAAATGAAACATTATATATTTTTTGCCTTTCAGGAGTTCTAAGTGACAGAGTTTTTTTTTTTTTTTTGTGTACCTACTGTTATCTGATGCAAATAGCCATGCCCCAAATGCGCCTCTCACTTACCACGTTATTCTATAATATCATTTAGAGGGCTTCCTCTAGGGAAAATGTATTGTATAAAACATATTGTTCAGAATGCCAAGAGCAAATGCTTTGGTAATGCCTTAAGCTGCTGATCTCAGACTTTATTGTGGGGGGCTTTGTGACTTTCTTTTTAAGCTTGAAATTTGAAACTGGGACACTGGATCCAAGACCGGCTCACTCCCTCTCTTTGTCGTAAAACATCTCACCTTCCATGAAGGCAAATTAAAAAAAAACAGAACACTACCTACCGATGTTTTGAAACTCAAATTTTTAATCATAAATAAGAAAAGATTAATTTATATGTTTGATTTCGCTTTCTGTATTATGTGAGGACTGGATTAAAGAGGGCTGAAATATAATAGCCCATAAAACTAGCAGGAAAAATTTTTAACATTTCTGTACTATATTAATAATATTTAGTACATTAGTTATTGTATATTGTTGTAAGTGCCTTATGTGGTGTATGTGCCTTAGAACTAAAAATGATCTAAAATAAACTAAGTATATATATTAAAAAAATCTCATTCCTATTCTCTTCTTTTATATGTAACATTTATGGGGGCAGTCGTGCATCCGTGTGTGTGTGTGTGTGTGTGTGTGTGTTCACTACTCACTGTGCCTGATGTGTTTGTTCACTTCACATTGTGCTCTATCCAAAATTATATGAATTAATATCCAACATTTAAAAACCCAGATCTACGGCTATGATGCAGTCAATACCAATATGAATCTAAAATCCCTTTAGTGTTTAAAACCAGACCAGTTTGACCAGACTGGAAGACCAGCAAAGCTGCTTAGGCTATTTTTTTCAGCAGTGATTTAGGCCTAAGAAAAATCTAATAATTATTATTATTTATTAATATTGTTTATAATAACATTAATATGTTAACATATAATATTTATTATCGTGTTGTTATTATAATAATAATAATTATAATGAAGAGATGAAGTAAAAAGTTGTTTGTTTAATTCCTCCTGAACATCGAATCCTTTAGAGGACGCTGTGATACTTGTACGCCCTGAGCAAACAGGATTCGTCTCCACTTTATTCTGTGGTGCGTACGTCACCTGCGCTCTGGTCTGTGATTGGCCGCAGACTGCAGGTTCCTGATGTGTTTCTCAAGGAGTGCTGGAGTTTCGGATGTGTTTACAGGTTTGTACGTTATTACCGATCGCGTAAAGTGGAACCAAACCCCATAGACTCAGTCCGAACCGAAACCAGCTCCAGACAATGGCTCAGTGTCCAGCAGCAGCGTCGGTCAGTGGTGATGTGAACGGAGGCAGCAAGACGAAGAGGAAAGTGGCCATCATTACAGGCATAACCGGTCAGGTAATGTGAATGATTGTCTCTGCATTTGATGCGATGCGACGGTATACGGATGGTAATGATGAATATCTGTCATATTTACTCAATCTTATGCCTTATTATACCTTATTCCAAACGCTTATGACGTTAATTGTTCGGTGGAAAACAAAGTGAGATATCATGTCAGGCTGAATGACATCCTCAGTCATCATTCAGTTTCATCAGAGGAAAAAGAGAGAGAGAGAGAGATGAGAATAGTAACAGGTGCTGTCAGTCTTTAACATCCTTCCATTAGGTTGAGTAAACGGTGACAGACTTATATTAAACACATTTAAACATACTGACTGCAAGGCTAGATCTCCTTACGTCCTTTTCGCTAACATACCACAATTGCTATAAATATAATTATTTTTGTAAAACTTTTAATATTTTAAAATGGACTCTCCCGTTAGGCTGTAGCTTCCTGGATCTTTCTGTGGTTTGTATTATTTTAATATAGTTTCATGAACACACGTGGTCATTTCCTGACTCTCTGAATGAAGGGAAAAACTGACAATACTGCCAGCCTCTTGCACAACATTCTTATAACGTTAGTAAAAGATGATTAATATTTGTTGTTTTGTGTAATTACTATAGTAATTACATGTGAAGATGACCATCACTTTGACTAAAATCTATAACTTTACATGTGTAAGAGGTCTGCCCTTCTCACTGTTAGCAATGTACTTGCCACTCCCAAACATTAGAAAAATAGTGTACAATGTACTCTCCCAGTTGTTGTTTCTTTTTGTATTCATGTATTATTACAGTAGGTGGGGATTTTTTGTTGTATATAATTAGTGCGAGTTGTGTGTTCGCAATGAAAATTCCAAAAAGAAAGAAGTGCACTTTAAAAAACAACAACTTTGGAACGTTTGAAAATAACCTTATAAAATTCACAAACTAGTTAGTTGAGTGCATACATAGTGTATAGTGCGTAATTGGGCACAGCTAGGTTGTATCGCCCAAAGATAATGCATGTCTGTATAAAATGTGCCCTGTTCTGTCTGTAATGATGGTGACGTTTCATTCCACTTGTATGTGGCTGGAATGAAAATGTTTGTTTTGACAATTTGCATACAGTAAGCAACATTTGCAGCTGTCGTGTACAAAAAGGTGAGGCCCATCACTTCCGGCTGTTGCTTATCTATCCCCACCCATGCGCTTTTCATTATGAATTGCAATGAACTATGTAACAGAAGAACTCTGTAACACATATTTAATGTGTAAATGTTCACTCAAAATATAAGCTGATATAGTAAGCTGTTTTCCAGATTGCTGATTAAAAATGGTTGAAACTTTTCAGAATAGGAGGAAGACAAAAGGGCATAGCTATAATTTTGGTTGAATAAATAGTATATTTGTAAATATTTTTGATACTTAACAGTATATTTGCCAAACTAAAAAAATACAACATAAAAGTTTATGTGACTGTATAAACCATATGAATATTTAACGAGGCAAGTGCTGTTCGTTTTGATATTGGTATTGGTAGAGGCTACTCCCTTGATTACAAACACACTCTGTTCAAAGTAAAATGATGCTCCGGTCAGGATACAGAAAGATGAGGAAATGTTAGCTTTTGTAAATATTAAATGAGTGTAAAATGCCTGTTTCAGATGACGTGTGCAGAGCCTCTCCCATGAGATCTTCATTAGAAGTCTCACCTTCATTTGCCAGTTGTTGTGATGGTGAGGAAGAGTTGGCATTGTCTGAGGAGCCTTTTTTAGCTGCTGGTATTGGTGGGCTACTTCACTGAAAAGTCATTTGATGTTTTGGTGTACAGAAGAATATTGCAGAAGAACTTGCTTAAGAGGAATTATCAGAGGTTTTGTTTTCAAGACAATGCTCCTTCTCAAATTGCAAAGACAACAAAAAAAGTGGCTTGAGAACAATTCTATCAGGCTCATGTTTTGGCCTGGCCAGTGTCCAGATTGAAACCTTATACTGAATATTTGGTCTCACATTAGGCAACAAATGAAATTTTTTTTTTCAATCTCTCATGAATTAACTATTTAAAGCCATTAACATTGAGTGGAACAACACTGACTCTTCTTCCTGTAAAAATCTGCAAATTTGGGAAGGCTATTCATGCTATACTTTATCAGCATTATTTGTGCTACTTGCTAATTTCCTCCCGATGAGGATATATATATATATATATATATATATATATGTATATATATTATATAACTATATAATATATATATAACTGAGGTCAGTAAACTCTATTTATTTATAAAATAAAAAAAATACATTAATTTAATTCACATTTTGAGGTGCTACCCAGAGAACACTGACGTGGTTTAATTGTGTAACACTGTGCCATTGGGTTAATTTTAATTGAGCTCTTTTGATTAACAGGAAAGACCAGCTTTTAACGTTCGTTTGGGTGCATGTGGTCAGGAGAATCTCGCATAACTTGAATGTTTGCTGTACGTGGTGTAGCAGGAAGTTCCTGGTTCCTCTCATCATAATAAAAGCGTCGACTTGGGCAGGGTGCAGCAAGCGAACAGTCAGAATGCAGTTTTCTTGATGAACAGCAGAGGGCGGTCGAATGACAAAAATCACTCAGATTGAAGCGCGTTTGCATGTTTTTTTGTGATACATTCTGTCCGATGCAGTTGAGAAAAATACTATTGATAGTGTTTACTTCTCTCACATGTCTTGCATCTGTTTTTGCATTACATGGTACATTGTAAATCTGGCCCAGTTTTATTGTTTTTTTTTTTTATACATTTAGTGACATTTAGCATAACCTGTTTGAAAATGTTTTTGCTTACACACACTAGAAAACGGACCAGTCCGCTAAAATGTTTATGGTTTGGTGTCAGCAGACAACCGTCACTGGACGCAGTTTTCATTACCGAAATGAATAGTGAAAACTTCAATTTAGTGCCTTTTTGATGTACGCACTTAATTATTTTAAAATTGATGCGCCCACTTGTGGTTCACAAGGGAACACGGAGCCATTTGTTTGGAATTGTGCTTTGATGCGGTAAAGAGAGAAAGACTGTTTTACTGCGGTCACGGGCAAATGTACGGGACCTTTTTTTCACACAAGCAAATCAACACGCAGTACGTGCACAATCACAGATGATACGTCACAGACATAGAGACTGGACTGGTTTGGTTGGGCAAGTTAAATGGGCTTATTTGATTAGCCTTCATTCTTTCCTTTGCCATTTTGGTTTTCTCAGCATAAATGCATCCACAGTTTGCCACGAACAATTAGCCTGTGTCTAATGCAGAGGTCTGAAGGGCTGTAGATTTATCTTTAAGTTGTGTTAATGTATAAGGGTGATTGCATCGGAAAGTTTTTCCAAATTAGCCAGCATTTCTGAGATGTTTCGCACACGTGTTTTGACTCAATACAAGATTAAGTGTTAAACAATGATTTAAGTTTATAATTCAGACATAAAGTGATTAACCTGAGTGAGATGGTGGGTTACAAGATAGGCCTGTGTGTGCGTATGCACAGACTGGTTGGAATGTCGTGTCCGTCTAGGTTTCCTGTCTATGAACGTAATCTGCGGGAAACAGGCAACGTTTCCCAACAGTCTCAGTGTGACGATAAGCTACTTTTTATCAGGGTTATGAGTCTGCGCTGCAGTTGGCACTGCTTGTGTCACACACACATTATGCACAGAGAGCCTCAGGTGGTCAGACATTGAACGTTATGTATGTATACGGCCATTGAACGGTGTGAAAAGGAAACGGAAATGCAACTTTAAGCACATCTTTTCCTCCGCGGACATATATACTTACATTACAGGCACACACATGGCTGTTAGAGCTTCTCATTTTTTCCCCAAAGGTCTTTGGGACTCTGCCTATATCACCCCAGCAGGAAGTAGGGGGCGGAATGCCATGGCCGGGGCGGAATGTTCCAAAGTTCTAGAATGTGCGGTCGGGAAGTATGAGAGGGGGAAAAGGGAGAACGAGAAGGAGACAAGAATAAGAATGAAAGAAACTCAGCAGGCCTCGAAAGTTGTTTATGTTTTAGGTTAAAACATACCTTTAGGGTACGGCCGTGTCACTTTTTGACAGTCAGGTGGATTCAGCGGCTTAGACTGAGCTGTCAGACTTACTGACTGACATGATGGCCTTGTTTGCTTCATTAATACTCTTTGTCTATCTGTGTGTGATGCACACCGATGATTCAGTAAGCTTGTATTTCACTGGCTTACATTGTGATGTAGCTTTTAGAGGCACTCCTTACTTATTTGTGAGCCGTCTTGCCAACAGTTTTTCTTGCATTCTTTGCAGACTATGTATGGAGCTCGAGTTTTTTGCCGTTAAAAAGGATAGTTCATCCAATAATGAGAGCTCTGTCATTATTTACACACCCCCATGTTGATCCAGACTTGTATGATTTTCTTTCTTCTTTGGAACACAAATGAATATATTTTGAACCATAATGTCCAGTGGGGCAGGAACAGTTGTTTCAGGCAGAAAGTCATACAGCTTTAGAATGACATATGTGTGAGTCTCGACACGAGCATGTACGTGTGCGAAAATGCGTATTTGTATAATGTAGGCGTGTATTCGCTGTGGTCTGGCTCATGAAATTCAGAAAGAAATGGTCATTGTGTTGCATACTCTCTTGGGTAATGCTTGCCGTAAATGTGTGCGTGTTTCTCAAAACCCAAAATAATTCTCCCTCTTTGTGGTTTCAGGATGGATCCTACCTGGCTGAGTTTCTGCTGGCTAAAGGTTATGAGGTGGGTAAGCCAACGTAACCCTTAAAGACATCTTACGAACCCGCCACAAATCATTCCCACATTAATCTGATGCAAATCTGCCTCACTGCCTGTTAATAATCAAAAATAAGATTTAAACAGGCTGCATCTCATTTAAAGTTAAACTGTTCATTTTCTTTTTTTTTTGTTGCTCAAACAGTTTTTACAAATAAAGAAATGCTGTGTATTTGTGAAATGTTTCTGTTTTTTTTTTCAGAATACTTTAAGAAAAAATTTCACTAGAACAGCATTTATTTAGCATTAATAGCAATCTTTTGTAACATTATCACTTTTGATTATTTGTCTTTTTTGAGTAAAAGTATTCATTTCTTTTTTTTAATGACCTCAAACTTTTGAACGGTGGTGTCTGTATCATGTTAGGTGAGATTAACTTTTTGGTGTTTTGGACAGGTTCATGGTATCCTCCGCAGGTCCAGCTCTTTTAACACGGGCCGGATTGAACACCTCTATCATAACCCTCAAACGCACACAGAAGGAAGTGAGTTTAACTTCCTGGCTATAATAAAAATCATGTTTATTTTGTTTTTAAAAGTTTACATTTCTTCTAACCTGTAAAATATCACTAGGTATTGGATCATCTAACAGTTGTAAGTCAGTATTCAGTATTTTATATTTTATTGTGTATGTATTTTCCGACATGATTTCAGTGTAAATGTTCTTAAGAAATATTTGGATGGTAATTATTTATTTTGTGTTGGTTTTACACAGTGGAAAATTTTACGGAATTTTACGGAATTTTATCCTGGATGGTAGAAGAACATTGACATGTATGTTTCAATTGGTAATAAAGTCACTGACTAGTCACTATGTAAATATTGCCATCCAAATAGATATATTTTCTGTATCTGCTTTTGAAAGGTAAAAAGAAATCAGAATGAAATTTAAAAGATGGAAAATTTTGCACGAAAATCCAGAGACAGACTCTGAATATTTCTTTCCAGTAGGTCCGGTGATGGGCAGCTCTATATATTTTTCCAAAAATGATTGTATAAAGATTTTAGACGTGGTTATGATCTCTTTGTGTTGGGTCGGGTAGCTTTCGCTAAGGTGACAATCTTTTAACTTGAGCAGATGTGGAGGATAAAACACTTTCTAAAACTTTTCCGGGCGGCGGTACAGCTAAATCAGATTGCTTTATGTGAAATTAAAAATGATTTTATTCCGTCCATCATAGACATGAAGTTGCACTATGGGGACTTGACTGACAGCACATGCTTGGTGAAGATTATCAATGAAGTCAAACCCACAGAAATATACAACCTGGGAGCGCAGAGTCACGTCAAGGTAAAACATCCTCATTCTCTCTGTATTTCTCAATCACACAGATCCTCTTTGTCTGCTGACTCTCAAACTCTCGTTCTGAACGGACGGGGACACACATGCTCACTGTGTGTTTCATAATGACTTGGGTTTCTTTCTTAGTGTCTGTGAGGTGAACAAATGACAATCCAAGTAATTCTTTAGAAAGGAAAAAGTCCTAACCAAATACAGAAGACTTTCTTTCACTCTCTGTTCCTTTACCCACACCCCTAATGTCTAGTCATCTGGGATGAGGTCAGGGGGATGTTAGTCAGAGAGTTGGCCATCATATGGTGTGTGTGTGTGTGTGTGAACTTCTGTGTGGGTGCTCCACAGGGTAATTTATGGGAAACGAGCACAACCGGCAGTTAAAGTGAGGGAGAGGAGGGAAGAGAGGAAGATGACTGAATAAGAAGATCAAAAGCAGAATGAGACAAGACAGTGTGGAGGGATATGAATAAGACATTAATATTGACATAATTTCCTTCAGATGCTCCTTCTGCTCTGATGTTCAGTCACAGGAAAAAAAACAATTAAAAGTCTTCATCTGGTATTAGAGAGATATAACAGTCATGTTTTTGCTGTAGCCTAATACATTTCAACCAGACTTCGGAAGACCCCACTCGTGCGGAATACGCTATGAGAGCAGAGATATTTATTAAGAAAGTGAATAAGGGTCGATTTTCATGTTGTCAAGCTCAATGAATCGTGCGCTTTTGCATTCCTCTGCTCTGCTTTGACATTACTTTTATATGTAAACATGCCCTGGACTAACATGTTTGACTGGTGCACTTTTATACAGCGTCTTTCGCCTGACGCAGCATTAAAAAATACGTTGCTGAAGTTTAATAAGTTCAAAAACACTCCACTTCCCTGCGTCTCGTGCTTTTAAAACATGTTCTGCCTTGAATCGCTCCTGGACTCGGTGAACAGGGACCAAATAATTATTTTCTTGGATCTGTTGTGGCTTTTTTGAGTCATTTTTGGTGGATTCAAGTCAGTTCCCCCTAAATTCACACAGGTGTACTTGCAAAGTTGCGTTTGTGAAATGTTTTGCTTAAAAAGTGCATTTGTTCTATATATATATATATATATTTCAAATAGATGCTAATTGGTTTGATATTTTGTTTATATAATTCAAAGACATTCATACATTTTTAAACATGGCTTAACTGTTCAGATACTTTTTAGAGCCTCTGTTTGTCTAAAATGATTCATGAGCCTTAATGGTTGGTTTGTAAGGATGGAAAGATCCAGACAGCACCTGCAGGCTCACACTGAACACGTACAGTTAAATAGAGCAGCTGCCGTAATATGGAACTAAATAATTCAGATGGAAACTGACTGAGAAACACTGGCCAACAGACAGGCATCCATTCTAATAATAATTGGGAGGTGTTCTGGGTGTCCCATCAGGAGGATCATCTGCTGTGATGACAGATAACAGCAGGATGCTCAGTATCACAATAGAGCTTTAGTACAGCTGTGGCTCTTCAACAAAGAGAATAAAAGTAATTTAAGCACAGATATAAGACTGAGGGGGAGTAGTTCGTATGTAAAGATAGCTGTCATACCGCGACAACCGCAATCAGGATTGCAATGTGGAAAAATAAACAAGCTTGATTTAATTATACCTTCAGTTTAGGCTTGTTAGCTTGTAAATGTGTGTGTTCATTAAAGATGGGCGTTTCAATCAGTGACCGCTGTAATGAAGTGGTAGATCACTGCTACTCTCTGATTGTAGTTTACATTTTGTACTCACCGCACTTTGTTTGGATATGGCAAAAAGAGTGGCATAGAAAACACATACACGCACATGCTTGGTTTCCAGTTATTACACACAGGGGTCAGCAAAGTGCTATTTTGTTTGAGAGAGTACCGCTTGGCGGTTTTTGTAGGTTATTTGTTTATTCTTACAGGAATGTTTCAGGAAGAAAGTGAGGTGCTTTTTTCCCCTCCTTCCACATTCTGTCTTTGTCTGTGGGCATTCATAGTCCTGTTTGAGTTAGTCAGATGATTGATAGAAAGACAACAAGTGGAAAGACTGTAATGAGCTGTGATTGAATTAAAATAGTTATTGGGGTGTTCAGGTCTAATGTTGCACAGCAAAATGTTGACTCTATGTTAGTTCAACTGATTATTAATGTTGAAATGATTGTTGATTTATAATAGAGTTCAACAAACTATTCCTCCTTTTGCCCCTGTTCCTGTTTTTTTTTTTGATGTTCTAATAATTTACGTAGAAAAAAATACATATTTTTAAAATTGTTAAAAAAAAATGTTTTAAAAAGCAAAATTATAGCATTGAAAAATCTTTTAATTTGATCAAAGTATTTTTATATGTGCAGTGTACAGTACAAACATATACAGTGTGTGTGTGTGTGTGTATATATATATATATATATATATATATTAGGGCTGTCAAACCATTAATCGCATCCAAAATAAAAGTTTGTGTTTACATAATATATGTGTAACGCTTCCTTTTATAGTACAGTACTTACAGTGTACTTACAGTGTACTTATCTAGAAAGTACTGGCTACAGTGTACTTACGTAGAAAGTACTGGCTAATATAAGGTAAGTACATGGAACAGGGGTAGGTTCAGGGTTATTACCCAGTAATTGTAGTTACTAATACAAGTACATATTTACATGGGTAACTGGACTGTAAAAAGAAGCGTTACCAATATATGTGGGTACACTGTGTATAATTATTTTATATATACAAATACACACACATGCTTGTATATATTTAAGAAAAAAATAGTATTTATATATAAAATATTTATATTTATATATAATATAAATTATATATAAATCTATATACAGTATATACATGAAAATATTTATTAAATAAATACAAGCATGTGTGTGTATATATATATATATATATATATACAGGTATATATAAAATAATTATACACAGTGTACCCACATAAACACAGACTTTTATTTTGGATGCGATTAATCGCGATTAATCGTTTGACAGCCCTAATATATATATATATATATATATATATAATTATAATTATGTGTTAAATAAAAGTTGTTTTATTTTTAATATTATTGTCACTACTACTATAAATTGTACTTAATTTACGTGCTATATTCAAGGAACAAATATACACTACCATTCAAAAGTGTGGAGTCAGTATGATTTCATACTTTTATTCAGAAAGGACACATTAAATTCATCAAAAGTAACCTTGATGCATATTTATAATTCCATTTTAAAAAGTGTATTTTAAATCAATGCTGTTCTTTTAAGCTTTCTATTCATCAAATAATCCAGATATGATCAAAATATGAAGCAGCACTACTGTTTTCAACATTAATAATACTAAGGAAAGTTACGTGAGTTTCAAATCAGCATATGATTTCTTTAGGATCGTGTGAAACTTAAAACTGGAGTAATGATGCTAAAAATGGAGCTTTACCATCACATGAATAAATAAATAATGTTTTAACATATATTAAATATTACTGAATTTTTGATCAAATAAACACAGCCTTGGTAAGCAGGAAGCACAAGTGACTTATTTCAGAATCACAAAGCCCTCACTGCCCCCAAAATTTTGAACAGTATCTCTTTAAATGGAGTAGTGCTAAATAATGATTGTTTAATATAATCTAAAATGACTTTGTGTATGTGTCTGGATAAAAATCCCAAAATATCCATCAATTGTAATAATTAATTTATCACATTAAAATGGAAAGTCTATAGCACCTGTTAGACATGCTTAACATGAGGTGAAAACAATAAAATAACACTGCATTATTCAGATGGGATATACCAGCTTCAGGAGGTCTTTGTGTGCAAGCTCAATGGAGAGATAAAGGCTTTATTTACATGTGAATGAAAACGGTTCTGACTTGCATTTCAGCATGTTGTTTGGCGGCAGATAAAGAAAAGCCGTAAACCATAATGTCGACTTTATCACCAAAAAAAGCACAGTGTGCTTTACATTTGGATTTTTTTAAACCTTGCGGTTATTATCAAATAACCACAAATGGAGCTGCCTTGTGGGATAGCAAACTACAATTAGTCACATACGACCACATCAAACTTAGATGACATGAACTTGGATCACATGATATAGGCACTTTTTTTTGGCTGAGATTGTGAGGCAAGTAACAAACACACAAAGGGCTGCAGAGTGTGTATTTGAGAGAAGAAAAAATGAATGTACCCTGTTTGATTAGAGGAACTTGATGTTTAATTTAATTCTTTCCGAATCACTTTTTTCTTTCATTTTAAATTAATTAAACAGAGAACACAAAAGAACATCTGTGGTATTTGGGCTGTGTTGTTCTGAGTTGACCTCTCCGTCAACTCCAGACAGTTAGTATGTTTCTATTTGACTCTGAAAGTCTCATTGTGAATGTTTTTGTGTTTGCACACATATCTCTCTTGTAGTGCTGGCAGAATCTGTTTGCTCATAGTGTTAGGTAGGGTGTGATTGGCATTAGCTTTGTGTTTGTGTTTGGATTAGTGCTAATATACAGGTGTTGGACTAGAACGTGTTTTGTGTTGGCTTATGAATGTGTTTGATGTAAAATATACTGTAAATGTTGTCTAGGTAAGGCTTTTGGCATTGTATACATGCTTGTAGACACGCGTAATACAGCAAATGACGAAGAGAATGCCGGGGTGACACACTGAAAGATAATTCTTTCAGCTCAAGAATCATTTCCGCTATGACGACAGCATTTTTTATTAAACTCGCTGTTATAGGAGACTTTGTGTTACACTTAGCCTAAGTTTCCTTGTTTCCTAATAGGGTATCTAGAGGATACCCACATTAGGCAAAGGAATGAGTGTAAGATCTGTCAGTTAGTAGTAGTACACATTGTGTTTTTTTTTTTCTGGCAATATTCAGTCTAAGAAAATTGGTTAAGATAGCTTGACTTGTCAACATCAGCTCATGTAAAATTTTGGGAGGAGTCTGATTGACACTCCATGGAACATGTGAAAAATATGCTAGTTTTTGTGAATTCAGTGGGACGACGCTTGATTGAGAGGTGGAAAATAGCCGTTTGCAGAATAAAAGCAGGTATTGCAATGAACAATTCATCCTTTGTGTGGTACAAACTGACACATTCCTGTCTCATGCCCTGCCCTAAAGGTGTTAACATTTGTCAAGAGAAGCCTTTATTATATACTTGTGTTGATTTGTACATATTCTTATTAGAATTATTACCATTACATCATGTTAAGATGTTGAACAGAATAAAAATAAAGCATGCTGGTTTGGATCATAGCATTACCAGAGCTGTTGGCTCAAGTGACTGGAAGACTAGGATCAGGAAATATTCAACTGCAGATTAGTATACTGTGTGATTCCAAAGTAAACTCTAAAAATGATTAATGACATTTAGGAGTATAATTAATGTTAAGTAGGATGCATGCAAGAGAAGAGCTTAAATTCAAAAACATAAGCCACCAGTTATCACGTGATATTCAGAGAAATGTTATCAAAGGTAATCCTTTACTCAACGTTTCTATTTTACGTCTTTTGTTTCATGCAGATTGGTGGAAAAATCTCAAAGCGCCACGTTGTGCTTTTTCATCTATCGCAGAAACCTCTCTGCTTCCTTTTTAAGCTGTGCAAATTATTGGACTCTCTCTGGTGCCTTTTGTCTGCATGACCTTTAGATCTGTACTCGGTTAGGTCAAGATATTCAAGCAACAATAAGAATATGATATTTTTGCCCCGGTAGCTTAAATTTGTACTGCACTGACAACATTTTTACAAGCCTTAACACATAAACATAGAAACATATACTATGTGTGTTTGATCAATTTAAAGGGATAGTCCACCCAAAAATGAATGTCATTTATTCCTCACCCTCACGTCAATCCAAACCCTCAAGTCTTCCATTCGTCTTCTATACACAATTGAGGATATTTTTATGAAATCTGAGAGCTTTTTGTCCCTCTTTTGACCGCTACACTACTACCACTTTGTTGCTTCAAAAAGTTCATAAAGAGATAATAAAACTAATCCATATGAATTGAGCAATATAAGAGGAGACACAATCACTTTGTATGATGGTGAACCAACCCTTTAAATTTCCAGTGTATTTTTATATTTTAGTTTAGTTTTTGTTATTGTATTGTCACATTGTCCAGCTAGATGACATTACCTTTGTGGTGTTTTTAAATCAGAATTTGCAGGGGCAGTCTTCAATTTAATGCAGAGAACAAAGTACTTGCATTATGACAAATACTTTTTCAAGTCTTTTATTTATAAAGAAGCGGGTATGAAGGGTAATCGATTGGACAAGTGACAGTCAGTCTGAGATTGTGAGTTGGATTATTTCAGACAGGTTAGTGGATGGCATGTAATGACAACACGCATTTGAGGGTAAAAAAATGATATGGTAATGAATTTGGTCTGCAGAAGACCTACTAGACACCAGAGTCTATAATTACAGCTATTCATAGCTTGGAAGCATTCATCATCTTCTCTCAAAATAAGCAGGTCAAGCACTCGTAGTTGATATTGTGTTGCTTTTTGTGTTAATCTGAAGCGCATTCTGCACTGCTCAGTTCTTTTAACACAACAAAACTGAGGCGGATGCTCAACGTTGCAGATTTTGGCATTTTAAACAGTTTGTTTAGTATAGTTCAAAGCAAACAGTAGGGTAAAGGAGCGCTTCCTGGATTTCAAAGTTTGGTTAAAATAGAGGTGTTCTTGGATGGGAAACTGTATATTGGTTTTTAACTCCCAGAAGAAGGCATGTAGCTGAAACGCGTTGGAGTTTTTTAGATGGTTAATTTGACCAAGCCATGATAATAAAGGCTTTTTAACTTTTCTACTTGAGAGTGCCTTGGAGTTCCCTTGCCTTATTGTTAAGTATAGGTTCTTGACATACAGATAAGCACACACTATTGCTCACCTCATTCTTTTGAGCTCCTAAATGACAGCACCTGTCAACTGTGATGACACGTGCTGTGTGTGTGTCAGAGAGTTGGTTCAGTCAGAGACCACTCACATGTGGTAGTTGTTGGTTGCTGTCAGCGCAAGGTTAACTGTCAACTGTCAGGAGCTGAACAAAACCTTGTGTGTGTCTGTGCTGTTCTCAAGCAAATGAAAGAGCATGATGAAAAACGTGTGGTCGGATTACGCGGACTGTACTACACTCGTCACTTTAGAGGTGTTTGCACAAAGCCCAGACCTGAACACCTTTTTGGGATGAATTTGAATGCCGACTGTGAGCCAGAACCCATCAGCCAACGTAAGTGTCTGACCTAACTGATGCTCTTCTGACTGAACAGGGACAAATCCCGCAGCCTTGTTTTAACATCTAATGGAAGGCCTTCCCAGAATAAATTCATGTCATTTTTTTTTACCATGTGTTTGAAAATAAATGTTCACCACTTGTTGTTTTATTTAGTTTTTTGTTAGTTTTGGTTTATTTATTTATTAAATATGTATATATATATATATATATATATATTCTTATTTATTAAATGAATATTTTTTTTATCTTATTTTCTTATTAAATAGATTTTTTTAAATAAGTTTCTTAATGATCTTATTTGATCTTGTTTTGTTTTTATTTATTTTTTTCTTATCTAAAAACGACACATTAAAATGAAATTTAATGTGATGATTTTAATTTCTGTTTTAATTTTTAAATAAATTAGAAAATAAAATACGATGCTTCTCTCGTTTAAAAAGAATGAATTAATTGTATTTCATTTTAATTTAAATCAAATGACAAAATAAAATAAAAATCCCTAGTTTTGTGTCAATGAAGCCTTATTGATGGAGCTGTGGGGCTATACGAGACAAAGATGGTTGAGGTTGAGAAACGCTGTCTTCTGGAAACAAAAGATGTGGTAAAAATAGAGCTTTGTTTTTACAAGGATGGAGACAGTTTAAGGACTAAATGATTCCCTAATTATTGGCAGTCATGGTTTCTCCCCTCTCTCCCTCGGCTTTCACACACTCAAGCTTGTATTAGCTCTGCGATTGCTACAGACAGCTTGCGCCTGGGGCAACCCCAACCGCAGCCCATAATGATCCAGGCTGTTGCCATGTTTACATGTGTGTTTATGTTTGAGGGAACGAGGGAATGATGAGGTGAGCGTGTCTGGTTGAGCAGGCAGAAGAGCGAGGGAAGTTGGTGTCATCTCAAGCATAGATTTAATTAGCTGATGAATTCCAATCCTGACGTGCCGAAGCCGTGAGGAGTGAAGGAGTAGTATCGATTGGGGGGAAGGGGGGGTAGGTAGAGCCAAAAGAGAAAAGGGTGTTCGCTTGTGCTCGAGTCGCCTGGGGCACGGGGATTTTCCCAATGTCAAACATTACTTCTGCCCCCCTGACAGTTCCAAGTTGCTGTGGAAACACGAAGAAATTGCTTTCGCTGCACAATTTTCTACAAGTGTCCTACTCACTTTGGATAACGTGTAAAATGCGGCAGCACTTGCACAAACAACAAAATCCCTGTAATTTCCATGTCTTTTCCTAGCCTACAAATGCATACAGGGAGCAATTTGGAGTTCGCAGCACGCTCTCTTGCATCAACTGCAACGGCTACTGCTACTAGAAACAGCTGGAACGAACAAATTACGGTATCGGTGTTCCTCTAATAGCACTATTTTGGCATATTTGTGACATTTGTAATCAGTGTCCTGGCTGTTTGTTTGGAGAAAACAATGCGCAAGAAATGAAAATTGCTTGCGGGGTGGCAAGATGCCGTGAATGCTCTCCGCAAGGCACAATCTAAAAACATAAATCTACTTGTACCTGACAGAAACATGTCTCTCTTAGTTCTAACTGGTATGATTGAATGTTCTGGCTCACATTTTCGAGCATGTTTGCACAGTCCAAAAAACTTAAGGTTAATTATCCCAGCAACGGTAATGATAGCTATTGGACGACCGCCAAGCAACACATCTAAAGTCAATCCTTTGCAGCATTATAAGGATTATTTTGAAAGCGGTGCGAATTTGCGTTGCGAAGACACTTGAATATATCGTTTCAGTCTCACGATAATCAGCTGTCAGTCACTTTTTGTTTTCATGCTGAGGTGTGGTTGCAGATGCGCACTTGGTTACTCCAGAACGAATTCAGATCATGCCTGTTGCAGAGTGTTTGTCTCATTGGAAAATTGTGTAGGTGCGATTCTGAGAAGTGTGTGTCAAATTTGAGGAACAGGTTAGATTAGTTAGTCTCTCCTTCTCTTTCTTTTGCTCGGTCCCTGTCTGTCTTTCTCACCGTATCTTTACCATCTCAGTTTCAGTCAGGGATTCCCCGGCTCGCTTGTGTTTGGGAATTAAGTATGTCTGAACTCGTTAAACTAGAACAGAGACCTTCTCTCTCAAAAACACATCATGTAATAATTCAGTCGCTTGTCGCAATAATTCATGTAGCACCCCAAACTATTTGCAATATTAAAGTAGTTCACCCAAAAATGTTCATTTATTAACTAACTCGTACATATGTTACATATCCCATGACTTTCTTTCTTTGTGGAACACATGGTTGTTGTTAATGGTTGTTTTCTTCCGTGCCGAATACAATTACTAGGGACTTACTGTCTATGCGAAAGTACAAAATTGGTATTGTGCACATTATTAACCTTACAGAGTTTTGTGAGAAACAGGCCTAAATTAAAATCTAAATTTACAGATAATATTGACATCTGCTTGTTCTCTTTCCCGCTTTCATGATAGAAGAAGGGACGACTGATTTGTGGACATTGTTCTTTAGAGTCAAATCTTATTAGTGAATCAGTTCACAAAACCTTTTGAGGTTCAGATTGTTAGTTGATGGTCAGTTTTGTTCATGTGATAGTTCAAGCACACTATTAATTCAAACTTGAGTGGTTTCTTAGATAAAGCGACTTAATGTAAAACAGAAAAAAATGCAGCATTGTCAGATATTATTTTGTTGTTGTTTTGATAGCTTGCAGGTCGTATGCAACCGATACAGTTATTCATACACAACATTTACATGCGCTAGAAGACAAACCCTTTGATACTCTGTGTGTTTTCCACTAACAGCAGACCATGCAACTCTATGCAAACAAAGACACTTGATATCAACCATCAAGGTCAAGAATGTTTCTCTCAGCTTTGAGGGTTTTGTGCCGAGTTTTATTACCAGACACTTACTTTTTTCCCCCCATATTTCCTTAAATTATGTTTGTTGACTTTTTGGCTTATGTTATTGGGTTATGTCATAACACTGAATTTTATTTATCCATTTACTTGTATACTTCTGCATTAAGTCTTATGCATACACGCTTTATGTTTGCCAGATCTCCTTTGACCTGGCTGAGTACACCGCAGATGTTGATGGGGTGGGTACACTTCGGCTGCTGGATGCTGTGAAGACCTGCGGTTTGACTGACACAGTCCGCTTCTACCAGGCCTCCACCAGTGAGCTCTATGGGAAAGTACAGGAAATTCCCCAGAAAGAGACCACGCCATTTTACCCACGATCCCCTTATGGTCAGCACATACACTTACACTTAAATTTTTTGGTATATTTATAAAATATATACACTACCGTTCAAAAGTTTGGGGTCAGTACGATTTCTTTGAGAGGGATTAATAGTCTTATTCAGTAATGCAAATCTAAATTCCCAAGACTGATAAGACAACTCACCTTTATTTATACAGACCTTTATACAATACAGATTGTTTCAAAGCAGCTTGACAGTGATTACAGGAAAATATTCAGCGATGCAAACGGTTCATTTCGGCTGTACAGCCGCTCTAAAAGAAAAGTTTCATTATTCAGCTGAAGTCAGTTTAGTGTTGATTTAGTTCTATTAAGATTATCAATTATTAAAGCGGTGATATAATGCCCTTTTTACAAGATGTAAAATAAATCTCTGATGTCTCTGAGTGTGTATGTGAAGTTTAAGCTCAAAATAACCCACAGATATTTGTATATATGATGTTAGAGCTGTCACTTTCTGAGGGTTAGCAAAACGCACCGTTTTGTGTCTGGCCCTTTAAATGCAAATGAGCTGCAGCTCCCGACACAGTGGGCGGAGCTTCAAGAGTGCAGTTCCAATTACCTCACAGACATGCTAAAATGCCAGAAACTCTTTTGACTTTTATGTTTAAACCGGAGTTAGACAAAGATGGAGAGACTAAGATGAAGTGACAACATGTAGAATACAACAGGACATTTCTGAATGGTTAGTTGATGAATTTATGTTGCTGATGTTGAGTTAACTATCTTCAATTAGCTAATTCTGCTGTTCCCGGGGGCGGGGTTTATGTAAATTTTAGGGTTAGTGATGTCCCTAACCCGGGAGGAAGCTTGTGCAGTCCCTACCATCCGTTTGTAGTAGTCCTTAAAAAGCAAATATCTCCCCTTGCTTTGAACTTTGAGCGTTGTAACTTTACAGATGTTGTTTATGCTCAAACAGCAACATTACACTCTAACTAAAGTTAGAAAAGTGAAATCCTAATCAACTACCCCTTTAAATTAGTACACCGTTTTCTCCAGAGCTGCTTTATAGATTAAATGATGTCATCATCCAGCTCAGTTCTTGTCTAATAGTATAAGTGCAGTCAAATCAATAATGTTGTTGAATGTTAAATTGATCAAAAGTAACAGTAAATACATTTATAATGTTTCTGCAAAAATATTAATGTTTTAATAAATATTAAAAAATTAATTGGAAATTTCGCTTTGCCATCACAGGAATAAATTACATTTTCAAATATATTAAAATAGAAAGCTTGAATTTGAACTTGTGATTTTCATGAAAGAAAATGCATCATTGTTGAGCATAAGAGACCTATTTCAAAAACTTTTCAAAACATCTCATTGACCCCAAACTTTAGAACTGATGTGTATGTATTATTATATATTTTATATTTAGAAAATCATCATGTGTCTGAATTATTAATACCATTTCTTTAAAAGTGTTATTGCAGTAACCTTCTGTCTCTCCCTTGATTGTATCTCTCTCTCTTTTTTCCACAGGTGCTGCTAAGCTCTATGCATACTGGATAGTGGTCAACTTCAGGGAAGCCTATAACCTCTTTGCTGTGAATGGGATCTTGTTCAATCATGAGAGTCCTAGAAGAGGTCAGAGTTTAAGACGCACCACACACAAGATCTGCCTACTTACTGCAGATAGTTTGTTCTAGTGCAGAGAAACTACTTTGCTTGGGGGCAACTTTGCATTAAAAGGCCTGGTGCTGTATTTTCATTTTGGTTTGAAAAATGTGCAGTAACCAACAGCCATTGCTATGTGTTAAACTCGTAACTTTATTACCTTGTTCATCAAACCATATGATGCATATCATTTTGTTTTTGGTCAGTCTTAACAACTCTACTCACTTTTAAAACAAATTAACAGTGAGAGTTTAAAATTTTTTATTTTTTTTCATCATTTACACGCCATCATGTCGAATGTACACAAACAAAGATATTTTGAAGAATTTTTTTTTTTTTTTTTAATTTCAAGGGTGAACTTTCCCTTTAACTTAATTCAACTACCCTACAGTTCAAAAGTTTGGTGTCAATAGGATTTTTTCTCTCTTCTGCTCACCAAGGCTGCATTACTGTAAAAACAGTAATATTGTGAAATACTTTTACAATTAAAAATACGTTTTCTATTTCAGTCTATTTTAAAATGTAATTTATTCCGGTGATGACAGCTGAATTTTCAGTTGTCATTACTCCAGTCTTCAGTGTCACATGATCCTTCTGAAATGCTGATTTGATCAAGATACATTAATTATTTTTGGTTGAAATAAACGTTTAACATTTATTTGCATGAAAGAACTTCTAAATGAAGTGTGAATTGTTGAAACCATTATACATTCTTTGATGAATAGATTTATCTAATGCTGGAAAAAATCTCGTTGGCTGCAAATTTTTGGATAGTACTCTATGCATCCCTGCACATGCAACGATATGATATTCCAAGAAAATAAATTCAATTTAATGTGGTTTAATAACCAAAAGATTTGGTAAAAGATTTTAGGTGTCAATTTAGTGATAATTTAGGTATATTTAGGTGTCACGCTGACAGCTGGAGCTGTAACACAAAAGCCTATGAAATGTACCTTATTAATATCATTTCATTTAATTTTAAAATTCATCAATATAATATTGTCTCAATATTTTAATGTTTTATTCAAGTAATGATTAATAAAAAAAAATAAAAACCCTTAACTAGCATGAAATAAATGTTAGAAAGCTGTAAAGTAATTTCTGGTTTTAACTCGGTCGCTCCCGCACTTTCACGCGAGCTCAGTCCTCTCTGCAATGGGGAATTTTGGGAAATAGTGTTTCAGCAAGTGTACATTGATTGCACACTTGAATTCAGAGAGGATTGTGGGTAAATGTAGGGAATGATGTCGTTCTCTCAGAATTCGGACTATAGCGGTTTTCTGACAAAGCTAATAACAGTGCTGCAGACTACAGTAAAGGAAGTGGTGCAAGAGTCCAGAGAGAATGTTGTGTGTGTGGCCAGCTTCAGTGTGATTGGCTTACGGGGGAGTATCATGACATAACATTTGGTAAAGGGTGCAGCCATGACATCTTCTCAACAACAAGAGTGTTGTTCTGTGCCCCCACCCACAACCTCAGAGCACAGGAAGAGCAGTGATATCATCCACTAGCGTTAGTTGCAAGGATTTTTTACGCCGGTGAGAAAAACATTGCCAACTAGACTTTTAACCGACTGTGTGTGTGTGTTGATGGAAGACGAGGAAAAAGGGAGTGCAGGGGCGGAGGAGGGTTAGAGATAGCTAGACAGGGGGAGAGATGGATGGGATAGTGTGAAAAAAGCCAACTTCATTTCCTGTCCGATCGCCGTGGTAGCCTCCCGTCATTGGGCGGGCCGGCGATGATGAGTTAATCTGGTTTGGAATTCACTTCGGAATTTCAGCGGTGTCCACTTACACCAATAAACAAACCAGCTTCGAAAGAGTTTACGAAAGATGAGAAGAGTAAAATAATCTGTTACAAATCCGCCACAGACGTCTGGGGTGTGCGTGCATGTGAAAGTAGTTGCACTTTGACACCTATTCAGATTCGTACGTCTAATAGTGTGTAGTTCTAGATGAGAGAAATGGTCATGCCAGTCAATCAGACAACATCTAAAGGGCTCCTTCATTACACGCTCATCTCTCGTCTTTTTTTGTTTGCTCGCATTCCCTCTTTCCTGTTGAAAGACGAGCGTTTTAAGAAGTTAAACCTCTCCAGGTGAGAGGGGCTGCACCTGTATGAAGGTGTCGATGGACCTCTCGCCTATCGCAGACATACACGCGCGCACGTACACTGCTGGATGAGCTGTGAGATGTTTTGCTCTTTCACTTCTTGACTACCCACCTCACACACCTGTGTTTGTGTTGTCGTACAGTCATGGCAACAAAGAAGGGAAGTGAAGGAGATGTTCCTTTAATGTCTCAAATTAAACATCAGTCCTCACCTTGTATCTCTCTCACTCTCTATCTTTCCTACACACTCCCACATGCACACCAAAGCTGGCATAGTTTGTCACTTTGCAGGCCAGTAGTTCACATTTTCTTCATGTCCCGCAATGTTTTCACTGGCCCCAACACAATTATTTTTTTATTATTATTATGTCATAAAAATATTATAGAGACAAATCTCATTCTTGCTAAACAAGGTCAAAATTTTATTTTCAATCTTTGTCACGTCACGTGACCTATATTTTGATTGATTGATTGAATACTAATTTGAAAATAGTTTTCTTTTTGTCTGTAAAAAAGCTTTTTTCTAATGTAACTACCTATGATTTTCAGGTATGTGAGGTTAATTGATTTATTTTTACATAAAAAAATATTTATGATACAATTTATTATATACCTTATTTTTTTATGGATAGCATTTTATATTTTACATTTATACATTTCATTTTTATGGAAAAAAAACTGTTTAAATTCTATTTTTATTATACATTTTTACATATGAATGTATTTTTTATTTTTATAAAAATTCGACTCCCAGGTCTGCAGGTCATCTGCATTTTTGTTACTGTTTTTCTGTTTTGCCACCGCAACTTTGGCAGAATGCTGGTTCTGAAAGAGATCAGGGTGCTGGTGTGTGTTTTTTTCATTCGTTTAAATGAACGTGACAATCCAATGGTAGTGTATGCGTTCTTGTGTGTACATCTGCATAAATGTGTGTTCAGACATGTGTCAAGGAACAGGAACAGGGCCTTGTACTGACAGTCGTTTTTTTTTTCACTTGCTGGAAATATCTGAGTGTCAGTGACTGATAGACCAGACATCTTGACTGCACTTTATTTCCACCTGGTTTGGCAGGGCGTCTTTCCATCCATTAGAAATTTCGCCTAGATACTCGACATCACCCTTGCTCATTACTCTTAAAATGTGCATTGACAGAGCCCGGGCAAATTCCCACTGCCAACACGCACACCTGCAGGTCTGCCGCCTGTTTTGAGGCTTTGCCGTGCTCTTGTCCGCATAATCACGGTCTAAACCAGCCCTAAACTGGGTTGTTTTAGACTTGATGAGAGCTCCCTGCGGTCGACTCCCTGCGACTCTGCTCCTCGTCACAGCTTCCCACCGTGTGCTAAGAGACGGCCTAATTACACTCCGACTGGAAACAGGAGCCGGTGCGCGGAAATGGCCTGTCTTGGACTTTTAAACACACTTGCACACAGACGCATAGCCGACCCATTATTGCTGACCAGGATTTGGTCAATCGGCTACGATTCGCTTTTTTTCCCCCCCCTCTTTTTTTTTTTTTAAAGAGTGAACCGAAATCAGATCCTTGAGTCCCCCCTGTGGTGTGTCTGTGACGACGGATTGACCCGGCTGTTTACAGTGTGGTATTTTAAACTGTTCTTCTCGTGCCAAGCTCACGCACCTGGTCGTGAGCTGCGTTTAGCACGGATTAGAAAGAGCCCTTTGTGATAGCAGCAAGCCCGCGCACGGGGGGCCCATGACGGACATCCTGCCGTGGAACCTTACCATTTTTTAAATTTTCATTTTAGCTTACTTTATGGATCAGGGCCTAGCAATTAAACATGACCCACTGGCTCAGAGCCACTGTGAAAAAGTTTCGGGTCAGTGCTATATCCTCATTTTTTTTCATCACTATTAGCATTTTAGTAACTTGCAAAAGTGAAAACATTGTCATTTTTCATTTGGTTGCGAATTCTGCTTACTACAGAAACTATACATTGCCTTTTTTTTATAAAGAAAACTTAACGTTTGATAATGCGATGTATGTGTGAAGTGTGTAATAAATAATTTTTTTGAACATTTAGATTGCATTTGGCAGATGCTTTTATCCAAATTAACTTGCATTGCATATAGATGCATTCATGCATTTTCATGACCTGGTGGCGTAGCTTGCGCCATGATCTACTGTTTGAGCTACAGGAGTGCTTAAACATTATTTTAAATAGTTTTCAAATAAATCTATATTTATGCATTTGACTGAGCTTTTATTCAAAACCATTTATAAGGCATGTAAGGCATTTTAACAGTTAATACATTTCCTGGGAATCAAACCCATGATCGTGGCACTGCTAGCACTATGCTCTACCTTTTGAGCTTCAGGGATGCTTATAAATGATTTACTAATAAATTTACATTTACGCATTTGGGAGACTCTTTTATTCAAAGCAATTTACACTGGACTAAAAGTAGACATTTTATCAGTGATTTTACCATATGAAAACTTGCTGGAAATGAATATTGAACAAAAGCTGAAACAGTTACATTATTTAAAATGATTCACTTAGAAAATGTAAGAATAAAATTATGAATTTAATTTAATAAAAATGTGATGTGGCCAGTGGAATACGATAGCAGAGCAAGTATAAATCTAGCCTAACCGGGCAATCAGAAACAAAAAATCCTCTTTTTTTACTCTTGAGTGTGATGTAACCACCAGTGCCCAAGAAAAAAAAAGTGTCAAACTTAGTGTAAAAAAGCCTTATATATTTGTGCTGTAGATATTTGAGAATATCAGTGACTCAATTTAACAATGTTTTGCATGGGTGAATTTGAAGGTGACTTTTGTTTTGCAATAATAGGGCATGATCTTCCCGGCATCGCTGATTTTCTAAAGAAAACTTTTACAGCCAAAAACGCACACACATGCAGGCTTTAGCCCAAGTCAAGAGCGTAATAGTCGTCACTCACTTATACACTTAAAGTAAGTGTGTTCCTGCTCTGACCTGGGCCTGGTATTATAGGCGGTGGAAGTTCACGTCTAGAACTCCCAACCTCTGTCTGATTCAAGCTATAGCGCAACTCAGCAGGACATGAGACCGTCCAAGGTTTCCCACAGATGAAGCATGTATGTGTATGTGTGTGTGTCTGGCAGCTCAGTAGGACTTTGGACTGGCTTACAGATTCTCCAGGGTGGTCGACCGACTAGACAAGAGTTTGATTTTATCCCTGTGTGTGAATTTTAGTGCGTTTTTCTGCCTGTGTGTATGAGAGGGACACATTAACTGTTCGTATTGGCTGAAACACACAAATTTGCACTGACATTATGTATGGGGTGGGGTGTGGTGGTGGTGGGGGATTCAAAAGGGGTTCTATTGACGGGTACAAGAAAAATTAAAGAATGAAAAAAATGAGGGAGAGAGCCTGACGAGGCAGAATGAATGTGTCATACTAATATTTGCTCAATCTTTGTGTACATGTTAATTTCAGGTTCAAATTTTGTAACTAGGAAGATCAGTCGCTCTGTGGCGAAGATCCATCTCGGGCAGTTGCAGTGCTTCAGCCTGGGCAATTTGGACTCTAAGCGTGACTGGGGCCATGCCAAAGATTATGTGGAGGTACTTGCACACACTCACAAATTCTGTGTTCAATTGTTTTGAGGACTTTTTACATGTGATTGTGTGTATGACTACAAATAGCAATTAATGTACATCCACCTCTCCGATAGACATCAAGTTCTTCCATGCTACATTACGCACCAAACTGTTGTCTGTATGAGTCTGTTGTCTATGTGAGAGCTCCTTTAGACTCATTTTAATTTAATCAGATGATCAACATATGGATTTAGCATTAGTTTGACATGAGGGCATCATTTAATTAAAAAAAAATAAATATATAGATAGTAGGGCTGTCAAATGATTAATCGCGATTAATCACATCCAAAATAAAAGTTTGTGTTTACATAATATATGTGGGTGGACTGTGTATAAGAATTTTATTTATATAAATACACACACATGCTTGTATATATGCAAGAAATATTTTCATGTATATACTGTATATAAATATTTTTTTTCTTAAATATACATGTATGAGTGTGTACATATATATATGTATTAAAAAAATTATACACAGTCCACCCACATATATTATGTAAACACAAACTTGTATTTTGGATACGATTAATCGCGATTAATCGTTTGACAGCCCTAATAGATAGATATCTCTATTTATTTATTTATTTACTCTATTTCTTACTCTAATCTTACTCTATTTACTCTATTATTACTCTATTTATTTACAGACCTTTAATATTAATTAATTATATGAAATCTGATAAATCATGAATCTACAGTATGTTCAAAGACAGGCACTCGTTATCTATATTATATAAAAATGGTGCACATGCTTTTTATTACATGCCCTACTTTAAAAATCAGAAGTTTGAAAAAGGGTTGTGTGAGATTTCATTGCATTAGGTCTGTTGGATTGCATAATTGATTTCTAGTTCTCATCATTTAGCTTGTTGTTACTGTTGATACAATGTGCATTCCTGTTTAATAGCTGTCTGCGTTCTTATTTATTACTGTTTTTATAAGCATTACTATTTGTAGTAATGACTGATACAAAGTGTACATCAGTTCAGTTGTCTTCTGTTTCTATTTTTTTAAAGAAAGGAATCCAGTGGTCACATGTTATTTCTTCATAATTATTTCAACATGTATCAGACAGCTTTTTATGATAAAGATAACAAACTTCCTGATGAGAGCCAATCCAGAATGAGAGCAACAGTGCATGAAATCATCAGAAACCTATTGACAAATGATTATTTCTCTCTTGTGGAGTAGCAATTTACAACTGCACTTCCAACTTCAAATTACAAGTTCACCACTCAACTTGCTATAAATGAAATAAATAGATATAGAACAAATAGAAAAATTATTTATATTAATATTTCAAATATAAAAAAAATATTTGACCGTTTTACTGTAGTTTTGATCAAATAAATGCATAATTGTTAAACACTAGACTTCTTTTAAAAGCATTAACAATTCTTAACTTCAAAACTCAACTTCTGAATGGTTGTGTATAGCCGATTATATAAAATATATAGTGGAAAAAAGTAATTTTATATTCATATAATCAAATATACAACTACACTGACCTAAAGGATTATTAGGAACACCTGTTCAATTTCTCATTATTGAATTGAATTAGGGCTGCAACTAACGATTATTTTGATAATCGATTAATCGGACGATTATTTTTTCGATTAATCGATTAATCGGATAAAAAATTATATTCCATTTTTTGGTTTATTATAACAAAATAAAACCCTAAAAACCACACTCTTTTGTGTGTTAAACAATCTACTTAATACAGACAACTTCATTATAAAGAAAAACAACAAATAAAAAAAATATATATGACCATAACCTAAGACAAAAATGCTATTGTAAACTAGATTAGTGGATAACTCAGCAAAACTTAGCCTAGAAATATCACAAGTGCACAATAATTTTATAAAATCTAAACATTTAGTGAAAAAAACATTCCTTAGTGGGGAACAAATAAGAGACAATAAGTGTAGCACTAACTCTGGTAAAACGTACACATTGCTCTTTGTATTGTTGTTATACATTCATGAAAAACATCGTAAAAATCAGATGCACAACTGTTTTAAATGTAAAGCACAGCTGTTTAGTGAGGAAGCAAAATATAATAGATAGGACAGAACAAGAAAGGCTATTAATAAGCTTTCATTGCGCAAAAGTATTATGACATGATTATGAAAGAGCTGCACAAAGTGCTTATGCGCATCGCGAGCGCTGAATGATGCGCTTGAAGCAACACGGAGTCACAGGGCGGCGCGCAGCTCTTCAGTGTCCGCCGCATTAAAGTTAAAAGCACCAAGGAAAGAGAAAGACATATTGACTGTGTATTATACAGTATCTTTGCAATAGTTTATTAAGCCTTTTCTTTTAACAGTTTTAAATTTCAGTTAGGCTACTGTGCACGTGAAGAACAATTATACTGCGCCGAGTCTACTCTAGTGTTGTGATCTAACAGACACTCAGTAGAAAGTGATTAAGTTACAGCAATACAAGTCTAGCAAGATAGAAAAACCATCATAGACCTTTATCTATGGATCAATTATAATAATAACAACATTGAATCATCTTGGAAAGAGATCATCATGTTAACTGTTGTAACGCGACGCGCTGTTTGAACACCGCATAGAGAATGACTGACAGCCGCAGTGGAGGGAAAAGCTTAGGTTAACTTGAATTTAATGACTTAAATATACATTTCTCTCTCACATTATACTATAGCATGGCTTCATAAAGTATACACGATTAATGTAGGTCACCTATTTTGGTTTCAAAACGGCGAATTCACCGAAAGGTGAATGATTTTCGTGTATACTGCATATTGATAGCGGTTTCCTGATGCCCGCAAATTAGTTCAAACTCACGGAATCAAGAGCGCGCATGCGAGACAGAAGATAATGTGCTCCAAACCGTCCGTGTTGCGCGCGCGAGACAGGGTAGAGCGGCGAGGGAGAGAGACTGCATGTGCGCCTCGTGAAGCGCATGTAAGAAGCGCATGTTCCATGTAAACAATCCCCGTGACGTAATCAGACCAACTAATCGATAATGACATTCGTTGACAACGATTTTCATAATCGATTATAATCGATTTTATCGATTAGTTGTTGCAGCCCTAAATTGAATTGAATTATCTAATCAACCAATCACATGGCAGTTACTTCAATGCATTTAGTGGTGTGGTCCTGGTCAAGACAATCTCCTGAACTCCAAACTGAATGTCAGAATGGGAAAGAACGTTGATTAGAGCAATTTTGTGCGTGGCATGGTTGTTGGTGCCAGACGGGCCGGTCTGAGAAGTAACTGGGATTTTCACGCACAACCATTTCTAGGGTTTACAAAGAATGGCGTGAAAAGGGAAAAAACATCCAGTATGCGGCAGTCCTGTGGGCGAAAATGCCTTGTTGATGCTAGAGGTCAGAGGAGAATGGGCCGACTGATTCAAGCTGATAGAAGAGCAACTTTGACTGAAATAAACACTCGTTATAACCGAGGTATGCCGCAAAGCATTTGTGAAGCCACAACATGCACAACCTTAAGGCGGATGGGTTGCAACAGCGGATGGGTTGCAACAGCAGAAGACCCCACCGGGTACCACTCATATCCACTACAACTAGGAAAAAGTGGCTACAATTTACAAGAGCTCACCAAAATTGGACAGTTTGAAGACTGGAAAAATATTGCCTGGTCTGATGAGTCTCGATTTCTGTTAAAACATTCAGATGGTAGAGTCAGAATTGGGCGTAAACAGAATGAGAACATGGAGTTCTGAAGGCGAAAGGGGGTCAAACACAGTATTAGTATTAGTATGGTGTTCCTAATAATCCTTTAGGTGTGTGTATATATTCAGATTTGGGAGTATACATTTATTTTGGTCTGCCATATGTATTTTTACCTTGCACTTTCTTTTCGATTTGCTTGTAATTACCCTCTGAGTGCACAGCCATGCTGTCGTGTTTATCCTGGATTAGAGAGACCTAGTTCCTTTAGGTTTTTGCCAGAGTGGGAGCTTCAGGTTTGTGTGTATGCGCACACATGTGTGAGCCGCTCCAGGTTTCCTGTGGGAACGCTGGTATTCCAGGCGGCTGAATCATGCAGCCAGGTTTATGTGGCTCAGGACTTGGGCAGATTTCGGGAAATCGGACCAATGCTGTGAGTGCGTGTGTGTGTGTGTGTGTGTGTGTAGATGGAGTAGATCAGTGCGGTTTGCTATAGAAACAGTCCATGTATTCTACTCCATGTATTTTACCTGCAGGCAAAGTGCGAAAATGTAAAAATCTTTTATCATATCCATAGGTTTAATTTTTTTCAAACAGACAGTGTCAATCATATTTTGTTGGCACTGTAGATTCACGATGAATCCACATGCTATTGGAGTCTGTGCAAAACCTTTAATGAGAGACATAAGACCTGTTGGACGGTGAGTTTGTTGTGATACGCGATTTTGAACACGTCAAGTATCATAAATGTGTGTACACAACAATTTAAAAATTTGCGGTCAGTAGGATTTATTTAAAAAATAATTTAGCTGCTGAAAATTCAGCTTTGCCATCACAGGAATGAAAAAAAGTAGTTATTTTAAATTGTAATATTTCACAATTTTACTATTAGAGACCCAAAACCTTTTAACTGTGCTGTGTGAGATCAAAATCTTTTCTATTCATGTCTGTGTGCCCAAGTGTGTATTTTGAGTACAAGCGTACAGATATGACTCTATGTAGTTGAGGCAGTGGGAGATGAACACTGTATGTTTGTGTAAACTCTTGAACCGCGGGCAGTTTTAATTGGTTCGCTGTTTGTATGACTTAATAAGCTGTTTGAAGCGTGAAGCTTTATAGTTTTATGGAATTCAGACTTTCAGGCCTCCACTAAAAACATACATAAAATCAGGGCGCAAATGAAGTGAAGTTCAAAGATTCCTGAGAAAACACACAGGCTGAGCTGATAGCATAAAACTCTCGACGGGGTCTTAGAGGTTGCTGATGTTTTTGTTATTTTTAAGATGATTTCACCTCAGACCACTTTGTTTCTCCAGCAACAAAATGATTTTGTCCTCGTTCTCACCTCTCGCATCTCTCCGCACCACCGACCAATCACGTACTAAAGAGAGCTCGGAGATGAATCACGCTGGTCTTTATGAGAACACGACGGCCAATCAAATCACTCATTAGCTCGGCGACCAACTGTACCTGCAATGACCCGTCACTCAGGGAGACTCTTCTTTCATAGTCGTAATGGATTGGATTTTTACAGTAAGATGAGGAGATTGTTTTCAGAGGAGACTGGGAAACCAGCTGGAACTTTTTCAGCCAATAGGATATTTTGTAGTGCAAATTTTGGTGTGTGTTGCATCCATCCATAAAATCAGTGTAAAATATAAACTGATAACATATCAGCCACAGTTTTGTTGTAATAATGAATTAAGTGTTTTTTGAAAACATGCATTTATAATACTAATACTATATCAATAAATTAAAATTCTTACTTTTATTCAGCAGGAATGCATTTCATTTCTGTTCAATAATGCTGTTCCTTTGAATTGTCTATACATTAAAGAACCCTAACAAATGTTTGCATCAGTCACACACACACACACACACCGGTATATGTGTTTAATTATTAATAATAGTAACATTTAAATCCCATAACAAACACTGTAATGTCAGATTTAAGGTAGTTGGGTATGTTTTGTGATAGGTGGCGGGTGGCTGTATAGGGGTTGGTAGGATTTGATGCTCTGATGGGTATTTTGGTATGAAGTGGGTGGTTTTGTGAGTGTTTTTTTTATTTTGGGGTGGGGGTAGGAGGTGGGGGCCTTAAACTCCAGTGGCCAGCATCCAGCAGAATAAATAAACACAGCTGCAAGCTGAGACCACCTTAATGTGTGTGTGTGTGTGTGCGCGCGTACACACGCACACATTCATTCCCTCATTTCATGTGGGAGAACTTGGAGTACAAGCTTTAAAAGCCGCTAACGTACAGATACACACAAGTACACACACACCCACAATATGTAAGGTGATCTAGGGAAAGGGCTGATTTTAAGGTTGATTTAGCAGAGCATTTAACACAGGGCATTCCTGAGCTTGTGTAAAGCTCTCTATGCTGAGAGGAGGTGTTTGTGAGCGACTGTTAGACTCCCCGATTTGTATGCTTCTCCTCTCATATGAAGAATGTGGGTTTATTCCACTGTGTGTGTGTGTGTGTGTGTGTGTGTGTGGCAGCTGGCTGTCTGTGTGATTGACATGGCTGAGCTCTTCCCCACTGTGATGAGGATGAAAGCAGATGCTCTCGTTTAGTTTTCTCCCTTTTTTTCTCCCCTCTCTTCACATGCCCTCTGTAACCAGAATCCTCAACTTTCAGCCTCTCACCGAGCTGAAGATATGAGGGAGACAGGAGGGAGTGGGAGAGGGGAGAGAGGAAGGACAAGAATTATTGAGTGGAGGAAAGTCTTAGAAAGTGGATGAAAGAGATGAATTTTATCACATTGTTCTGTTATCATGCATGTGCTTTGGCAGTGCAGCAACATTGCAATACAGCCTCTGTGAGTTAAGAAGCTCTCCGCTCTATGGCTTTCTGTTGCTCGTATGCATTCAGTCTATAAGGGCGTTTTTTTTTTTTTTTTTTTTTTTGTGGATTTGTTCCAAAATCTAGTTAGCATATTAATGCATCTTTGGCGCGTTCCCTACTTGAAGGCTGTTCCAAAAGAAGGTCAGCACCTTAATCATGATGGCTCCAAGATACCTCATACTGGAACTGATATTATATCAATATGTAATATATAAAATATTTGTTGTACAGTGTATCGTATTGTTATAGTTAAAAAAAAACTGATGTATTATGATTTTTTTTTTTTGTATTGGACTTAATATGTTGCGCTTTTTTTCCAGAGGAAAGAAATAAATAATACAAAGAAGGTGATCTCAGAATGCCTTGCGACAAGCCCAGTTAAAAAAGAAATCCCAAATATTTTATTAAATATAATTAAATATTATATTTAAATATTAAATATTTACATAAACTCTATCATTCAGAAGTTTGGGGTTGGTAAGAGTTTTTATCAAGACTGTATTTATATTAATACAGTAAAAATATCATATTGATCTAATTATTACATTGATAATTTCTGTTTTAATGTTTTAAAAAAATGGCCGTTACTCATAAATTATTTTAAAAAGCTGATTTAGTCCTCAAAAAAACGTCTGATCAATGTTAAACTGTTTTGTGCTGCTCCATTTTATGTTATGTATTATAATGCTTATTTATTTCCTCATTAGCTTATCAACATGCTAACATCAAACTCTGTTTATTATAAGACTAGTTTCCTGCGAGGAGTGCTATTTTTGTACTGCACTGCTGCCTATGTAGAGCGTTCCAAATCGGTCACTTCTGAGGTTCCATTACAGTTAGAATGCTGCCTACGTAGGCGGTGGGCAGAGAGACGGCTTACTAGGTTTTGGAGCAGAACTTGTTTGTCTCTTTCTTCTCTTGCACACACACACACACACGCATGGTTTCTTTTTGAATTAATGACTCCAGGGACGTATATCCAGTCTAATGGTCTGCGGTCTGTTCATTCTCTGGAATAGATATGAAGACTCACCACTGTTTCTAATGCCGCTGTAATATCAGGCTCCCTCAGCTAACGTCTGTTTTCTCTTAGTGTGGAGTCACACCCATACGCTCTCGATCCCAGACCTGGCTGACCTCTCCGTCACCTCTCACCTTGTCCTTTCTCACTGAGTTACAGACCTCCTATGTCGCTCCATTTCTGTCCATTTAATTTTTCTCTTGCGCACTCAGCAGCCAAAGTCTGTCATTACAGTGGAGACACTCACACTCGTACACACACACACACACACACACATATTCATTCACACTCCATCATTCAGTGGAGTCGCATATTTCTCCTGACAGCTTCTATATTAAGCTCCAGAGTTTTTGTCTTTTGCAACATCGAGACCAAATAAGTAAATCTAACCCTCTGTTGACTCACCACAGAAAGTAACGAGGTGTGTGTGTGTGTGTGTTGTGCCTTTCATGACTTGTGTACCATGGTTTGCAACAGCCCACATTTTCCCACTTTCCTCCATGTTAGCACACCAGTTTTCCACACAGCTGAGCCTAACCGTGACACAATGTTACCATAACGTTTGCTTTTTGTCCACCTGTAAACAGATTCACACAGTTTTTGCCATGAAGGCAGATTTTAATAATAGTTCAATTTGACTGCAATTAAAGCGATAGTTAAGACAATTAAAATTCTGTCATTTGCTCACCCCCATGTCGTTCCAAGTCTGTATGTCTTTCTTTCTTCGATGGAAGTCAAAATAATATATTTTGAAAAAATATATTTTTTGTCCATGCAAGTTGAAAGTCAGTGGTGTCCTGTGTTGTTGGACCCTATTGACTTGCATTGTATGATAATAAACAGTGAACACTGTTGAAAGAAATGAATACTGGTTTGGAATGACATAAGGGTGATCTTATGCGTTATCTTTTAAAGGAGTAGTTCACTTTAAAAAAAAAAACTTTGTCATCCCAGATATCCATGTCATTCTTTCTTCAGCCCAAAAGAAATGAAGGTTTCCAGGATTTTTTCTCCATATAATGGACTTCAATGGGAACCAAATGGTTCAAGGTCCAAAAGACAGTTTCAGTGCAAACTGCAAACTGTTCAAAGGGCTTTAAACGATTTTAGACGATGAATAAGGGTCTTATCAAGCGAATAGATTGCTCATTTAAAAAAAAAAAGAACAAAGTTTAAGTTTTATAAGCACAAATGGTCGCCTTGCTCTGTTAGGGTTCGGGTGTGATGCGCATTCGTGACTCTCCTACTTGAACTCGTTCATCAAAATGAACAAATCTTTTCCCGAGTCAACTCGTTCATTTCGTTCGTTGAATGAACCAAATGACACGAAAAAAGATTAGTTCATTTTGATAAATGAGTTCGAACAGGAGAGTCACGAACGCGCAACACAGTACAGAACAAGGTGACCATTTGAGCTTATAAAACTTTTAAAAAATCGCTTAAAGCCCTTTGAACAGTTTGCACTGAAACTGTCTTTTGGACCTTGAACCGTTTGGTGCCCAATGAAGTCCATTTATATGGAAAAAAATCCTGGAATGTTTTCATCAAAAACCTTAATTTCTTTTCGACTGAAGAAAGAATGACATGGATATCTTGGATGACATGGGGAGAGTAAATTATCAGCAAAAGTTTTTTTTTTTAAAGTGAACTACTCCTTTAATTTATCTATTAATTCTTGGATTTTTAACTAGTGTTAATGACATACTGTGTTGCTGTATCATTGTCAAGAGAATTAAACATTAAAGTAACAAAAAAGTGTATTGAAATGGAGTAAAAGTTAATAGATTTGAGTCTCATGGCAGTGAAGGTGTGTGTGTCTCAAGACTGAAGACAGGCCTTGTTTGTCCATTACAGTGTGAGAGGAAGTCCAGACCACACCGTTTGAAGTGATGCAAAGTTCTGGTGTGTAAATGTTTGTGTTTGTGTGAGTGGCATTTACTTACTGGAAATGGAAATATCCCACATCTGTCACGTTATTCCACTCATAAATAATTCATATTTGCTTTCGTTCTATGACTCTCACTCTTTTTTTTTCTTCTTCTTCTTCTGTCTTTGGGTTTTGTTCTGTAAAGCTGACAGATGTTTCTCTATCTGTCACTCCTGTTTCATCATTTATTTATCCAGCACACTTTTTTTATATATCTGTCATGAATTATTAATAAGCGGGAAGGACCATTAATGCTGTACATTATTGGATGGAAAATTATAAGTACACACAGGCACTTTTCTTTTGTAATGTTGGGGTTTGCCAGTAAAAACAACAGTTGTTAGGGGAGCATATGTCACATGGACACACATTAACACAGTCACTCTCACCGAGTTTTGGGACGAGGAACAAGTGACACAGAAGAGAGGCGTGTGTGTGTGGTCAAGAGAAAGAGACCGTTCTCAGCATACATGCCAAAACAGAGTACCACTGTAACACATTATTCTGGAAAGACTGAGGGTACATGGTGTGTGCGCCCTTTGTCTGTCTGTTGAGAATGGAAGATAAGTGTACCGCCTTTAAGGATTGTATACTGCACCCTGCTTTTGAAAGTAGGATGAGAATGTATTTATTTACTACTTTCTTTACTTTTTTTCAGTAAATTGATCACAAAAGTGACGGCCTTTTATAATGTTACAAATAAATGCGGTTCTTTTGAAATTTATATTCATTAAAGAATCCTGATTTTTTTTCCACAAAACATTTAGCAGCACAATTGTTTTCACATTGATAATAAATAAGGAATGTTTCTTGAGCACCAAATCATGATTTCTGAAGGATCATGTGACTCTGAACACTGAAGTAATGATGCTGAAAATTCAGCTTTGCCATCACAGGTTTAAATATTTAAATAGAAAACAGTTATTTTAAATGATAATATTTCACAATATTACATTTTGAACAAATATATGCAGCCTTGGTGGTGTAATATCATTAATTCCGTTCATTCATATATTATATTACATTTATTGGTTTACATTTTTTTACCCAACTCTTGTACAGTAAGAAAAAAAAATACTAAAACCACAATATTTGTGTGTGTGTATTAACCAAAGCTGAGTGTGTATGATTTCTATTATCTGGTGAACAAATGTAGAATGTAATAAATCCTGTTGAAGCTCCTGCCGATCAACCCACACTCACTGAAACAGGAGAGCTCAACTTTCTCCGTTGAGAGTGTGTGTGTGTGTGTGTGTGTGTGCTGTCCACATTCACAGTCTGCTGTTGGGTCATCAGTCAGCTGTGGTAATCTTTGTGATGACAGGCACTGGCTTTAGCGATGAATGGAGTTTCCATAGCAATACGTGACCACTTTACCTATTTATCTAAAAATCTGATGTTGTGACGGACACAGGCGGCCATCAGACTATAGTATCATGTAGGAGGAGGGAGATTTATGGAGCCTCGGCATGATATTTGTGTGCAGCGGTGTGTTTAGATATGTGGGTAATATCATGCCCTGCTATATGTCTGTCAATGTGCCCGCCTCGAGAATTCAAAAGCATCCCTTCGGTGACTACAGTACAGGCTAATGTAACTGGGCATCCTTTGACGGCCCGTGTGTATACGTAAAGAGGTGATAAGTGACTTAATGAGTTTTCTTACCTTTTCACCCACTGCATCTATTGGAGCATCTCGCGCACTTAACTGACATGTTTTAAATGATGCTTTCAGGACTCCATCATCTTTCATCACGTGTGTGAGCGTGTAGATTTTTAGCTGTTTGTCGCATGTCTGGGTTCCATAGACTTTGTTGAGTTTCTTGGGAAGTGAACACAATAGCCTTTCCTATGTGCATACATACAAACACACATTCACACACATATGTCCTTATCCAACCCGATCTGACCTGGCCGATCCAGTCACCTTCTCATCTGGTTCTGCTTTTGCCCCTCCCTTAGGGCCAGGAAATAGTTGAAGAGCCATGTGTTTCCCTGGGGCCACATTTCACAGGTGCACCACTGTTTGTCTCTTGCCTTTTACATTTGTCTTAAATAATAGAAATAACAAATACATCTCTACACAGAGAAAAAGGACCCACTCTGAGCTCCACACAGTCCTGAATCTCCACGTTCAGACATCTCCACATCTGTCTGTCTGTCTTTCTCAATCCATCTGTCGTTCTGTTATGCATCCATCATTCTATCGATCGTTCTGTTTGTCTGTGTTTTATTATATCTATCTCTGTTGTTGTTGTATAGACCATTTTGAAAGATGTAAACAACACTGGTCCAGAAACACTTCCTGTTTCAGTTTGTAACTGTTTTCTTTATTTCACATGTAAAGAAAACATTTTTAAGGTGTTTGTTTAACTTTTTGATTCACTTTTATATGTTCTGTTGGTTGTATTTTTTCCCAGCTTTTATGTAGTGTTAAAAAACTGAAACAGAAAGTGCTTCTGGACCAGTTTTGTTTACATCTTGCAAAATGGTCTATATATCTGTCTGTCCTACCTATGTCTGTCATATCTACCTGTCTGCCTGTCATCTATCTGTCTGTCTTCTCTTTGTATAATTTCATACATTCTTACTTTTTTTTTTTTTCATTCACTAGTGCACATGTGCATGCACACGCTGGCCATACTATACGGTAGTTTGAAGGGTCTGGTTAAGCCAGTGAAACGCGAGCACTTTTTCATGTCACGTTTAAACATCTTAATGACACTGCAGTCTGCCATGCACCCCCAGCATTAATCATCTCTGCACTCTTACGTTACACACTCACACACACACACACACACTCATGCAGTATCCAGATGTGCGCGCTGATGCGTTTGATTGGATAATAGGCTTGGAGGGACTGTTTAATGGTCAAAGTTTCTGCTTTAGGGTTTAGGGGTGAAAGGTCAAACACTGCTCTGCCCATTAAACCTGACCGGTGGGTGTGGGGGCGTGTGTGTGCGTTGCGGTGGGTGGGGGATCTTCAATTACTTGTAAATTCACACACAGAGAGGGTTAAAGAACCCCTATTTTATTTGCACGATAAAACCTTTTCATACTGTTTTGTATAGGTTTACGGTCAACCACACTCTATTATCTCTGCTGTACTGATTTAACATCATATCATATTATATTTGAACTGGCAAAGAATAGTTTCATGCGATATGAATGCTCTCTCATACACGTACGTAGTCTGGACATTATCAGAAATGATGTGAGAGAAATAGCATGCTCTTTTTCTGTGGGTTTGTTGGGATGTTGACATATATGTCCCTTTCTTGATAAAGAAAAAGTAGATATTGAATCACTGTTTGAGTGTTGTCATGCCAATACACTTCATTATTGTGTGAATGTGTGTGCGTGTGTGTGATAGAGGGAGTGAGAGAATGCTAACATTTGCGTAAAGGACCTGAATGGTTCCTCTGTTTAAATCTCAGGAAATCAGTAGAGACTGGCTGCTTAGCTGAGTGAGTGCTTCCTGTCTCTACAGGAAGTGCAGGCTTTTAGGAGGAGGAGAGGTAATTTAGAACAAGAGTGTGAGTGTTTGTGTGAATGTATTATCTAGATACCCTGGCTGCTCTCAACTAAAATTTGCAGTGTTGGGGAAGCTACTCTAAAACTGTAGTTTGACAAGCTACAAGCTACTCGTACGTTAAAGTAGTTAAACTACAGTCAAGCTACTCTTTTGGAAAAGTAGTTAGCTACACTACAAGTTACTATCAAAAAGTAGCTAGCTACATTGAAACTACTTTTACTTTTTGAACAACATATTATAAATATTATATTACCTATTATTATAAGATGTTATAAATCATATATTATAAATAACTGAATAAGTGTCTGATGAATGTTTTAATTCAAATATTTAGTGTTTAAAACAATGCAATACAATTATGATTTCATAGAGTATTGTTTTATTACACACAACACTCAAATATCTGAGACTGTTTGTCAAAAGTTCAAAATTGCAACAAATAGCCTACAACATTGCAAGAACGAAATATACATTCAACATAAATTGCATTTAGAACATTTTCTCACAAATAACGATTGAACTTGGACAAATAAGACCATGGGTAATTAACGTTTGTTTCTCTGTCCTCAAAATCTGCCGTCACCCCAATGTGTCACTGTCAACCCACTTCTTTACGTCAGTGAACCGTTAGCCGCAAGATGCGTGATTAAACATCAGGTGGCGGTAATGGCAAAAAATGAGTTTGTAATCTAACAAGAAAAAGAATATCCTTGCATCGCACTGATTCGCGCAGGCTCGACAATGTAGCAATGTAGCTTTTGCTCGAGCTACACCGCTACTTGCTGCAAAAAGTAGTTAGCTACTGGAAAAGCTACACTGTTTAAAAAGCAACTGAGCTACTGCCAAGCTACTGAAAAATGTAGTTAAGTTAGTAGCTTCGCTACTTGTAGTTAACTACTCCCCAACACTGAAAATTTGAGGAAAGCTTATAACATGGGGCCATTGAAATATGATTTATTTCAATCACACAACCTACCCTTGTTATGGGGAAGCGGTGTCAGTTAAAAAACAAAACATGTTTATATGATTCATATTTTCATAAAACAACCAGGCAAAAAATAACATTGAGAATATTTTAATGTAGTAAAAAATAGATATTTTGTAATAACAGTTTGTGATTAATAGTATTTCCTGCATTATCAAATTGATTTACTGACATCTGACCCCACAGCTACTATTTAAAAAAAAAAAAAAAAATATATATATATATATATATATATATATATATATATATATATGAAGAGTTCAGATGCAAAAGCCTCTAAATGCCATTTGAAATTTTCTTCTTTAATGATGATTTTTATCAAGCTTGTATATTTAAGTTCAGTAATTTCACTTAAATAACAATTAATAGGTAATTATCATTGCCATTTAAGTGAAATTACTGAACTTAAATATACAAGTTTGGTAAAAATCATCATTAAAGAGGAAAATTTCAAATGGCATTTAGAGGCTTTTGCATCTGAACTCTTCATATATAAGGGCTGTCAAACGATTAATCGCATCTAAAATAAAAGTTTGTGTTTACATAATATATGTGGGTGCACTGTGTATAATTATTTTGTATATAAATACACAAACTTGCATGTATATTTAAAAAAAATATTATGCATATATAAAATATGTATATATAATGTAAATTATATATAAATCTATACTCATGAAAATATTTCATATATATATATATATATATATATATATATATATGTAGTGAAAACATTTACATTCTTTTCTTTTTTTATATTTTTACTTCCCGACCTGAATACATTTAAATTGACTAATATTTTTTTCCTTGCCACGTAGAATATTTACTTTACAAAAAAGCGGTTTTCAGTCACAAACAGCTGTAAATGATTGCCACTTCTTAAATATTTGATCACATGACACACAATGCAGTTTGTTTTATAAAGAGCCATTGACATATATTACCCCACTCTCACCTACATACGTGTTTTGTCTTGTGATCTTTTTTCAGAAAGTTTATATAATTGTCATCATTGTTTGCAATTATACGATTTTGGTTTTTTTTATTGCACAAAATCCATGTTTTGTGGATTTATTGCGTCTCAACTTGATGTTTGTTATTATTATCCTCATAAGTTTCTCCATAATGACTTTTTTCCTTGCAATGTTTAATCAAAAAGTCATTTGCCTCTTTTCAGGCTCACGCAGCCAAACACAATCAAAAGCTGATCACACAAACCATGTGGGGTGTGCAGGAAGCCTGAACATGCTACACACACGCACACTCACAGCTGGATCTTGTTATAATCTTTACAGTAGCTGACTCGCTCTCTGTTATTAGAAATGTTTTGTACTACTGCCGTAGCTCAGAATTTATGCAGTACAGGTGTTGAAGAATCACACACACCATCACGCTTGTGATCTATAGCTAGTATGTGTACAGTCTGGCATTTCTCCTCCTACCCTACTCTATACACACACACACACACACTGTCTGACTCCTGAATCACACACACCTCCCTGCAGGTTCAACATATCATGGTCTGTCTCGCTGAAATTGCAACATATGATTCTGATTTCAGGGCCTTCAAATCCAATATGAAAAAAATGTATTTCATTATAACTTCATATATTCCTGAAGGCTGAGTGTTTTTGCACACATGCATGTCACTGTATGTTCATGAGGTTGGATGTTTCAGTGAATGTGCTTGTTTACGTCTCACTAGGTAAATATAGAGTGGTGTGTTTGTGCATGTGTTGGTAGACATGGCATTTCCTCTTTGTGTGTTAAGATTGTTGGAATGGAGATTTGCCAAGGCAGGAATGTGAGTTTAAACGGCTCTGGAATCTCTGAATATTTCCACAGAACAGAGTAGGAGCTCTCGAACTTCCTCTCTTTAAGAAATTTAACGGTTATTTGTCATTAACAACTACTTTTAAATCATTTATTATCGATCAAACTACAAGTTTCTCGCAAAAGTGGTTCGTTCATTTTTGGCAGCATTTGTAAACAAACACATGTCTTGCGGTATTACCTGAAATGGTTTAGAAATGTTTTCATTGAAATGAAGATAAAATCATTTCTTGTGCATTGCTATTTGAAAAAAAAAAAAGAGTTTTATTAGGTATACTTGAGCTTCTGAGATACACATCCACATTATGCACACACAGGGAATATAGAATAACTGAATCCCAGCTTTCCATGACCAACAGCGATATAAAAGTCGAGTCTCAAATTTTACCCAGCATTCCTAACACAAAACCTCATAGTTCAACATACATTCAGATTCACCCAAACGGTTATTCTTTAAGGAAGCACAATGTATCCATACAATATCAATACAACTATTAACCGTTGTTATAGTTATTATTTTTAATTGCTGTATTGATTCTGGAAGTGGATAATACTCTTATTTATATATTTTGAAACAAAACAGATCCATATCTTTACTAATTAAAAATATTAAGTTTTTGATGCCTAGTTTTATTTCACAGTGTAAATGGCCAAATGCCAATTTTTTTTGTCATTTTTGGCCATAACATAAAAACAAATCAGTGATTGTATCTGCCAAAATGTCACTGGTTTTCATTTATTTTTTTAGTTTATTCTCATCACTCTCGAATTGAGTAATAACCCTGGAGTTTTGTGAAACAGTGTGTTTGACACTGATGATTATCGATGATAATGGTTAACAGCTGATTCTCTTTGATGTCCTTTTTGTTTAAATGCTTAGATGCCATTGTACACACACACACACACACACACACGTTTCATCAATGTCTGTCATCATTTTTGAAAATGCTTTTTGAACATGCAGAATGAATAAATTATGAACTCGAGTGAAATAAGTTCCTTGTAAATGTAATCCACAAACACATGCACACTAAGCCGCTACGTTCGCGTAAACACACAACGAATTTCCCTGATGTCTCGCTTTCACCCTTAAACGCATTTTAATGCAGAACTCAGAGGTGGTCTGGGTGACCCTGGGAATTGTCAGCATATTTTATGAAAACACCTCCAGAGAAGAGCTCCTTCTTATGGTTTGTTTAGTTTCTTTTTAGTTCTCCGATTTCATTGGAGTCTGCAGGAGTCCAGAGAAGCAGCCATACGTGTGTGTGCACGACTTATTTTACTAGTCCTGTTTTTTTTCCCAGGCTAATAAGTTTTTAATTAGGTTTTAAGCTGTGTATTTGAAACAGGCAGAGAAGAGGTTAAGCCGTCCCAGATAAGGTGTCTTAACTCCACCCAACCTCCTCGAATGAAATCAGATCGATTAAAGAACCACTGCAGATATTAAAGCCGAAATTAAACAAACAGGTATCCGAATTTCAGGCCGGTGCTGATTTTTAACAGTTATCAAAACAGCACATTCTGTACATGCCTCCACCGCTGCCAGCACCTCGGGCCAAGCGCAAAACACTGACAAGGCTTTTGTCCTCTCTTATTCTTCAGACAAAACCTTAGGTGAAGAATTTGACAGTTTATTGGTTGGTGACTTTTACGAGTCGGTTTCAAACATTCGGCAGGAACTGGCTCCCTCTCTACCTGCATAGAGCTGCTGTAAACACCTGAAACCAACACCTTTTATTCTTTCCTTCTATCACTTCCTTTAGAGGGCTTCTTTTGTGTTATGAATATCACTGCTAATCTGTAGATTATAGGTTTGGTCTTGTGGATGTGTGCCGATGTTTGTTTAAGCCTGGTTGTTGGTAAAGTGAGATGATTATAGTCTGTGGATGAATGTTTAGATGAACAGGTTCATTGCAACTTTTAGAAAGATTACAGAGTTTAATAGCCACACACTTGCTGCTTTGCATTCATTTCACCTGATATAGACGTGTGCCAGCTTGCAAATTCACTGGTTCATTATACAAACTAAGAACCCGCACAGTTATAAGGCTAATATTTAGTTTAAAGGGATACTTCAGGATTTAGCATGAAGCTTTGTATTTGTAGAAACCCTGTAGTATTTTCGAATTATAATGCTTTCCACCCTCGTATCCCACTGAGATGAGAGATTTATTTATTTTTTGTCTGGAAAAAATCCTCCAATGACACGAAAATCGTCATTTCTATTTTTTTTTTTAATCCAATCACAGGCTAAAGACTACAGTCAGTAGTAGGGGCTGTCCCGCATGTTTTCAACCCACCCATAGAGGGTGGGATCTCACTCACAGAATGTACGCATAGTGTCAGCCATCTTTTTTTGGAAGCTAAGCTAGCAGGCTCTTGTTTTGTGAAGAAAGTAGTAGGGGTTACCCGGACATGTCTGGCCGTCGATGTCCAGGATTCAGCTTTTGCTTTCTGTAGTCGTCATTTATTGTTTACATGCACACCTTTTGTTTTAATCTAACTGAATTCATTCTGATTGGTGAATCTGAATGTAGTGTTTACATGAACGCTAAACAAGTGTTTGGTTGATGAGCGTTTTAACATTGCTAAGAAAATTCCCGCTCCTTGGTGAGAGATACGAGACCGGTGCGTCTCAGAGGTGTCGCTCATCGGTAATCACGCCACCGGCCTCGCGCCGTTCTCCCACGGCCGTAGCCTCGTCCTGCTCGCCACAGTAAACATAATGAATGGCGACTGTAGAACGCAGAAGCCGAATCCCGGACATTTTCGGGCTGACTCATCACGGAGACTCACTATTCGCCTTCACTTGTTGTTTAACTACTGCGCTCTGTTACCGGTAGGCGTGGCCTCCTAGGGCAGCGAAGCAAGTGCATTCTGGGAGTTGTTGTCTTTTATCCACATAACAAGACATAAATACATTTTCTGGCTTTTCTCAGTCTAGATAGCTCCACATTCAAAAATAATTTCACATTTCTTCTACATAAATGACCCATTTTAAATACGCATTCATCTTTCCAGAGGTGAAGTATCCCTTTAAATTTCATTTTCTGGCGATTGGTTGGACTGGATCTAGCCTGACTGATAGCACTAGATAGGATGTGGTTTCATCTTTTAAGGCAAAAATGTTAGCAAAATGTGCACACAGAAGATGCATTACAATCTTTCCTCACTCTGTTGTTGTTCTTTTTCCCTATAGTGAAAGTTGTCTATGATAGATTTTAATATCTCTTCCATATCTTCCAATCAGCTAAACCATTTTAGCATATCAAAATTCTGTGACTCTTTCTATGAAGTATAAATGATAATATCTCGTGTTATGATGATGTGATGCGTCTAAATTCCCATTTAAAGCAGCAAATATATATATTTTTTTAAGTTAGTCTTCCTAATTAATTGACTTGTTGGTTGGTGGATTACTAGTTAACCCTCCTGACCTATCCCAAATTCTGACTTAATACTTTCTGTTCTTTTTCTTTTTAATGGTCTATATTAATCTCATATCAGATCTTTTGCTCGCCGCTTTTTCAGCATTTGCCAAGCCCTCTCTTCTACCGGACTGATATTTTTGCACATCTGACCAAGAGAAGGCAGATTCTTCTTTCTATCTGTCAGTCTGTCTTTGTGACAGTGCTAAGACAGGCAAGAAAATGACAGACTCACGTACACACACACCTCTCTTTGTTCATTGTACTCCAGGCAGTAAAAGCTCACCTGGGGAAAGCATCAGCAGTAAGATTCGCCAGCACAGCATGCCTCCACAAATACAACTGTCATCGCTCTGTCTCACACACGTTCTCACACACGCATTGTTCATTGGGCAGAGGTCTTGGCCACATAAATGTTCATTCAATCTGTCTCACACTCACAAATACAATTAAAAGCGTCTTAATGTGTGAGAAAAAATCCCGACAGCGTTACAGCTTGACCTTTCACTTTTATATGACCACACAAAATGAAGCCACCTGTGAAACAGACAGCAGAGTGTGTGCGTGCCGTCTCATCTGTGTTTATTGCGAACATTTATAGAACTCTTCTGTTTTCCCGCTTGCAGAATTTCTGCGGTCACAGAAGTTGTGTGCACTGCTAATGGATGTGTATGGGAGTGTGTGTCCCTGCTCACACACCTGTTCCTCATTTTCCAATTTGTAACCAATCTGCTCTCAACGAGGGGCTAAACGGCCCTGATAACCATCTTGACTGCTCTCTCTTTCTCTTACACACACACACACACACACACACACTCACAAACTCACTGTCTGAATGCATGAGTTCCAGTCAATAAACTGCATCTGTAACCGTTTTTTTTTTTTTTTTATCTTCCTTCATATTAAATTATATTTTTTTTCCTGTTTCTACTGGTCAGTCATTTTCATGATCGATATGTCGATCTACAATCTGGCTCTTCAGCCTCGGTGGTTGTGAGAAAGGATACCTCTCATAGGAGGTATAAACTTATAGGACAGTGATTTCCAAAGTGCATCTCAGAATGTGTTTTAACCGGTATTTGAAAAGATTTTTTTCATATAAAATATAAAATATAAAACATATAAAATTTCAATAAAATAGAATTAATTCATTAAAAAGTAAGCAGGTAGTTGAAAGTATATCAAATATAAAATTAAATTGATAAAAATGTTCATTATAAGTAATTTTTAACAATAAAGTTTTTTAGTGTTGTTAAAATTCACTTAAGCCTTGTTAGCCAGCTTTCCATTCATGTATTCTCAACCCCTAGATGTTGTGGAAATTTTGTTCTCTTGAACAAAGGGATGGAAACTGCTTAATTCTCCAATGTTTTTTCCTCTATTCCAATTTTATATTATTTAAATGAATAAAATCCACCAATGGATCAGCTCAGATGTTCTGGAACTTTGCCATGTTTTTGACGTGTGTAATGTTGTATCGGTTTTGTGCCTTTTGTATTGGCCAGCACAAGTAATGTGAGCTGTGTGTAAAAATCCATTTAAAATAACATTAATGAAGTAACCAGGTGATCCGCAGTCAAAAACTCTCATCGTCTCTCTCACTCAGTCATTTAGTGGTCAGTGCTAACTTTCTCTCTTTCCCGTTCAGTGTATGTGTGTGTGAGCAAGTGTCACCATATGACAGCCTGTCTCTGCCTAATTCAAACCACCTGCATTAAACAGAGTACTTCTGTGCTCCACACAAAAAAAGACTGTGTCTATGTGTGTGTTGTGGTGGGTAGAGGGGAGTATTTAAACTTTCAGCAGCTCCAAAAATAAAAATAGGCTTTTAAAAACAGGCACCCTTTTAAACCAATGACTCCTGGAGCTATAGAGTCAGTTCCAGGGTATATGTGTGTGTGTGTGTGTGTGTCCTTTCCAGTGGATAGTTATGAATAGTTGTGTTATTATGTGCAAGATCTACCTGAAAGACCTGAAAGAGAAATTATTTACTTGTCATAAAGTGAACTGAAGTGTGTGAGCCATTTTTTCTTTCTTTCTTTTTCTTTTTTTTTCTTTCTTTCTTTCTTTTTCTTTCTTTCTTTCTTTCTTTCTTTTCTTAATTTATTTTTATTTTATTTTGTGTTGCAATCATAAATCCATATTTGGTTGAATTGGATTCAGTGTTGCAAAGAGAACTGCAGGTTTGTTTATTGCTGAGTAACAAACTAAAAACAAATGTAAATAGGAAAAAGGTTATATCGGTAATGAGAGGATTTTGTTTTTGCTTTTTAAGATGTTTTAATTTCCATTTTAATAACTTAACAAGTTAATAAATGTTTAAATGTAGCAACTTTTTATTACATATTTTACTTTTTTATCAGTTTATACTTTGTACTTTGTATTTCACTTTTTTAGTTTAACGTTTACTTAACTTTGTATCGTGTATTTCACTTTTTACTTTAGTTTTAATTTATTTACCCTTTTACTTATAACACTTAATTTTTTGTAATTTTTGTACGATTTTGAATATATTTAGAATGTGAGTATTCATACTCTAAATATATTTAGAGTATGAATACTCATATTCATACTCTAAATGAAATTTTTATACCAGTCAAAAATTTGGATACTTTTTTTTTAGTTTTATTATTAAACCTTTATTTAACCAGGGAAATAATCACATTGAGATAAATATCTCATTTACGAGTGAGCCCTGGCCAAAATAGCAGCACACAATATACATAAATACATAAAACAGAATACACAACACGCACATGTACAAAAAATAATACAAAATTAAATGTTAAGAGCAAGTGCAGACAGATTTGAATGATTTGTTTAAGTGTAGCTTGAACTCACTTATCGAAATAAGTTCTTCAAGTTTCACTTTTCAAGTTTCACTTTTCTCTGCAGTTTTGGACTACATTTGTTTCTCGTGATCTTTTTAAATGTCAACACATTTATGCATGACATTTAAAGTGTACAGAAATGCTATCTAGTCAGCGGATGGGTACTTTGAAAGAGATTAACATTTATAATTTATTTTACCACTACATAATTCCCATACCTTGATTTTATATCATAGTTTCAATAACTTGACTGTTCTTCTAAAATATGTAAAAAGAGTTATATTAAATGAGTTGGTGTGTCCAGACTTTTGACTGGTAGTGTACATGGATAATCACATTTCCCCTTAAAAAATGAGCTGCCCAGTTAATGTAAATTTGTTAGAAAAATATGATTGGACACACACGGTCACATGACCATCGATTGCACAATCTGTCATAATTTACAATTCCAGACCTTAAGATGATTTGAATATTTCAAGATACTACATTCTAAATTGCCTGCGGGGGAATAGAGTCGCACACGCCCAGATGCACTAAAACAAGAGAGGCATTGAAGCCGAGAAGAGGATGTCATCACACTTAATCCTTTGTTTTCTCTTTCACCTTTTTTAAACTCACCACCCTTTCTTCCAAGTTTATGTTTGCCTGCATGGACGGATGGCAGAGGGAACACTGACACCGATTCAAAACAAACTGCCGTACAATGTCATTTTTGAAAAGCTCAGTCTCGTCCTGATCCACTGGAGAAGGAAACTGCCCTTGAACCTCACATTCTGCTCTACCTCTGTGACCCTTTAGAGTAATCAGTCAAACAGATGTACAGTATGTGTGTGTTTACAGATCTATGCACAGGTTTTTATGCTGATATTAAAGAAAGTGACTTAATCTTGGATTGAGCAAAGCTGTTTGAACCTTTATGACCTTCTGTGCGTAAAACACACACACACAAAAAAGATATTTTGAATTAAAAGTCTGTTTTTCTTCATACAATAAAAGTCAGTTCGGGCCAATTTTGTTTTAGACCCCATTGACTTAATCATATGGGCAGAAACGGTTTAACCATCCTTCAATGTATCTTTTATTGTCTTCCACAAGATTAATAATACAGGTTTGGAACAACATGAAGGAATTAAATGGTAAATACGTTTTATTTTGGGGTGACCTATTACTTTTAGGTAGGCTTTTTGCGCTCTTATATTTTATTTATACATTTATTTATTTTTTATGACTTTTTCTAGGCAGGTCAAGTCTCATTTATTTATAAAGCAATTTATTTGTATTCAACAAATACATTGAGATCAAGCGAATCAATCAAATCAGCTTTTGTAGTATTAATACAATGAGTAAATACTAACAATATTTGAATTGTTGGGAAAAATGTTCTTTTAAAATTATATTTAAAGCGACAAAAGTACAATATATAAACTGTGTGTGGACAACGGTGCTAAACTGTGTGGACAAATAATGAAAGCATCCTCTCTTTTTTGTACACAAAGTTTGCAAATTTGCTGCTGAAATACCCAGAGAGCCTCAGTGTATCCAAACTCCTCCCAAAATGTCAGGAGAGAGTGTGTGTGAACAGGAAGGAAGGGGAAGGGAGTTGTGCTGCTGGCCTCTCAGCTGTCTCTCACAGGGCTAATGATCCTTGGAGAGAGGTGTGAGGGAGGAATTGAGAGAAGAGGACCGAAAGCAAGGGATGTTAAGACAGATACAGCACTAGCCGGGTTTCAGTTCAGAATATTTTTCCTGTTGGATACATTTACAGTGGTGCTAAACCATCTCACATTTCCCGAAAGTCTTTGCTGACAAATCCAAAAAGTTGCCAAATAATAATGGCTGCAAAAGCAAACCTAACACGGTGGAGGAGATTACAACAATGAATCTGTTACTGTGCTTCACTTAGCTGTCAGTGTGTATGTTTGGGATAATGAAAAAAAGAAGAGAGCAATGCTGTTTGTTATGACTAAAATAAGATCAGAGAATTGTGCAGGCCATTTCCTCCCTTCGCTTGACCTCTCTGTTTCATGCTATGTTTGTGTCTCTGGTTTTCTCTCACACACATGCACACACACGTTCACCTCTGTTACTTGTAGGTTTCATCATTTAGAAGCTGCCTTGGTTTTTAAATGACATTATTATTATTTTTTACATTCCTCACACTCCTCCATGATGTCACCTCAGTGTGACATCATAGTTATTATTACATATTTTATGTGTGTGTATGAGTGCTTGTACTTCTCACAGGTCACCAACTGCCATTAAACCTTTGTGTACATAATATTACTTGCTAATTTTCTGGTAATTTTATTAAGAAGTGCAACATTATATGGTTTACCTCAAGCCGTAAGAAGGCTGACCCCCTCTTGATGTCAGTGACATGCGTCTTCTAAAGAAAACACCTGTCACAACTAACAAATTTTGCCTCAGGGTAAAATGTACTGTCAGATGATTATCTTCTCCAGAACTCTGTGACAACACATTTGTAGAATATTCCTGAACAAAAATATGAGGAACAACATTACATCGTTTTTGTGACAGACACTGAGAGCTGTGACAGTGTGACAATACAAAAACATTATAATACAACATTATAACATTATATATATTAAAAATGCACAGATTGTAAAATGCATCATCTTGCACAGATTCCAATATTTTTAAAACGGCAACATTAAGCATGTTAAATGTGTCCAATGCAATTTCCTGTAACCATTCAGGTGTGATTGGTCTTTACGTATTGCTTTTAATGAAATAATGTAAAAGAAACTAAAATCAGTTTATTGGTCTGTAAAATGATGTCTGGTAAATTTGGTTAAGTTCTTAATTGTGGCAAATTTTGAATTCTCTGCATGTGCGTGTTTAGCGAATTTCTACATTTCAGACTAGACCAAATCAAACGGCAGCTCTGAACACAGTGGGTGTTTAGTGGTGTGTGATGTAGAAGTCATTTTCAATGAACCTACAGACATTCAAAATGCAGTTTGACTGCTTAGACTTTGTGCCGTTATATAATTTAAATCCGTATCAGTTCCCTCAGTGTGTCTCTTTTTATGGTTTTCTCTTTCTGTCTGTCTGTCTATCTCATTTGAGAGTTTTTTTAAGTGAGTGCTGCAGGAGTGAAATATGAATGAGTTGGGCGGCCAAGTGCTGTGCTCCCACTGCAACGCATAAAACGTGCTGATGGGCTCTTTATCCCTCCATCAAGCCGAGGGGAAGAAAAGAGCGTAGTCCTGTCAAGGGAACTGTGCGATTCTCTGGCCAACTGGCTGAAGGCTGAAGCCCTGCAGTCAGAAAATGTGTATAAGAGTTAGAGAGGGAGCTAAAGCCAGAGAAAGAAGACCGAAGAGTATCACCCATTGACCTCTTGGCAAGCGTTCTTGTTTTAAGTATCGCCATTTATTTCTCCAAAAGCACTGCCTCTTTCATCTAGATGACCGTTTAGATTTAGTCTGTGCATTTGTGTAGTGGTTGTATGGACTTGGGAACTCTGTGCTTTATTCCCACAATTGACATCCCATGAGGCCTAGTGCTGACGTCAGGATGGGGATGGCCGTGTGTGTTTGTGTGTTGGTCTGTGTAAGATCGTGACCACATAAAAGCACATCCTACTGGGAGCAGATGTGTCTGCATTGAGTGTGTGTCGTGTGTATGTGGAGGAGTCTTGATTCTTGAACCTGAAAAAATAAAGCTGTTTTGATACTGTTAGTCCTGTGAAGCCATTATATAATTTGCATCTTGATATGATGTCTTCAATCACTTTTTATTTTATGTTTTGCACATTTTCAGACAGGGAACATACCAACTTCGTTAGGTACACTTATTGACCTTAAAAAGGACTTATGCATCTTTTGTTCACAAAATCATTAAGAAATAAAGTAAAGCTTATATTTCTTTCATTTACATTTGTGAGTATATTTACCCATCAAAATGACCATGTTTGCAAGGTCAGCATTGTGACATGCATCATCTCAAATGGAAAATGCTTTATAATAATGACATTGATCTTTGTGTTTGTTTGTCTTCAAGGCGATGTGGCTGATGCTGCAGCAGGAAGAGCCTATCGATTTTGTCATAGCGACAGGGGAAGTGCACAGCGTACGGGAGTTTGTGGAGAAGGCCTTCAAACGCGTGGGCAAAACTATTGTGTAAGAGCACGCATACACACATCAATCTCAGATTAAGCCCATCTGGTTAATCTGGCAGGTCTGGTGTTGATTTGTGGACGGGCTGTACAAGACCACAAAACAACATGCAAGCACACCATAAATATTGTAAATATGTAACACATATGCTAACAGCTGAATTGGGAAACAAATCAGATGAAGGAATGTGTTCATAGCTCTTATTCACGCACTCAGGTGGGAGGGGAAGGAGGAGAATGAAGTGGGCCGCTGTCAGGAGACAGGAGCCATTCACGTGAAGGTTGATTCAAAGTACTACCGGCCAACCGAAGTGGTGAGTTGCTTCAAGATTGTTTCTTCATGCTTAGACACTACACTACTTTCGCTAGGATTTATGCCCCGAATTACAATCTGATTGTACAGTCTAGTTGCTGAAAATCAGAGCCAGTCTGCAGATTTGAGGTGACATATTTTACTAAAAATCACGGCACAGGCTCCACTTTTTCAGTTAGAGCATTTTTCATCAAGTTTAAGGAATCACCTTAAAGTCTGGAAGTGTGTGACCCTCAGTCATTTAATGTATGATGCCTAGAGTTTTTTAAATCTGTTGTATTGTATTCCAGCCTTAAGAGCATCCAATGTGCCATTAAGAGATTTATTATGTGTTTGATATTTTATATTCAGTGTTTAATGCATTACAAAGTACATAAAAAGTTCAAAGTTACAGTAGTGACATGACTACTTTTTGGGGTGAAAAGTAGTGTAGCACACTACTAAAAATTTGGGAACGAAAAGTAGTTCCTTTTTCAATTCGGTGAAACGTTACTTTTCCCAGTGACAGATTTGACTGCGATCTCCGTTGTAGTGAACGCCTATGGAGAGAAATGCACATAATGGATTACATAATCAGAGAGTAGCCTATTTCTTTTCATTTTGAATTGTTTCGTTCAAAGACAAGTCAAGTGTTCTGTAAATAGATATATTAATCATGCCAGTGAGGCATATGCTGCGTTTCGGTTAATTTATGATGAGGGGCTCCAGTTAACGTGCAACAAGTGACCATGCCGGCGCCTCCATGTCATGATTTTTAGTTGAATTTGGGGAAACCACTTGAAGCGTTGGTTGTGTTGAGCTATTTAAGTTTATTGCAAGTATTCAAGTAGACAAAATGATCAAAATGCCCATTCTTGCTCTGATATGCATAACACATGTAGATGTCAGTTTGTGAATGTGTGTGGTGGGTGCTCATTTAGGAATGAGAAAGGGCACCAAATCTTTAAAGAAAACATTGGTACTAAATGATTGTTGACAGATCAGAGCTTTTCTCTAAGACGCATGCTTGCTTTGTATGGTTCAGTGGGGTGTTTCCAAACAGAAGAAAGAATCATGTGAAGGTGAGACCAAAAGATGTGTGAGTGAGTGTATGCAGTCTGAGATGAGTGACATCAGAGGATTAAGAGGACCTGGTGCAGAAAGAAGGAAATCTGTTTCAAGTACAATCATTGGACATGGACAGTGTTATATAATATCAGTAAAAGATGCTTAAATACACAAGCTGAACAGGTCATCCATCAACACTGAGGTGAAATGGGAATGTGACCTTTAACCTCTGGGATAGGAAGTAAATCACTGCATTTCCTCCGGAGGCAGAAGTGTCAGTGCTTACGTGTGTGTTTACGATACATTTACAAATACGTTGTCCACAGGCTATATGTGTACATGTTTCAAACATGTTGAATTGACCCTTCGCTAAGCCCTGCCCTCCCTAGTTACTGTTGCTACGCCAGCCTGTCAAGCTTTCGCGGCTGGCCCATCTATTATAGTGTGGATGCACCCGGTGTCAGACGTTCCCAATGAGATAATTAGTAATTTTCGGCGAACAAGTGAAATATCTGAGAGAGCAAGACAAAAGGGACTACAGTATGCATTCGAGGGATATATTCACGACATTATATGCAACCGATTAGAGAATAATTTCTTAAAAATTGAAGTTAAAGCCTAACGTTATAGTCCCAGCGCAAGCAGCAGCGCCTCATACGCTGACCGTTCAAATGGGAAACACAAATTGAGGAACAGCTATGTTCATACACAGCAGGGTATGTGAAAATAATCGTAAAAATTATAAATCAAACAGCTTATCAATAAATTTTGTGGAATAACACTAATACCGGGAGAGCCGCGATCGGATTGGGTTAAGTTACTTAGGGGTAACGTTAGTAGGACGTCGATTAACAAAATGCTGAAATATATTTTAAGGTATGTCAGTGAGCTTTTGTCTTGTCTCTTTAATCGTCTTATTTTACGTTATCATTATGACCAAAGAACCGTCAATATTTCCAAGCAATAGGTGTTTTTGTTAAGCATGTCGACATTTACCAGTAGTTGTGAATGGGTCTCGCACATAGATGCTAGATCACGCCAATCATTTCTCCCCTTGGCTTTTAGATTTTCTGGAAGGAAAACAACTCCTCTCCCCCGTCCTAACTTTTAGTTTACCGGTATCATATTTGCACAATGCTTCAGCATGTTTCCCTCGTTCGAAAGCTTGCCAGACCTCCCGCGCATAGTTACAGTTGCTAAGACATGATGGGCCAGTGGCGGTTTTCGAGCGTGGCTTAGCGAAGGGTCAAATTGACCCTTTAATTTAATCAAATAATTTATTCTGGCTGAAACCGAATAGAAAAAGGACCTTTAATTTTTAACTGCAATTTTTACTTGGTCCTCTTTGCCAGCAAACTTGCTTTCCCTTGAAGCGAGTAACTGAATGAAATACACACACTTATTAATAGGAAAGCAGTGGGTTGAATACACTACATGTTTTTCCAATGAGACCCTCTTCAGTCGTCACTCAAACTGCTGTTTTTGAGCCATCCTAATCTGTTTTCATTTACACTACACCTGAATGATTTATGAAAACATAATTACTGACAGATAAAAATCTTCTGGCTGAAAGATCCCACATTAGAGCTAAAAATAACTGGCACACCCGAAACTGCTGTTAGATGAATAGCTCTATGCATTATTATCATTCCCAAGATCAACATACTGTATGAGGCTTCTGAGTGATGGCTATCATGTCAGACGTAACTTGTGGTTGGAAGTGCGTAAATTGCGAGCGAATGATGAAACCCAAATCGGCCATCTTTATTTGCATAACCTTTAGAGATCTCATAACGAGCGTATCTGCTTGGAAGCGTGTGCGTAGGGCAGGATTTCATCCGTGGCTTTGCTGCAAATGCAACCTGTATCTGGCCTATACTGGATGTGTTCTTTCAGTCGACACACACTTGCTCACATTCCTTAAGGAGGTATGCGTAGTTTTAGCTTCACAATGAGAAAAGCAGGTAATGCGCTTGGCCTTGTCTGTCCATCACACACCATCTACTCGCTCAAACAAAGAAACTGTGTGTGCGCGTTGAAATATTATGCTAACGTGCTTTAAGGCCTGAAATACCCCGATTTAAATGAAGCTTGAAATATTAAAGCGAATTTCTGTAACTTTTTTACGATTTACAGCAGGAGAGCAGTGCAAAGTAAATAGTGGCCATTCTTTTATTTCTCTCTCGCTCGCTTTTATTGTCCCTCTTGCACACACACAAGGACGAGGCGGATTGGGTACAATAATGAACACTTCAAAACCAAGCGGTCTGTCTTTTAGCTGATTGAGGGGGTTTAATAGTGAAAGCTTGAACTGATGAATGTGTCCCACAGACGGCCGCTGAAGACCGCTGCGTGAACCCTGTGGTCCCAGCTCTGCCTTTCAGTGAATATGATTTTGCACATCCATTTCATTCTTTCGGATGCTGATTTAAACAATTTTTATGAGGCTCTTTGGGGAAGGAGGACCAAAGTTAGCCAAAGGACTTTTTTTTTTCCCACTTTTTCTTTTCCAGACAGTCCCCAGAAAACCCTCATGGTTTTTTTTTCTTTTCGTTTTTCATTTTGAAAGAGAGAGAAAGGAGCACGAGAGAGGGCATAATTAAAAAGCAAAAAACTTTGATTTATGCAACAAACTCTACAGACGGCGAGTTGCTCTGTTTAGTAACTCACTGACTTGTTTATGAATACCCTTCTAAACTTGTGTGCACATCTCAAAATGACTCAAATTATTTTTTTATTGTGAACCATGCTGTGGTCGCCTTGTTATATGATTTAATTTCTGCTTAAATTTGAAAACTGAAAACTAAGTCTCGATGAACATTGGGGTTATGGGGTAGCATATATTTTGAGGATTATTGAAAATAAGTATTAAATTGTGTGTGAACGCATATGAATGCTTTTAGGATGTGTCTGCCAAGAAACTAAATGTAATGAACAGTAAATAAGTGTAAGTGTGAGCATGCATGCTGATGATTGACAAAACACAAGCTACCCAACCTGCACTGGCTGCAGTGTGTATTTCCGCAAATCAACTTACAGACTTGACGACCCTGAGGAATTGCCCCAACATAATGATGGAATAATGAGGATTATTGTGTCACTAATGTGGATAAAGGCATAGTGCATTTTGTGGCCTATTAATTTCATGTGCATTAGCATGCTTTATTCTATGACTATTGGCTTTGCTAGCCTTTTTTTTATCTCATAATACAAATAAAATATTCTAGTAATGGTAATTCATATATATGGCAAATACTTAAAGGAGAACTCCGGCGCAAAATGAACCTTTGGTCTAATTACACATTGTTACCTAGTCAACCGTTATCTGAGATTTGTTTTCATGATTGCCGAATGTAAATAGTTTTATCTCTAAAAACAGTTTAGCCTATAACGCTAGTATAACACTAGTAAATAGGGCATAGAGTAATGACAAATAAAAATCACTTGTTATTACCACTAACAAGGCTCAAAATAGCCCCACACTAACACGGTAGCATAATAAGGATCCCTACATTCAAACCGAAGCATTGAGAACTTTGGCAGTGTCCATACAGTTTAATAAGAAGATATTTTATACACACAGTCAACTTCGCGAATACAGGAAGAAGCCATCTTTGAAAAATAGTCTCGACCAGTCGATCTACGAACGCCAATCCAAGTGCGCTGGTGAGATGTGAATAAGGTGATAAGGTGAGCGCGAACAGTAGGCTACGTGTACATATTGAAGACAAGTAAACGGTTTGTGTTTGTGTTTCTTCCGAAAACAACGGACCATATGATATTCTGCACAGTTCAGCGCACATGGATCGGCGTTCGTAGATTGACTGGTAGAGACTATTTTTCAAAGATGGCTTTTTCCTGTATTCGCGAAGTTTACTGTGTGTATAAAATATCTTCTTATTAAACTGTATGGACACTGACAAAGTTCTTAATGCTTCGGTTTGAATGTAGGGACCCTTATTATGCTGTCATGTTAGTGTGGGGCTATTTTGAGCCTTGTTAGTGGTAACAACAAGCGATTTTTATTTGTCATTACTCTATGCCCTATACCAGTGTTTCCCAAACTTTTTTTCTGGGGACCCACATTTTAAAGTCGATAAATCCTTGTGACCCAATAGATAGTAGCCTATAGAAAACTGAAAAATACTGCTCGACTTGGCGACCCATACAAAATCTCCCGCGACCCACTTGTGGGTCGGGACCCCGCCTTTGGGAATGACTGCCCTATACTAGCATTATACTAGCGTTATAGGCTAAACTGTTTTTAGAGATAACACTATTTACATTCGGCAATCATGAAAACAAATCTCAGATAATGGTTGACTAGGTAGCAATGTGTAATTAGACCAAAGGTTCATTTTGCGCCTGAGTTCTCCTTTAAGTCTATGATTCGATCATTATTACTGTGATTTATTATGTTTCTAGCATGTTTGGTAACAGTTTTTCTAACCCTAATTGATGGAGTGTGTAGCTTGCCATTTCTCAAACAACCATGGAAGACACATCATGTCCATATTTCAGGATGACAAAGCCAAGATTCATCAGGCTCAAATTGTGAAAGAATGGTTATTAGGGAGCTTGTAGATTCATTTTCACACATGAACTGGCACCTCTGAGTCCAGACCCTGAATTCATTGAAAGTCTTTGGGGTGTGCTGGAGTAGACTTTACAGAGTATATAACTCTTGCATTGTCAATACAAGAAAATTGATGCACCTCTTGATAAGAAATACGTGTTGTTTTTTCCATCAAGAGGTGCATCCATTTTTGGTCAAGATCTTGTATTGACAATGAAAGGGTCATGCTCTCTACAAATAGCATTCAATTGAACTACATGAAATTTAATACATCATAAGTTGGTAGACAGTATTATTGCCTCGTGTGTATTATTATGATGTGTATATGCTTGTGCTTTGTTTGTGTAACATGTAAGCGCATGTTTATTTAGTTGGTGTGCTGTTGGAATGAAAGATGGCTTTGACCTTTCACTCCAAGGATCAGGATGGGCTGATCTTATCTGCTCTGTGGCAGAGGTCAGGAGCGAGATAAAAAGAATCCTGTAGTGAGCAGCACACACACACACACACACACACATGGAGGCCCTCACTCTGTGAATGCAGGAGTCTGTCTTATCTGACCCATGCTGAGCGTCATAGTACCAGCATGCAAAACACAGCTGCATCATCATTTACCTGCAGCTTTGCTTTTAATTTGAATGCAAGATCCATTTTATTTCAGGCTTCAGTTCAGTGGCCAACTGATCTGCGTGCTTTTGTGTGTTGGTAGATTTATGTGTGCGCTGAAGGCAGGTCCCCCACCTCTAGCGGAGCTTTAGCCCCTGATGTCTGTCGTGATGCTTTATGGGTAGTGCAGTCTTTAGGGTTTTCTGGGTATTCTAGTTGCTGTGGTTGAGAGGCTGGCTCTGTGTGACAGTTTTACGGTGATATGCAGTGTAATAGGTCAGAGTTGTTAAAGTTGAGTGTGAATGATGTTGTAAAGAGTCTGGCCGGGCGCCAGGTGGAACTCAAACCTGCAATAAAGCCGCACTCTTACCGTACAGCCTTTCCTCATGATGACCGTATATACATCCCCTTTTATTTACTTCACACTTTACGGTAGAGCTTAACTCTCTTTCATAACATTACATGGCACTTTTTAAAAACGTGGGGTCCTTTTTCTTCGCGCCCCGGGACGTTTTCTTTTACCGTCCTACTCTGTCTCACACTCTGTTCTTGTTGATGCATCGGGGAGAGAGAAAAAGCGAGGGAGAGAGAACAGAACTAAAAAAATAAAGAGGGAGAGAGAGGGGTGTACGTTCTCCCCTGGCCTACTCTCTGGTATTTCCTGAAGGACTTTGACTGAGCGGAACCACCCTGGGCCCCACGGAGGGGAAAGAGAGAGAAAGAGCTTTTAAAAAAGAAAGTGAGTTGAGAATATAACACTTAAAAAACAAGCCAAGTGTATAGCTTCTCAATAAACAGGTGAATTTATATATATATATATATATATATATATATATATATATATATATATATATATGAGGTGAAAGACACTCCCTTTTGAGAGAGAAAGTGAAGCTATTACATCAATAGATGTCTATTACTGAACTAAAATGTGCAACGTTAAAATTAATTATTCCAGGTTTGGTACCAGTTAATTTGAAAGGATTTGTGGCGTAATGTTGATTACCCTTAAAAAAAAAAAAAGCAAAAGTTAGGAAGGTAACGTGAGGCATTGAATTTTTGGATTTAAAAGGAGATGTGATGATTATAATTTTATGAAACCACACATAAATTGAATTTACTTCCATTAAAACTTGAGTATTATTTGAGCTGTAAAGCTGTTGCGATCATTTTCACAGTCATTTTAGGATTTTTTAATAGTTATGTTGGCATGATAACATATTAGTTGTTCATAACACGCCCAATGGAAATGTATGTAGACCTGCCAACATCCGTTGCCTTGATTTTTGGAATGACTTGACGCGAGAGTGAAAAAAATAAGTTTCGGTAAACAAAACTTAAATAAGTAAAAAAAAAATAATGTTTCGGTTTTATCGACATTGAAAAAAATTGCAAAATTTTTGAGCGCAAATCTGTAATGGAAAACAGGCTACTGTAAAAGCCAGTGTTTGTTTTTTTAAAAAGTCAAAATTAATTTTTGCGATAATCAACATTATACCACAAATGCTGTAGACTTAGATGAATTTACATTAAACCTGCATAATCTTTGGTATAAGAAAGTAATGTTTCAATCTGTATTTCAAAATTTCATGTTTAATTCAATATGTTACTTGCTGTTTCTTTGTAATTAGTAGAGAAATTGACTTGCAATTTCTGAATGAAAATTGTTTCAGAACAAATCATACACCAATTCAGCTTTTTCCATGTAAGTTTGAATCGGTTGCAAATAAGTAAAAGTTATGTTAATGAAAGTAAAATTTAGAATACACTATCAATGCATTATTTAGCATTAAATAAAGATCACGCACTGTAGTAGTTCAGATTTTTTTTTTTTTTTTCGATTTTTTCCAGGTGTCTTAAACTTTGAAAATGTGTTAACTTGTGCAGCAATTTTGGGTTTGTTTATGCCCTGTGTCATAATTTCCTTGTGTGTGTGTGTGTGTGTGTGTGCGTGTGCACGCGTGTTCTGTGTGTAGTGGGAGAGGGGAGGTTAATTGCGGGCTGCCCTCTGTAAATGGCATGTCCCAGGCTCGTTATCTTGATTGAGTAATTAACTCTGGCTCTCGGCACTCTTACTCACACTGTCAGACTGCTGAACTCCTGACACCTCGCATTCCTCACTCCCTCTCCCTCATGCTTTCTCCTCTCTCGCTCTTTAACTTTCACACAGCTTGTCTCCCCGAGCTTTCAATTTATCATCATTTTCCTTTCTCTCCATGTCATTCCTGTCTCGTCCTCTTTTTCCTCCTCTTCTCTCACTCTCGATCACTCCAGACAAGACCGTTTTTTTATTATGCACATGAGTTGGAAATGTGAAGGAGCTCATGATAATAATTCTAGTAAAGTGATCGGTCACTCAAAAATAAAGTTACTCACCCGTTCCAAAACTATGACTTGCTTTCTTCTGTGGACCAGTCCAATTTTGTTTTGGACCCCATTGACTTGCATAGTATGGACAAAAACAGTCCCTTCTTTTATGCTCCGCAGAAGAGGAAATGCCAGATGATGACTGGGCTTTCATTTCTGGGTGAACTTTACCTTTAACTGAGGTAAATGTGTATCATGCCTTTCAGTTGTCGTAGCTCTCCTGTTTTTCTCTCCCTGCCCATAGTGAAGGCATAATAACAGGTGAGATGAAAAATGAAAAAGTATCTGGGCCATTTGAATGAGGTGAGTTATGTACTCTGCAGTCACTCTGCCAAAACATGTAGACTCTGCTCCAGAAGATACAGCTCTCTGAGGCTTGTAAACACACAAACACACTGCCAATACCACATGTAAGCACATACAGATCGACTATAATAAACAGTCCATTGAGTACATGCAACTCTTACACATGCTTTCATGCTGCGATCTCGTCATTCAAGTCTGGCTATTAACACATTGACACTGAAGTTATTTAGATTCAGATGTTCTTTTGCACTTTATATGGTTTTCCTGCTCTGTGATTGGCTGTTGTTTGAAAAGGGAAATCATTGGAGTCTTTGATCCCTCCTCAACATCCTGCATCAAATAACACAACTCACTCACACACAACAGCACATAGCAAAGTCTGTCGAACAGCCGTGGATTTCTTGTGCGGTTCCACCATGTACTTTTGGATTCTTCTTGCTCGTATCTCACATACGCATGCATTTAAAGTGTCAGACACTTAGGGTCAGTGTCTCTTTGCTGGAGAGGGTTTACATGGTCAGATAAATATTTATTAAACCCTTGAAGCAAGAATCTGAGAGGCATTCTCCCTTGTGTTAATTCAGGTTTTTCTGCATTGACTTTTGTCTCTTTTACACGTTCTGATATCTGTTTTATACCGTTCAAAAAAAGGTTTTATCTTACAAAGTTTGTTTGATTAAAAATATATTATAAATATTATGTGAATAAAATTATGTGAAATGAAATATAAATGTGAAATATGATTATAATTCAAAATATTTTAGTTCCACTTATTCCCATGATGGCAAAGCTGAATTTTCAGTTGCCATTACTGCAGTCTTCAGTGTCACATGACCCTTCAGAAATCATTCTAAAATGAGCAAAATTTTTAAAATGAAAAATGTCTTATTAATATTAATTTCGAAAACATTTGTGCTGCTTATATTTCTGTAGTTTTGAGGAAACCATGATATATATATATATATATGGTATATATATATATATATATATATATATATATATATATATATGTGTATATACATGTATATATATATGTATATATATATATATTAGGGCTGTCAAGCGATTAATCACGATTAATTGCATCCAAAATAACAAAATAAAAGTTTGTGTGTACATAATATATGTGGGTCCACTGTGTATAATTATTAATTATTTTGTATATATATAGCTACACACACATGCATGTATCTTTAAGAAAAAATATTATTTAGATATAAATATATATACAGTATACATGAAAATATTTCTTAAATATATACAAGCTTGTGTGCGTATATATATATATATATATATATATATATATATATATAAAATAATTATACACATTGCACCCACATTTATTATGTAAACACAAACTTATTATTATTATGTTGGATGTGATTAATCACGATTAATCGTTTGTCAGCCCTAATATATATATATATATATATATATATATATTATCAGAAATCATTTGAAGAATACAATGTTTAAAAGAACCATTTATTTGAAATTGACATTGTTTTAGTCTTTACTTTTACATTGATCAATTTAATGCATCCTTGTTGAATAGAATTATTGAGCGTGTGTTAATATAAAAGTATACATTTGCATGTAAAGTAAATAAAAAAACGAATTAATCCCATGGTATAGCTATACACTGCTCAAAAAAACAAAGGGAACACTAAAATAACACATCATAGATCTGAATGAATGAAATAATCTTATTAAATACTTTTTTCGTTACATTGTGTTGTTTAAGTGTTCCCTTTATTTTTTTGAGCAGTATATTATTGACATTTCGAAAATAGGATGCCATCTGAATTGAATTTTTCTTTCAATTATCTATTGTTCATCAATAGAATTTTGACAGACTTTTGAGTGCTTTGTTGAACTGGTCATACTGATTTTGTAGATTTGACCTTTGACTTGTTGAACGTTGCTCAATCTGTGTGTAAAATAGATCCTTTGAGCATGCCGTTTTGTCATAAAGCATGTCTCAAAAACATTAAAACTCCATCAGAAAGTCAATGAAATATGCATGCAAATATGCATCTCAAATGTCATGTGTAGTTGTGCCATAACTTAAAAGTTTCTTGATGTGTGTCATGGTCTGTCTTTCCATTAGTCCTGAATTCCTTTACGTTAAGTGTTCGGTCACACACAGTAAAAATGCGCCCAGATGATGATTATCACTTTTATTTATTTTTTGCATTTTATTTGCTATATATGCAGGTACGCCTTCTCTTATAATCCCTGACACAGATATAGAATTTCTTTGAACGAGCACAAATGCCCAGTGTTTGAAACTAAACTGTGAAATTGTGCCTTCGATATGTCTTGACTTGCTCACTTTCTATTTAATAGCAACAGCTATTACACACAACGATTGATGATTCTCATGCACACGGTCTCATTGAATTAATACTGTTCTTGTTTTCTTTCCTTGCAATTGCTTTGTAAACTTACATTGTCAGGATACAGTACGTCGTAGTTTGCATGTGAGGACTTGGATGGGCGACAAAAGCAGCTGATGTTAATTTAGCTTTCAGAAAAGTGAAGACTAATTATGATTAATATGCCGCATTAATACATGTCTTGATTATGATGGTTGCATGCTGTTTCATATGTTGATGAATGAATGCTATTTTGCTAATTAGACTTTAAAGTATGGTTATGTCATTTAAATGATTTAATTGGAGCTAAAATGGAACCATGAGTTTGTGACTGTAACTTCTCAGGGTTCAACATTAAAACATGGGCTTTGGAACAAGCACTCCCATTTGTCAAGGCACAAAAGTCTGTGTGCGCGCGCGCGTGTGTGTGTGTGTGTGTGTGTTCTTGCGTAATCAGATCAGCTGTAAGGACACCCTCAAACTCTTTACCGCCACCCTGAGAAGCACCCCAAAATGTGTGTGTGTGTATATTGCCATCACAGCAGGAGAAAAGAAGGGGTTAGGCCACAAGAGTCACATAATCCATCATGCTCTGGCACTGGGAGAGAGGGGGTGCTGGATGGATGGCCTGCTTTAGCCCTCACCTTCCCCCAGAGACATGGAGCTTGACACCTGTGTGTGTGGTGCTGGCGACTGTATGTGGGTGTGTGAGAGTGAAAAGGGAGTGTGTGTGTGTGTGTGTGTGTATACAGGTTGGGAGGTCCGGTTTATAAAGGAGGACTAAACCACCCCCCTTTTTTCCCACTTTGTTTTTTTCCTCATCTTACACTCTTTGTCTTTTTCTAGGACTTCTTGCAGGGAGACAGCTCCAAAGCCTTTAAGGTACTGGGCTGGAAACCACGTGTGACGTTTGAGGTGAGCGTTTCTGTGTAAAAAAAAAAAATCAATGTGGGTCACTTCCAGAGCTCTCGAGTTTGAGAAATAATCGTTGTATGTGTATTTGAACAGGAGCTTGTTAAAGAAATGGTGGACGCGGACGTTGAGCTCATGAAGAACAACCCGAATGCCTGATTCTACATGCCTTTTTTCTCCATGCTTGTTGAAGAGGCGGCTGTCGTGTGTTTGTGTGTGCGAACACTGGAAGAAGCATTCAACTGCATTTCTGTTCCTCCGTCTATTGTTTTCACTCCTGATTCAGCTTTTTGATCTCACTTGCACTTTGTTTTGAGGGTTCCCGGTGTTGCCTTTTTCATTCCTTAATACGGTCATATTTATGGTCATGTGTGTTGATTTTTAGTTTTTCTATCTGAATGATTTTTATCCATTTTATAAAGCTGTTTTTATTCATAATCATGAAAAAAATATATATATAAATAAGGGATTAAAGGGTTTGTAGAGCTTTTTAAATGTCTCTGTTGCGGTTTTAGCCATGGTTCCTCAAATTGAAACATTAATAGTTGGTTGGAACATTAAAAAATTATTTAAAATAAAAATAATTCTCAAAGAGTCTGTTTGTGGTTCTTAGCCTTTTTTCTCCGTGTTGTCCAAGGTGATTTTCAAGATATTTTTTCTGGTACTTGTAGCCTATTATGTTAGATCTGCATGTTTTCAAACTTCATCTTAAAAGACACTATATAGATGAAAATGAATAGGCCTAACCTTTATTTATAAGTGTGCATGTGTGTTGAGGTGGGACAGATTGACACAAATATAGGTTTACATGTTCATCTTTTTGTGTGTTTTATTTTATTTATGTTGGCCTATTTATTTATTTAGTTTGTAGCCTAGTCAGTCCCTGAGGCCTGGTGTACATGTTGGAAGGTTTGGTAAATTTGTAATTTCAACCTAGATGTTGCGCGAAAACAGTGATTTATTACTTTTTTGTATAATTTACAATATTAAACGGAACAAAATAGATATAGGCTTAGCTATATATATAGACTATTGATTTACTGCGTAAAAGCTCGAGATTACATGGTTAAAGTCATAAAACAACATTTCTGAGAATAAAGGTCAACTTTTCCTTTTCATTCTCTGGCCTCAGAAGTTAAACACGGTGTATCGTGAAATGCGTCAGAAAGCGGCTCGTGCCAGCTTTCGCGGGTTGCCTGGCGGTCATCGAGCCCCTCGCGACGAACACAACCGCTCTCTTGTATTCGGAGGGAAACGGGCGTCCACGAGGCCTCGCGGTCCCTCATTCCAGATGCGCGAGCACCGCGCGCAGCTTAGGGAGCAGTAACTCGGCCTTGTAAAGCAGCTCATGTTTAATCACCTCTGACGTCGGGCACAGCTGGGCCATTGAACCCTGACAGTGAAGACATTTCACTGTGTGCAAAAAGCCTCCGTTGTGTTTATTTGTAATGGTGACACGGTTGTCCTCATCAAAGTAACAACAGATTCAAGAGACCTCTGTCAGCTGGAGTGTCCTCAAGCGAGGAGAGAGAAACCCGGTAAAATCTGACTCAAGAGGTCACAGCTATTCTGGTCTATTCGAAGTGCTAAATGAGGGTCATTTGATACCGACGTCTAAAGAAAGTGGGGTCTTTGAGACCCTCACAAGACAGGCGATTGTGGGGGTGGTTGATGTATGTGTATTTGTGTTTTTGAGACATCTCTCTAGAGCCAGTAGAGAGCCATTTAAGCGCCTTCAACAGCGCACCAGTGTGTGTGAGCGTGCCTGATTGAAACCAGACGGCGCCTCACCGGTCCGCGAGCGTAAAGAGCACTTTTCCACTGGCCAGGGTCGCGAGCTCTACCACATACAGGTGCACAGGCCGCGAGCAGCCACTAAATACGTTATAAATACCGGCGAATTTATTTTTTACGCTTGAGCGGGGAAATTTCTGGTATTTTGTTTGACTAGATAACCAGCTGATGTTCCCGCAAAAGCAGTGGGAAACGTGAAATTAAATTGAACCAATGCATTAAATTATCATAAAACTTTAAGGGACGTGGAAAACCTTAACATTGTTAAGTCTCTGAATTTATTAGTAGGTTAGGCCTTAGGTATTTATAATATTTTTTTTTGGAAACTGTCAACCCATCACAATTAAAAGAGAGTTAAGAAAAATAGAAAACTCAAATTATCCTCTGCCAAAACTGGTTTGCTCACCAGTGTTGGTTGCTTACAAAAGTCATGAATTGAAGGTGTACAAATAAATAAATATTAAAACCCATTAATATTTATATAATTATTTTTGTCTAGGAAAGATAATTATACGTCAATCATGCATTTTTTTATCTTATATTTTATATTTTTAGGCTATAGCTTTAAAGTGACATCACAAATTGTTTCACACCTTGACCGGTATTGTTTTTTGTTTCTGGATTATATTTAGGAAAAGCAGGAATTATTTTCTTTGTCATTCAAGCATTACATTTGGATATCGTGGATAAAGAACTTTCACTCTCATCCGTCTCACAATTTTTCCCCTATGTGATTTTTTTTAAACCATGCAGAATAAATAATTTTGTTTAAATCCACTCTTTCAAGGTAAGTATTCAAATAAAAAATAAAAAAAACTAGGTAAGTGTTTTTAGTGTTTATTTTTCATCGTCATGCTGAGATTGCCTTGATAATCCTCTCGACCTTTCTCACAGTCCACGGCATTATAGCCTATGTTTACTTCAATTCTATTTGGAATTCGAAATTTGACATTTTGAATTAGAAAAGTTAATTGAAAATTATTATATTGTTCTTAAAGTGTTGTTCAAAATATTGTTCTTGAGGGTTAGCCTACCCTTTACATTTAAGTACAATTTTCTACAATTGATTTGTTTTATTGTTATATTTTTGTTTACACAGTTTTGAATTATTTTTAAATATGCGTGAATTTCTTAGCAAGCATATTGAGAAAAAAAATCGTTTAAGTTCGTTTTATTTTTTTTAATTGGGCGCAAAGCGTTTCCTCTAATGGCTCATGGGCGTTTATTTTATTTAGCTCAAATAGGCTAGTAAAAGGGAAAAAATAAATCAGAAAAGGGGTTAATTAATATAGCTGTAACTTAATGATATGTCAGTATAGCCTGTTCACAACATTGTGTGTAATTTAGCTCTGAGTGCAGGCCTCATAGCTAGTTTGTTGTTTGCCTGATCAAACCCTTTTTTATAGTTTTACATTGGTGTTGAATATAAATAGATTTATAAATTAAAATATCAAATATAGAAGTAGCCTAATAAAGAAGTTTGGATTGCGCATTTACAGGCTATACTTCATTGTTTTTATTTAGGCCTATTTATGTTTAAATTGTTATTAATATAATTGTTAATATTATCTATATTATTTACATGAAGAGTTCAGATGCAAAAGCCTCTAAATGCCATTTGAAATTTTCTTCTTTAATGATGATTTTTGTCAAACTTGTATATTTAAGTTCAGTGATTTCACTTAAATGGCAATAGTTGATAATTACCTATTAAATGTTATTTAAGTGAAATTACTGGAGTTAAATCTACAAGTTTGACAAAAATCATCATTAAAGAAGAAAATTTCAAATGGCATTTAGAGGCTTTTGCATCTGAACTCTTCACATGTTAATATCATTTTTATAATAATAACTGTTTTTATGAGCACAAGCTGTTAACGTAGGCTACAAATAAGCAGCACCTCACAAAATCGCACTTGAAAATTAACGACAGTTTGTGCTTCTTAAAGAGACACAAATTGAAAAGTAAATGTTAATATAGGCTAAATATTACACGCAATTGGCTACTCGTCGATTAAAAATACACAAACGATCACACCTCTTTAGGCATGTTATGAAATTTGAATCTGGTTAAAGCGTGCTATACTACGTTAATAGCAAAAGGCTCTCTCTTCTGTATCAGATTCCCCTTGCGCGCAACTCAAGCCTAAAAAACGCAGCTGATCACAACAAAGACACTTTTTCACTGGCACGAGCCCCTAAAACTGCCCGCGCGCACCTGTAATGCATTTGGCACTAAAGCCCTTCATGCGAAGTCAAATCGCCTCGGGCTGACCTTGTGCTATACGCACAACGCTGTAAAGCTCACAGCCTTTCTTTCTTTCTTTCTTTCTTTCTTTCTTTCTTTCTTTCTTTCTTTCTTTCTTTCTTTCTTTCTTTCTTTCTTTCTTTCACTCTAAAAATGCTGGGCTGTTTTAACCCAATTTTGGGTAAAATATGCACAATCCCAGCCATTGGGTAACATTTTTAAATTACATTTTTAATCCAATGGATGGGTTTGTTCATATTTGACCCAAAAATGGGTTAAAACAACCCAGCCTTTTTTAGAGTATTCTTTCTTTCTTTCTTTCTTTCTTTCCACATCTCTTCCTCATTTCTCCTCTGTTGTTCTCTGGATTTAAGGCTAGAGGCCTATCAAACCGTGACTTTGAATTGCACTGACATACACACCTTATTAAATCATACCGTAATCACAAAAACACCTTAGCACATAAATACAAACGTGCACTGTTGCAAGACAACAAATCATCAATCTTATTTCTTAATAGGCTATACATTAAAAAATGATAAAAACCTAATCCGTTGTTTGGATTGTGTAGCGTAACCTATATGCCAATAATTTGTATCTAGCCTTGTTTTACACTTAGGTCTATAATATGTAAAAAAGAAAAAAAGAAAAAATAATAATAGTAGATAACATCAACAAAGCACAGACTCGCTTTTGTTTGTTTTGGAGGTTTTTGCTGAATTAATCGTTTAATTTATCAAGCCCATATTTTACATGGCTGGCTCAACGTGTCTGGCCTACAGCAATTCTTTCATCTGCTATTTATCTGCTTTTTAATCTATTATGTGTTTACAAATGAAAACTTCTGTCGAAGACAAGATTGCAAAAGTGCATTTGACTCCAATGTGCCAACACTGGAGCTAAACAAAACGGCATAAAATAAAAAAGACTGAAAATTGTATCTCAGTAGCTAAAAAACTCAACTTTTAACATAGGCCTATTAAAGCTTACAAATAAAAACCTATTCATATCCAAGAAATCTTCTTATTTTCTCGAAAGTATTAGTTTGGAAACAAATTACATAAAGAACGTTTCAAATTATAAAAATGATCGCTGTGAGGGACAAGAAACTGTCAAAGTGCTAGATTATTCTTTTGATTTACTTTGACATTAGCTAAAGCC